>OU015497.1:104761359-104863859 GCA_907164885.2 Dolomedes plantarius | reverse complement strand
TCATTTAAGAGTTTGAATATAAATAGTTATTATAATAATAAATTATATATATATATATATATATATATATATATATATATATATATATATAGGGATCTATTATTATCATAAAACTTGTTTATTTATTTACACAAATTTTCTTTATTTACTTATATAATAAGCAAAAAAAATTAAATTTTTAAACACACGAATATTGTATTGGTTTTCACCCCCTTAAATAGGGTTTTATAGTAATAATAAAAATAATAAATACTTGAGAAATTTGTAACTTTGTTTTATAAAATTTTAAATCCCGATTGATTGAATTTTAAATTTTGAACTGATTTGAATTATCAATTTTGAACATTCAAATTGACATTGCCGTTTATATATCTGCCGAGCCAAAAGCTCTCTTTGAATAGTTTTATCACTTTTGGGAATAAAAATTTTCTTAATGAGAAAAAGTAAACAGAAAGGTCTATAGTATCAAAGATCTATGAGATAAAAGTCGATAGGTGAAATTTGGGGAATTAAAAAACGTAAAATGTTTTATCCTTTTAATTAGCGATAATCCATTCCCTGGGAGTAATTTTTACACCGGGAAATACATTTTTAAAAGATTTACTCTACTAGTAGACCCAAACTACTGAACACAGTTTATTGAGATAAATCAAAGGATCGCTCTACAAAATTTTATATCGATAACTTGCAAAGAATTTTAGATATATCCCTTTAAAGATGGGAAATTCTTTTTGGAAAAAAACTGACTTAAAATACAGATGTACAGTAGGGTACGCGTAGACGGTATAGTATGAAAATGCTGTATCTAGCAATGAAATCATAGCAGGAATATGCAGTTTTTGAGATTTGATTCCATAGACCGATTACGATGATCACATTTCACGTCTTATCATGCATCATTTCACATCTCGCTTCCGATCGCACCAAATATGAATGACTGTTTAGGCCATCATTTGAAGATCATATCATCAGTTCATGTGGGGTTAGTTATTTTAATTAATATAACTTTATATCTTAGTGGTCTGTATAAGAATCCATTAACAAAAATATTTAATGTTCTTGTTTAAGTGCAACTAATCAATCTTCTTACTTCTTTTAATAAAGTTAATACTGGAAAGGCTTACCTTTAACATCATCTGAATAATAAGTCAACACTAAAAAACTTAGCTCCATGCATGTATCCTTAAAATGCATTTAATACTTGACTTCATTTTAACACATAACTGTTGAGTTCATGACAGACTGCATAAACCTTCGGAATTAGGTTTTACAAAATGAATAATTGACTTCAAAATGTCAACAATTTGAAATATAATCTTCACAGAATCTTTAACAAAAAAGAAAAGCGGAATCGTATCCAACATAGTGATTTTGAATTCTTACATGACATTGCTTAGAATAGAATATACACCACAACAGATTAAGCATTTCTTAGCCATTTTCTTGCCATTACTCAGAATCGAATGTGCAACAACAACAGAATAAAAAAAAATTTAGCTTGAAGTAAAAAAAAAGTTAAATAGTGATGCCATCTATTGACCAGAAATACAATCAGAATACAGATTACAAACAATATGTTGAATAAAATGAAACAATTCTTATAATGAATTATTTAAAAATAAAAATAAAAATAGTAAGTCTTTTATAAAGATTAAACAGTTCATCCACGCAGTACCTTTGAATCACACTCATGAGTAGTTTAAGTGAACTGGAGTTAATTCATTTGGCACTTGCCATTACTGTAGATAATAAGGAAAAAAATAAAGAAAAGTAAAATCTAAATGGTGTAAATCTTGGTTGCTGCGAAAAAACAAATATTACCACATTATCCTTATAAAAGAACTTCAGTCAAATCACATTAGCGTCAGATTAATTTACTCATTATTACATTACTTTAGTCACATTAGGACCACTCAGCTCAATGTTAACCTATGGAGGAAAGAGTTTTATTGACTGTCGACTTGATTTTAAAAATTAACAATAAAAATTATACTCCGAAAAGAGAAAGAAAATTTTAACTCTGCTAACTTTTTTTTTTTGAAATTTCATACACCAAAAGATATTATTTGCATTTAAGGGTACAAGGAACTTTTAGCCTCGTTTTGTAATTTTTTCATATTTTATTCTTATATACAAATAGAGAATAATTAATATTATTTCCTGCTACGTGGAAGACAATTAGAATTCACAAATAAGTATTTTGTGGAAGAATAAGACTTGTTTATCAAAAAATTCATTATCAAAAATGCTAGAATTTTTCAAAATGCTCCATGCGCATTACTTTTCTTCCGATTTCTTCCAAAAGTTTCCCAGAATTGTTGATGGAAGTATTTTCCACGAATCTGTGCATCATTATTTGAAACCACAAATATTTTTCAAATTTATAGACCATGAAATAAAGCGAAAACATAAAGAAAACAAAAGGCAGATTTAAAAATAATTATTAATGGCTTTTGAGTTATACAAAAAAAAATCATTACCATCTGCATTATTACCATAAAATGCAATCATTACCATAAAATATTTATATATGTACTGTAAACTTATATTAAAAAAATTAAGGTTTTTAATTGATTTGGAATGCACATAGAAAATTTGAAAAATTGCTAGAAAATTTTGAAATTTTCTTGAAAACCTTTCAGTATTCTGAAAAAAAAATCCTTATTTTAAATTCTAAAGATTTTCAATGCAATCAAAAAGGATACAAATTATTATCTTTTTGGATATAAAGTTGAAAATTGAAAACTAAAAATTCGAGGTTGAAGGTTCCTTGTCCCCTTAAAAACACATTATACCTCATTTTTCGGCTGAATAATTCAAATTTAAAAATATTTATTGTGTTTCTTTTGAAAAAGGAAAAAGATAACAGAATAAAAAAAAATTCTTTGTACTATTATTTTCTCTGTTACGGAATACAATTTTTTAAAATTTCTTTAAATTCGAGTCAACAATCATTGGAAAAATTGTCTCCATTTGTTAACATAGAGCTGAGCCAATCCAGTAAAGATACCACCCTGTAGACTTCAGGAGGAATGATTTCTCGAATCATTATCTGTTAAATCTAGAAACTCATAGCATCAAAAATACTTTATACTAAGGAGAAAACTGCTGTAACCTCGCGCGAACGCTTAAACCCTTGAGTACCAGGCTTAATTTCGCCGGTGAAGGGCTGTATACCAGGCTATGCGGTGTAAAATGTTCCTGTCATAAATCATTTAAAAACTGTGATGTAATAGTGAAGAATTTAAGGTTCTTTAAATAATACGAGCAAATATAAAACACGTGTACACAGACAACAGTCGAATCGCAGCTGACGTTTTGATTTTTGAAGCGATTATGCGAATTCATACCCCGCCGCTCATTTCGCCGTGCTCATTTAATGTAGCGGCGTCCTTGTAGTAAAATCAAGGTCATTACTACTCACCTCCGACCAGTTGCATATCACTGACCAATCCGGTTCAAATATGCACTCATTACTGTGTAGTGAACGACGTCCTGGTCGTTGATTGATGAAATGAGAGGACGTACGCTGCGTATGTCCTGGTACTTAAGGGGTTAAGAGCTTTCGTTTGGTGTGAGGCTCGAAATTACGCATGATAGTTATTCCACTACACTTCATATTGAGCTTCATATCACATCTAGTGTCGTATTTACCTGTCTGCATGACCATTGGGCATGATCTAAGATGTGAAATGACTCATGATAGGACGCTAAATATGATCATCTAAATCAGCCTGAAAAGCTCTACAGAACGTTTTGTGAAACTTTTTTTGAGAAATTTTGTATCCTCAACCCCCTCAAAAATGAAACGGGAGATATGTATTGAAAGACACTGAAATGGCGCTTTAACACATTGCTGGGATAGTTCAGTATGCAAAATAGTTTAGAGACCAGGTTTTTAATATCCCTTCCAAACGACTGTACAAAGTACTCTGTAACTGTACACTGATACTCTGTAACTGTCCGAAACAATCATAAAATAGTGAAATTTTCTACTCTAATTTTAATCTTTATTTGCGAAGAATGCTGAAAGGAACGGAATTCTATTAAGGATGTTGTGCGGGTGATGTAGCTGTCAAAGGATTTTTTCTGCACAAAATGAGGAATAATAGACACGCATGGCATTAGAGGATTGTTTATATATTTATTACAAATGCTCTGAAGATTGGCTATGACGCCATTAGTTCTCAGATAAAGGGTGAGAGTGCTGGCCATTCATTTAAGGGGGCACCGTATAGGTGGCCAGCATTACCCTTTACAAGTCGGACCCGTAATTTAGAACCAAGTCAAGTGACAAGACCGGAACACTTGACCCCGTAGCTTCAGAGGTAAATTTGAGAACTTGGAGGACATTGCAGCCACGACAGATTTTACGTGTATCGGCCACCATTAGTGAACACGGGGTGGATTTGTCAGTGACGGGCACCGAACCAGTGATGCTCAGATAACTGGCCCGCTGCTTCTGCCAACTGGGCCATCGCGTCCTTTGGGTCACTTCTGCCCTTAGAGGATTGTAAAGTTGTCGTTCACATACTTAAAGAAATAGAAAAAACAATGAGGGTAACATTCTAGTGTCACAGTCAGTTCTGATACTATACGGCGAAAGTGAACTGAAAACTGGGTACAGATCCTGTCATTCACTAAGAAAGTCTCAGCTTATTTCATCCACCATGGAATCCATTGGCCATTGAATTCTATTGGCCATTGGAATACATTATCCATTGGCCATATTATTCCCATGTCATCGCAATTCGTCCGTGGCTGCCTCTTCTCAATCCCCTTTTACCAATGCGTACGGAGGGCGGGATTTATAAAATTTTCCCACTTCCATAACTTTTCCCATGCTCCGACCACACCGAGCATGGTGGTCTGTTTTATAACCATCATAAATTTATGTCTTTCCCTTCTCCTTTTCTTCTTTTCGTTGCAACTCATTCTACAGAACTTTTATCTTACACTTTTATTTCTTCCTACAGGCCCAATCTTCTATCTTTAGTAGTTTCAGTTTATTGTGGCTTTTCTCCCCTTCTCTTTTATTGCCAGTCAGTTGCTTCCTTGCCCTGTTTCTTTCTTATATTTTGCAATTAATTTACTTCGTCCCGTAATTTTCATGCCCTTGGCCTTGACACTATTGTCATATCCCTATGACACTTATCACAATTATTTGCAAAATTTTCCCACATAAAAAAAGTATTCCAGAATTGCACATTTTTCTGGTTTTAAAATGTAGAGTACCATGAAATATGCATATGAGTGTAGTTTTATCAGTTTTCTATTGATAGTTTAAAAGTAATGCTGCACACAAACTCAAAATTATCAGTGAATCCTACAAAATTCTAAACTGTTAATTTGAAAATCATTTATAGATTTTTAATTTCCATTTTTATATATGACATTGTTATGAGGGGTACCAGAGATACCCCTTTGCGTTGTGTAAATTTAGGGAGGTGAACTCCAAAGGGAACTATGCGTTTATAAATAAAAATAACAACATTTATTATACAATATTTTACAAGAAAAGGTCGGGTTTACATATTATATTTAAGATCTTGGCTATACATATTTTTAACCGAATTAGGGCATACTTCATCCGCTTCCTGCGGCATAACCATTACGGGTCGAGTGAAATAAAAGTCTCGAAATCTCTCAAAAGGCATGAGCACTATTTAAAGGGGGAATTTATGACCAACCTGGGGAGTTTTGATGGAACAGCTTCGTTGAGGCACTTCTACGGGAGGAGGCTTTAGGGATCGGGCTGAAATTCAAGTGGCTCTTCACTGGCGGAGGCAACAGGATTCGGCGCTGGCGGTTGAAGACCGGTATCTCGCCATTTTTACGGGGGCATCTTTTCTTCCCAGGGTCTCTTCGCAGCTCGCTACCTCCAATCGCTCCCTCGCACTCTCTCCGAACGTCGTTTTCTCCCACACTCGGGTCTCTTACATTCTTCATTATAACCCCTCCCCAGGTTAGTTATTCACGTAAATTTATTGCCTCTTCGAGTTTTTTATTCGAGGGCAGGATGCTCTGACATTCCCATGGTTGACCCACGTGGTACGCTTATTTCCAAGAAAATTGGAAGTCCGTTGAATTTCCTGGAATTTCTTTCCCGCGTCCTGAGGAATTCAGGAGGGGTGATGTTTCTTGGAAAATTGGTGCAGTTTCAATATGGCCGTTTTATGCCCCGTAATCGTGTTGGAAGAACAAAATGGCTATAACGTTGGAAGGAGTTCAAAATGTCCAAATTGTGGATCCTTCACAACAATCACTCCCCCCCCCCCCTTTTCTAGGCGTGCTGGCACGCCACAGTCTGTAGGGGTTGAAGAACGGATTGGCTCCATTCGCTTCAGCAAAATAGACTCCAACTGCACAAAAGTCACAATGGCAGTAAAAAAAAATAATGAATGACATCAGTTGTAAAAGTTCAGGAGGTCAAAATCTCCCCTTATAGTGCTGCAAGTTTTACTGATTTAAAAAAAAAAAATTCAAAATTTATAAAGTTTTCTTTAAGCTTACATTAACTCTGACCAACATTAACTAACATCATAGAAAATGGTATGCATACCCTGTAAAACAAATAATAACAAAATAGTGGCTCGATCAACACATGTGATCAGAGATTAAAATGTAAGGAAAAGGTTATCTTACAGAAATAGAAATCTCTACGCTAAAATCGTACAGCGAAGATGAAATTTTCAAAAACGTTGGCAAATGTGCATAATCGCCATTATGTGTTTAACTCGCGGAAAGAGTAAAAATGTTCTCTTTTCCTTGCGCTGCCATTTGTGTGAAACATATAATGTGCTATCCATGCATTCAATAATAATAGTATTAATAATGATAATAATAATAATAAAACACAATAATAAAACATAATACACGCTAATCTTTTAATAATATATATATATATTTTTATTTTATTTTAAATTTTCCTTTTTTTTTTTTTTGTTTTTTTTTGTTTATTTATTCATTCCCCAGCGAAATTGACCAAATTTTGCTCTATCATCAGATTTGTACACTGAAACATCGTCAAATTGAATTTAAACTATGCGCACAAATGAACCCACGACGAAAATTCTAAAGTCTGCTAAGTTTCCTAAAAAAAAATTATATAGATATCTCATAGCAATATAACAGAAGACGAAGAGTTAAGAGAGAGAAAAAAAAAAACTTATTTTTGCCAAAATAAAACTTTACCGAAAGGAGAAAAAAAAATTTACTCGGTACACCTTAGTTTTCAAAAGCCTATCGTTGACACAAGATAGTTGATCAGACCCTCTGGAGAAAACGATAAAACCCCTTAAGCCGAGTTTTCCCTTGTAAATTGGTAAATGGGCAGAAAACCTTAGGCGGCCATTCCCAAAGAGTTCTGTCCATGACTTACTGATATCACTGAACCACAAACATTTTAAGTAAAAAGTTTTAAATTCTGCGCAAGTAAAGAAAGTTTAATAGCTTAGCAGAAGTATTGAGCGTCTATTTCCCATTCGCCTGATTTTTGTAATTTTCTTCCGGCAGCGGTTCGCTTGCGGTTTTGATAAATGTCTTAACTCTGCATCTCAGTTCGCAATACGGCTTTCGAATTTCGCTTTGTTTGACACCCCGTTGGAGAGCATAATACAAATATCCGCGACCTCACGTACATTTTCGCCTTGAACCTAGCGTTGGGGGAATTAGCGAGACTAACTTTTTCACTCTCTCTGTGGGGCAATTGTTTAGCCGGGGGTCCACCAAGTTGCTGTGAACTCCCCCTCCCATTCTCTTCTGTCGAGAACGGGGCGAGGGAACCTCGAATATTTAGTGTGTTTTGAGGATCCAACGACATTAACTTTTTTCACTCCCCCCTTATTTTGGGTCATTCTTCCTATTCCCCGCGATCAAAGTCGCGTTCCCGTTTTAAGGGTAAAGTTGAATTCCGAGTGGGGAAAGTGTGGATTTCGTCTTGCTCCCTCTTACTAGAACACCATTTTAAAAAAGTGGCTCTTTTGCCTACTGAACAGTAAAATTCGCGCACTATTCACCGTACTGCCCCCTAAATTTATTACTATCTTTATTTTGTTATTCATTATTTTCTCTTATTCACTCATTATTCGTTACCATTATACACAATTATTATCTTGCCCCTCAACCGGTATTTAAACATAGCAATTTTTCCTACATGCGACCACTGAACAAAAGTTACTAAGGCCTTGAATTGCATAAAAAAAAACTCATAGCAGTCTGAATCTGGGGCACCATCGAACGTGGACACTAAATGCGTAAAGCCGGGAGTTTTCCCGCTAACAACTGAATCGGAAGGCGACGCCATAATACAATAAAATAAAGCAAGGAGAGGTAACCCAACATAATTCTATTGTGCTTCAAGACAAACCCTTTTAAACAATTTTTGTTTTAACATATACATGCGAAACATATAATAATCAAAATAAAGTAAAAATCATTATCCTAGAATTATATATATACTAGCCGCGAACACATAAACTCTAACATTTCAACACAATTTGTTCACACAACATGTAGGCATGGCAGGTACAAGGGAAAGAAAAGAGAGAAATTTAAAAAAAATGTATGCATAACACTTTACAGATATATATATGAACCATAAGAACCTTGCACGACATTAAAAGCTTTTGCCAAGATACACAAAAAAAAAATTTTTTTTTTTTAGTATGCCCAGGTTTTGGACTAAAGTAAAAATATTATAACATACTCAGGGAAATCCTCGTCACGAGGCACCAATATATGTTATGAGGGGTACCAGAGATACCCCTTTGCGTTGTGTAAATTTAGGGAGGTGAACTCCAAAGGGAACTATGCGTTTATAAATAAAAATAACAACATTTATTATACAATATTTTACAAGAAAAGGTCGGGTTTACATATTATATTTAAGATCTTGGCTATACATATTTTTAACCGAATTAGGGCATACTTCATCCGCTTCCTGCGGCATAACCATTACGGGTCGAGTGAAATAAAAGTCTCGAAATCTCTCAAAAGGCATGAGCACTATTTAAAGGGGGAATTTATGACCAACCTGGGGAGTTTTGATGGAACAGCTTCGTTGAGGCACTTCTACGGGAGGAGGCTTTAGGGATCGGGCTGAAATTCAAGTGGCTCTTCACTGGCGGAGGCAACAGGATTCGGCGCTGGCGGTTGAAGACCGGTATCTCGCCATTTTTACGGGGGCATCTTTTCTTCCCAGGGTCTCTTCGCAGCTCGCTACCTCCAATCGCTCCCTCGCACTCTCTCCGAACGTCGTTTTCTCCCACACTCGGGTCTCTTACATTCTTCATTATAACCCCTCCCCAGGTTAGTTATTCACGTAAATTTATTGCCTCTTCGAGTTTTTTATTCGAGGGCAGGATGCTCTGACATTCCCATGGTTGACCCACGTGGTACGCTTATTTCCAAGAAAATTGGAAGTCCGTTGAATTTCCTGGAATTTCTTTCCCGCGTCCTGAGGAATTCAGGAGGGGTGATGTTTCTTGGAAAATTGGTGCAGTTCCAATATGGCCGTTTTATGCCCCGTAATCGTGTTGGAAGAACAAAATGGCTATAACGTTGGAAGGAGTTCAAAATGTCCAAATTGTGGATCCTTCACAACAATCACTCCCCCCCCCCTTTTCTAGGCGTGCTGGCACGCCACAGTCTGTAGGGGTTGAAGAACGGATTGGCTCCATTCGCTTCAGCAAAATAGACTCCAACTGCACAAAAGTCACAATGGCAGTAAAAAAAAATAATGAATGACATCAGTTGTAAAAGTTCAGGAGGTCAAAATCTCCCCTTATAGTGCTGCAAGTTTTACTGATTTAAAAAAAAAAAATTCAAAATTTATAAAGTTTTCTTTAAGCTTACATTAACTCTGACCAACATTAACTAACATCATAGAAAATGGTATGCATACCCTGTAAAACAAATAATAACAAAATAGTGGCTCGATCAACACATGTGATCAGAGATTAAAATGTAAGGAAAAGGTTATCTTACAGAAATAGAAATCTCTACGCTAAAATCGTACAGCGAAGATGAAATTTTCAAAAACGTTGGCAAATGTGCATAATCGCCATTATGTGTTTAACTCGCGGAAAGAGTAAAAATGTTCTCTTTTCCTTGCGCTGCCATTTGTGTGAAACATATAATGTGCTATCCATGCATTCAATAATAATAGTATTAATAATGATAATAATAATAATAAAACACAATAATAAAACATAATACACGCTAATCTTTTAATAATATATATATATATTTTTATTTTATTTTAAATTTTCCTTTTTTTTTTTTTTTTTTTTTTTTTTTTTTTTATTCATTCCCCAGCGAAATTTACCAAATTTTGCTCTATCATCAGATTTGTACACTGAAACATCGTCAAATTGAATTTAAACTATGCGCACAAATGAACCCACGACGAAAATTCTAAAGTCTGCTAAGTTTCCTAAAAAAAAATTATATAGATATCTCATAGCAATATAACAGAAGACGAAGAGTTAAGAGAGAGAAAAAAAAAAACTTATTTTTGCCAAAATAAAACTTTACCGAAAGGAGAAAAAAAAATTTACTCGGTACACCTTAGTTTTCAAAAGCCTATCGTTGACACAAGATAGTTGATCAGACCCTCTGGAGAAAACGATAAAACCCCTTAAGCCGAGTTTTCCCTTGTAAATTGGTAAATGGGCAGAAAACCTTAGGCGGCCATTCCCAAAGAGTTCTGTCCATGACTTACTGATATCACTGAACCACAAACATTTTAAGTAAAAAGTTTTAAATTCTGCGCAAGTAAAGAAAGTTTAATAGCTTAGCAGAAGTATTGAGCGTCTATTTCCCATTCGCCTGATTTTTGTAATTTTCTTCCGGCAGCGGTTCGCTTGCGGTTTTGATAAATGTCTAAACTCTGCATCTCAGTTCGCAATACGGCTTTCGAATTTCGCTTTGTTTGACACCCCGTTGGAGAGCATAATACAAATATCCGCGACCTCACGTACATTTTCGCCTTGAACCTAGCGTTGGGGGAATTAGCGAGACTAACTTTTTCACTCTCTCTGTGGGGCAATTGTTTAGCCGGGGGTCCACCAAGTTGCTGTGAACTCCCCCTCCCATTCTCTTCTGTCGAGAACGGGGCGAGGGAACCTCGAATATTTAGTGTGTTTTGAGGATCCAACGACATTAACTTTTTTCACTCCCCCCTTATTTTGGGTCATTCTTCCTATTCCCCGCGATCAAAGTCGCGTTCCCGTTTTAAGGGTAAAGTTGAATTCCGAGTGGGGAAAGTGTGGATTTCGTCTTGCTCCCTCTTACTAGAACACCATTTTAAAAAAGTGGCTCTTTTGCCTACTGAACAGTAAAATTCGCGCACTATTCACCGTACTGCCCCCTAAATTTATTACTATCTTTATTTTGTTATTCATTATTTTCTCTTATTCACTCATTATTCGTTACCATTATACACAATTATTATCTTGCCCCTCAACCGGTATTTAAACATAGCAATTTTTCCTACATGCGACCACTGAACAAAAGTTACTAAGGCCTTGAATTGCATAAAAAAAAACTCATAGCAGTCTGAATCTGGGGCACCATCGAACGTGGACACTAAATGCGTAAAGCCGGGAGTTTTCCCGCTAACAACTGAATCGGAAGGCGACGCCATAATACAATAAAATAAAGCAAGGAGAGGTAACCCAACATAATTCTATTGTGCTTCAAGACAAACCCTTTTAAACAATTTTTGTTTTAACATATACATGCGAAACATATAATAATCAAAATAAAGTAAAAATCATTATCCTAGAATTATATATATACTAGCCGCGAACACATAAACTCTAACATTTCAACACAATTTGTTCACACAACATGTAGGCATGGCAGGTACAAGGGAAAGAAAAGAGAGAAATTTAAAAAAAATGTATGCATAACACTTTACAGATATATATATGAACCATAAGAACCTTGCACGACATTAAAAGCTTTTGCCAAGATACACAAAAAAAAATTTTTTTTTTTTTAGTATGCCCAGGTTTTGGACTAAAGTAAAAATATTATAACATACTCAGGGAAATCCTCGTCACGAGGCACCAATATATGTTATGAGGGGTACCAGAGATACCCCTTTGCGTTGTGTAAATTTAGGGAGGTGAACTCCAAAGGGAACTATGCGTTTATAAATAAAAATAACAACATTTATTATACAATATTTTACAAGAAAAGGTCGGGTTTACATATTATATTTAAGATCTTGGCTATACATATTTTTAACCGAATTAGGGCATACTTCATCCGCTTCCTGCGGCATAACCATTACGGGTCGAGTGAAATAAAAGTCTCGAAATCTCTCAAAAGGCATGAGCACTATTTAAAGGGGGAATTTATGACCAACCTGGGGAGTTTTGATGGAACAGCTTCGTTGAGGCACTTCTACGGGAGGAGGCTTTAGGGATCGGGCTGAAATTCAAGTGGCTCTTCACTGGCGGAGGCAACAGGATTCGGCGCTGGCGGTTGAAGACCGGTATCTCGCCATTTTTACGGGGGCATCTTTTCTTCCCAGGGTCTCTTCGCAGCTCGCTACCTCCAATCGCTCCCTCGCACTCTCTCCGAACGTCGTTTTCTCCCACACTCGGGTCTCTTACATTCTTCATTATAACCCCTCCCCAGGTTAGTTATTCACGTAAATTTATTGCCTCTTCGAGTTTTTTATTCGAGGGCAGGATGCTCTGACATTCCCATGGTTGACCCACGTGGTACGCTTATTTCCAAGAAAATTGGAAGTCCGTTGAATTTCCTGGAATTTCTTTCCCGCGTCCTGAGGAATTCAGGAGGGGTGATGTTTCTTGGAAAATTGGTGCAGTTCCAATATGGCCGTTTTATGCCCCGTAATCGTGTTGGAAGAACAAAATGGCTATAACGTTGGAAGGAGTTCAAAATGTCCAAATTGTGGATCCTTCACAACAGACATATTTAAAGATATGTACTTTATATGTGTAAAGAAAGAAAATTTCTTTTTCTAATATTGAGTTTTTGTGGTTAGGGCATATTTATAGTCATTTCGTCGAGCTTCAAGGTCTTGTGCCCCTTAATTAACTGTATTGAGGAACACTAAGGTCATCTATTGTACATAAGAGCTAATTATACCGAGACCTGAGAGCCGATTCCGAACTGCCAAAAACGCTCATGCAAAACCAGTAGAATTACTAGGTATCTGATGCCAGCGCCTTAAAATTTCAATCCATCACTGTCCGTATCAAAGTGATTCCAAAGATACCGCAATACAATAAAACTAAATCTAGGAAGAAAAAAAATCCTCTTACACTATATTTTTGTATACAATGGATGTTTAATCATTTATTATTTTAAAGAAGCTACTAATATGGTAATAAGGCTCTGAATGTTCAAATACTTTGGAAAGTAACAAATGAAACAAATCAACTAAAGATTTTATTATCTGAAGCATCCTTCAATTAACGCGAATAATGAGGAATAACTAATTACGACTCTTTGAATAATGAATAACACCGAATATATCGAATTGATGATGAATAATGAATTTTCCGGATACACATTTGTCTGTACGTTATTTCAAAATAAACCTTTATTTCACAGGCAACAAACAAAACTAGCTTGAATTCTCAACAATCTCGGAATAATTAGAGACCCAAAGGGTGGTCTAGTATCCGTGTTATTGTTCCAATAGATAATAATTTCGTGTTTTTACAATACTCAATAAGTTACGAGTAGTTACGGTTTGTTCAATTATTCCTCGATATTGCAGGATAATTATTATATGAAGAATTCAGGGGAGCATATTTCTCTTAACTTTTTGTAAATGGTGGCGCTAAATATTCATAACGAGGTTACAATGAATTGTTACAAAATGAACATTATACACTAACAACCTATTATATAATTTCAAAGGAAAATATTCGCCACTATAAATTTTTAAAGAGTCCGATTAGATTAATTCGTGAGACTGAAACAAATAAATTCAATGTATAGAAATGAAACTCACAGATGTAATTTCGAAATGAAGGTATCTTTCGCCGTAAAATTAAAATTTTAAGGTACGAAAAACATTTGATACGCCAACAGAACCCCTTCAGCCATACCGCCCTACCTCATTTTTAAACGGCGAAAATTTTCTGGTCGGTAATTAGTTCCTATATTGGAGTTTTGCCGATTTATAAACACGTAAGCTAAGTTAAATATCAATTTTTCTTAATTACATTCTGCCGAGGAATGCTCCCTTAACGGGAATTCACATTAGCATTTTAAATGCTTTGGGTAACAGCGTGAAGCACAGGTTGAGCAGTTCCCGATTCAATAAAAAGAACCTGAATGTAATTAGCTGTCATTTGAGAAATTATAGGATGCAAAATTAGTTGCAATATTTTCTCTGCCTTTTATTTCTTCCTCACGGAAAATTAAAATGCGTTTTTCTTCCAGGAATTGACTGATCTTCCGATCTATTAATTAGATAAGGAAAATCTATTACGTTCCCCATACTTTGAACGTCTACTCAATAAAGCCTGCGATTTTGCGAATCTTCAAACGAAACATTGACTTTGAATAACATTTACACCATATTGATTTCCATATTATGAAAACAATTCTGTTTAAGGGGGCAAGGGACCTTCAACTTCGTTTATTTAAATTTTCAGTTTTTAGCTCTATATACAAAATGAGAATAACTAATATTATATTTTACTTCATTGAAGACATTTAGAATTCTCAAAAAATTATTTTCGTGAAAAATAAAGCCTGTTTTTCACTTTTCTTTTTCAAAAATGCATTTTTCAAAATGCTCCCTGCTCGTTCCATTAAATGCCTTATTTTTTTAAATATAAGTTTACCTTAAATACGAAGGCCTTATTTGAATAGTGGGTCAACTCCACTTTAAAATATTTTTTTCAGGTAGTCTCTTCTCTCGAAACTACTGTGGGTTATTAAAGTAGGATTACTTATCTTTGCTTACCTCATTTGTATGTGTATATGTATGCATGTTATATATATATATATATATATATATATATATATATATATATATGTGTGTGTGTGTGTGTGTGTGTGTGTGTGAGTGTGTCAAAATTTTGACGTGTGTGTGTCAAAATTTTGGCACCTTTCTGTTTAACTGTTTACTGCTTGCCCAAGCGATACAGACTGGGTTTGGCAGGCTGCCAAAATTATAACTCGTGACGACGGACATTTTTAGCGTCTGAAATTTTGCTTTCCGGAGGACCGTTATGAAGGAAAGTAATCCTACGTTAAAAATGGAGTTGCCTCTCTTTCATGTTAATAAAAGTCAGTCATTTATATCTTATTTTCAAACTGGTACACCTCCAGGTTATTTCTGCTGCCAACAGAGGGCATTAGAAATCAGACTTCAGCAGTCATTTCTCAGCACTCATTACACTTTAAGGCTGTGTATCTCAAAATGAAGAAGAATGGAGTTATACCACTATTCATATAAGGCCTTCATATAAGAAAATAACTGTGTATAAATTTTTTTTTCGATGAATATTTTTCATATAATATATTAAAAAGCCATAATTTTTTTTTTCAATCTACTTGTTTTTTTTATGTTTCTGCATCTTTTTACTTAGTTTCATAGTCTACAAATTTTGAAAAAAATTCTTGTTTAAAAGAATGATGCTCAGTTTTATGACAAACACTTCCACTAACAATCCAGATAAATTTGGAAGAAATCAGAAAAAAATTACTGCGCATGGAGCATTTTGAAAAATTCTATTATTTTTGAAAAAAAAAAAATTTGAAAAACAGGTCTTCTTCTTCCACAAAATACTTATTTGGGAATTCTACATTACTTTAATGTAGCAAAAAATATAAATTATTCTCATTTAGTATAAAGAGTAAAAAAATGGAAAAATTAAAAAATACGAGGTTGAAGGTATCTTTTCCTTTAATAAAGCTTCTTTTGATATAAAAGCCTACAATGTAATTCAACGAGTTTAAAGTCCTCTCATATATCTTAATCAGGACTGTTTTAATCATCATCATATTTGGTACTACAGCCCAGGGTGAGCCAGGGCCTTCTCTTGAAGATTCCTCCAGGACGACCTATTTCTAGACCTGGTCTGCCAGTTCCTCCCTCCAATCACTCAAAAATCTGATTCAACAGAGTCGAGCCATCTTAGTTTTCGCCTTCCTCTTTTCCGACTAGTAAAGGGCCTTGCAAAAAAAATCTTCTTTACCGGATTTTTTCATCCAATCTAGCAATATGAGAGGCCCAGTTCATTCTTTTAATTTTAAAACTTTTAATAATATCTTGCTCTTTAAAAAATCTACAGATTTCTGAATTAAAAGTCTGCGTCATAGGCCATTTTCTTTGAGTCGTTCTGGACAAAAATATCACATGGAAACACCATATCCTCCACGACAAGGATAAGTTCCGAGCAGCCAGAAGATTAATTTACCCTTTAATTTCTCGGAACAACAAATTAAAAATAGCCAATAAAATGCTCATTTATAACTATTTTCGTCCTATCTTAACTTTTGGAGGGCCAGCGTGGTCATACTGTGCAAATACCCATATTAAAAAACTCGCTTCTGCTCAGAGCAGCACCATTAGACAAATTGTTAACAAGGATTGGTATTTCAGAAATACTTGTATTTATAGGGAGTTAGGAATCCCTACTATTCGAAATTATCTCGAAAACCAAGTTATTAACTTTCAGAATTCTACTGAACTCTTAATTAATCTTGCAAATGATGATCACAACACTAACAGGAAAAGGCCTCGATCCATCCTGAGTCTTTCGTCTTAATTTTTTGTTTGTCCTCGTCACTTAAATAAAATAAAAAAACATAAAAACTATACTTGGCAATGCCAAGGCAAAAAACATTTAAAAATTTTATTAAATATAATAAAAATCTATTTACTATCCTTAAGGGGATGGTGGACCTTTCAAAACGATTTTTGAAATTTTTACCACAGAGATATGAAATTTTGTATATATATCCATTAAAGTATAATAATATTAAACACCTTATAAAATTTTATAAATATTTTTAAAAAATATTTTATAATTAAAAAATTTAAATTAAATTACCCTTCTTTAAAATGCTCCTTGCGACTCAATTTTAAACTTTTCCCCTTAATTTTGCCTTTATATTGCTTTTAAATACTTTCTGAACAAAGTTATGTATTTTTTTGTACTTTCGTTGAATAGTTAATTTTTAGAAAATATTTTTATGCTTGTACTCTGAATTTTCGCGAAATTTTTGTACTTTTCTACACTAAAGTTAAATTTTATAACTTAAATGACCTCGAATCCTAAAATGGATACATAACTTTATTTTGATGTATTACAGGAATCTTTATTATAAATTTCATAAAATTTCGTCAAAAATTATGACGCGAGGAGCATTTTAAAGACTTGCAAATCTGGAAATTTCTCATTTTGAGAAAAAGTCATTTAAAAGATAATTTTTTATCTACCTTTAATACTTACTACTCTAAAGCCACCAATTTTTCATTTTTCTTTTCACTACACATTTTAAATGCATTTCATTCCAATATTTACATGCTTTTAAAATATTAATACACCCCCAAAAAAAATTCCAATTTTTGCTCGATTTTTGGTAATTTGAAAGTCCACCATCCCCTTAAACTTCCTTCTAGCACTTTTATTTTTGTCTCTGAGTCTTTTCCATTTGGAAGGTCAAGTTCAAGGTAATTCGTTGCGTGAGGGACCTAGCAGAAAACTGAAGCAGTTAAAAGCAATTTTCCATTTGGAATTGCTCATTTTCTAGTAATTGAAATCACGGATTCTGAACTTTATCTCTCTATCCAATCACTTTTCTTCCTCCTCTCTCAACTTGCCAATTGAAATCCAGCTTACAGATAGCCATTGACTCCACCCCCATCAGCGAATCAACACGAGGATCCTGGAGGCATCCAATTAGAAGTCTTCTTTTCACCATTTTCTCTTTTTGGTAAGTTCTGACCAAAAGACTCTCTGCTTCACTTTGTGTTGAATTTTTCGGTACAGATGAAGCTATCTTCGAACTTTTCACTTCTTTTCTGAGACATTTCCGCTCTCCGCTGACATTCTCCTGAAATATCTGTGTTAGAAGGCGTTGGCCTAGGTAACACAGTTAGTTACCTGTTCCTATGGTGCTATGGTCCATTTTCTTTGACACTACCAAGGATGCTTCTGAGAACCCTTCTCTCGAAGACTTTAATTTTGTGTTCTCCGTTTTTTGTTAGAGACCAAGTTTCCGAACCATACATTAAGACCGGCCAAATGATAGTTTTATAGATAAGAAGCTTTGTGTTTCTGGAGAACTCTTTTAATAAAACACCTTTTTTTATAGAAGAATTGCTTTTCAATGATTAGGAATGTGTACTGAATGTGTGACATGCGAATTTCTAAAATTCATCATATTTGAAGTTTTAGAAACTCCTTTATTATAAGGCATACTGTTTCTTTTATGTAATTTATTTGTAAACTATTTCCTTGCATTTCTTATATATATTTGAAAAAGGAATCATGCATTTATATATAAATGCATAATATTTAATATTTCATTGGCTTCGTGTAGTTAACAATAAACTCATTTTCACGAATGCTGAATGAAGTTTCTTGAACAACTATAGTTTATTTGAACTATAAACAGTAATCTCACTTAGTTTGTTTCAATCTTTATAAGTACATTAGATAAAATTTTTTACAATTTTAAGAAATATTTATTTAAGGAATTTTTTTTGTAATTAAGTGTTTCAGCGAAGTGATGAGGCTTGGTAAATAGAAACACTCCATTTTTTTAAAACTTTTCCTCTTAACTTCGCAAATAAGTGTTTACAATATGCTAGAGTTAAAATGTTCATAGTTTTTTACATCTTGTTAAGAGTTGTCATATTTCCTAGTCTGTAATAAGTTTCGATTTAGTTCTCTTTTCTCTTTCAAGGTATACTAAATGTTTCTTATCGCCTCAGGTCACTTTTCCGCGGACGCGTGAAGAAGCAATTTTATGGCGACTAATGACGTGTAAGTGCATAGTAATTTCAAGAAATTGTCGATAAAATAAAGGTCCGGAGACTGAAAAGTAGATTCTCCACCGCTGGGGTACTCAGAGACAATTACATCGAACTCCCATTATATTTATATTAATTAATGCATGGGTGAGCCCGGAAAACTGGAAAACAAGGATTATCCTAAAAGGATCCTGAATATCATAAAAATTTGAACAATTCAAGTGTTTTAAATGAATGACATATAGTGCTTTCAATAGTGTTTTACTACAATGATAATTTAATTTCCATAGATTCTCAGTTTTTAATCTTGAGAAAACTTATGAGCCATGCTTTCGGCCAGTTTGTAATTTATAGTCAAGCATTTTTGTTTTGCGATGAATTGATAATCCGCAAAATGCATTCAAGAGTTTAATGAACTTCGAAAATGCCAAATTATCATCCCGGACAATTTGACTGTCCTGATTAAACCTACAGATCAAACTGGGTAACATTTGTTTTGGATTAGGATTCATACTTAAGGCTTTTATGTACGCTCCTGAGACATGAGTTTTATTGATTTGGTAACACGTGAATATATTTATTTTGTAAGTTTAGTTCGTGTCTTAAGGTAGGGGGGGGGGGTCTGAGACACAAAATTTTGTTATTTTTATTAACATCTTTTTATACATCCTGTAACGTCCAGGAAACGTGCCCGCGAGAAAGTTGAACTTTGCACGTTTCACCAATATTGTGAGGGAATTGTTATATTTTATCCCACCTGTCGGCATCCATAAAGTATTATTACCAGTGTGACGTATTGTTACACTTGGAGTCATTTGCATGCTTATTATTTTTTTTTTTACTGAAGTGGCAACTTCGATAGATATTGCGGAGTCAAGAGATATACGATATACTCGGGAGAAGAGGTTGTAATAGTGCTTTGGTGTTCTTGTGAATTTGTTAAATTTAAATAAAAAAATGTTTGTTAAAAGTTTTTGAATGTTCAATTTGAAAAGAATCTTGTGAAACCGAGTCACCACCCTCACTGCATGTGGAACCCAAAAAGGATATCACCCCATTAACTTAGGCGGGGGATTTTTTACAATATCGACTACTCCATACTCGGAGATTGAAAGAAAACAGCTCGGAAAACCTGTGAATATCTGACTTTGCGTCCTTGGACTAGTACGGTGGTTAACACATCCTTATAAAATTTATCTATACGGGACAGACAAGCACAGATTTTCACGCTTACTTTTACAAAAATATGAATGGGTACAACACTCAGAAATGTTTCACATAACAGGAGATAAATATTCTTTAGCATTGAGATAAATTTCTTTTAACTAATCAGAATTTCTGTTGTTTTTTTTTAACAGTGGACTTTATCTAAGTTTTATTGGCTCACCAGCTAACAATGAGGACCTTAAGTATTACTTGTAACTTATAGGAATTATGGGTGATTTTAAATTGAAATGTTTATATGACAGCTGAATTATGTTTGATTTCTACTGTAAATAAATTTATGATTTAATTTCTTTAAATCCGAGTCATGTCGTTTCTGCCTATCAGTAAATATTTTAAGACTTTCTTTTTTTTCTGGCCATTTTCCTTTCAGGATTTTTTTGTCAATTTTTGTTTTCAGCCTTTTCCTTCAGGTTCCTTTTTTTATTTTTAAGATTTTTTAAAAGTCATAACCCCTACGGGTGCGTCTGTTAGAATCTGGGTGTTCTTTTTTTGGTTATTGCTTAACCGTAACAAAATAAAAATAAAATTTCTCAAAATGTAACACAACGCAATATGAACATCTATAAGTGAATTTTTTTGAATCTGTGTTTTCTTTTTGACTATTGCTCATCATAACAAACTCAAGGTAACAACTTCATGTTATTATATTTGACTTCATTTGTGATATTAAATTGTAGCAACAATAGCATTATAGGTAAAAGAAATTTTACTTAATAAGCCTTAATATATATTCATACGCATATCTATACGAACAAATGAAAGCTATAACACAGAGATGTCCCAAGTAATTCAGTACACATACACGTAGAAAAAATCAAAACTGTCCATCTAATGCTGTTATTGTTACAATTCAATAAATGACTTTAACCCTTCAGCGGGTGCAGCCGTGTATAAAGTACAACATTTTCGTAATTTTGAATGGTTTGTTTTACATGTAAGGTTTGAATGTTCTAAGCAGTTTTTATTTATAGCTACACCCTTTCTAATGCAGGTCTGATTTTCTGATCATTGTATTCCTTTCCTTTCATCTGTTAATCGTGATTTAACCGTGGTAAACCAGCGATTAGACTGGATTACAATACGACAAAAGCAGGAGTTGATGTAGTCCATCAAATGTGCAGATATTACACGGTATCCCGCATATCACGAAGATGGGCAATCTAATTGCTTTTTAGGTGTTTGGACATAATAGGAATCAATTCGCAAGTTGTCCTGAGATCCAACAAACCGGACAGTTTTGAAATAAGGCGATTCTATCTGCATCCTTTGGCCTTTAATTGTAAATATATCTCAATATTATCAACATTTTATATCTTGTCATAAAACTCAGAGTCATTATTTTAAATTTGAAAAGAAAAAGTTTATTACAAAAGGAATTATGAAGGTTGAAAGAGGCGTTGTACTTTTTCTACGAGCGCCGGTTGGTGGTCCAAAAATTGGCGCGAACGCTGAAGGGTTAAATTGTACATATTACAAAAAAATATTCATATAACTGTCATTTGATGTAGTCAGTGTAAAATTTAAATTTCCCCTCATCTAAAGATTTATTTGCATTTTAACTGGTTTATAACTTCTTTTTTCAACGGGCTGTTTGAAATACAAAGCGATAATACTCTGTCATCCGAGTAAATTTAAATGCAGGTTAGCATATGAACTTCTACACCGATGTGTGTCAGAAGCAAGCAAAATTCGAAAATCTGATATTGCCCTACAACGGCATAACAGTATGGAGATTTATCACTTATGGTATATAATATAATCTAATAGCATTTCAAAATAATTTTCTTTATGACACTCGAATATATCATTCCTTTTTTATTCATTTCATACTGATTTGTTTTAGAAGAAAATACTTTTCAGCAGTGCTCTTCGTTTGTAAGAAAGTCTATTGCCTATTCAAAGCAGCTCAACAGAAAGATTTTCTACAAATAATATCCAGTATCAAACTAAAAAAAATATTTAAATGTATATAATATATACTTTCATCTATTTTTCTCCAACCATCATCATTCAATTGTTTATTCGTTCTTTTTGGAAATTGAGCATTCTGCATAAGTAAGAGAAATTTGACCTCGCTTCTTCACAAGTAAAATCAAACAGAATTGCATATAAATAGCAGTGTGACATTGTCTCCATTGTTTCCCATAATTAGTGCTAATGTAAGTATGTGATGCCCCTTTCCTACCCCTCAACATGTCATCTATCTGCGAACTGTTGATTTGAGCGGTCTCATAAACTCTTGGATAAGAGGCCATAAAGTTCTTGTAATGTGCGGGTTTTGACGTTATAGAACGCATAAATCCCAGAGTGTTTCGAGGGATCTTCAGATTTTGACACTATAGTGACGGCTGGAATATCATAAACTTCGAACACTTTCCAGCACTTCAAACGCCAGAAAAATCCCTTTGAATTCGCCGACAGTATAAAGATAGACGGCAAGAGTCCACGAGGCAGAGAGCTGTTTTTAGAGCGCAGAGAGACGGAGCTCTCCGGGTCAGAGGCCTTGTTAGACCAGAGCTGTCTTGGAACCTCTAAAAAGCCAACCTGATGATCTAACTATATATTCAAACTCGCTGTACATACTTGCTTTAAATGTAGTAGTTGTAGTATGTTTAACGTATCGTAGTAAATAGTTGAAGCGAAAGGCTTGTCTGTTTATTGACTACGGTACAACACAGCAGTTTTGCGGTTGCTCCTTTCTTGGCACCGCCTCACCAAACTGCAAACTGTTTTACGTAAATTTTAAAGCATCTTAAATACTGACACATTTTATTGAGCTTCTGGCTGATAGGGTGCAGTCTACATCGATAAAGAGATTTACCTTATGAGATATTTAATGGTTGGATTTATTAGCTTCTAGGTTAGTTATTAAAACTCGTATCGACCTCTATAAATTTTCTAGCTGAAAACCCGCACTTCGCTACGGAGTACATTCAAATTAAATTCAACGATCAATGTACGCATTAATGCCAAAATAAATAAATAAATATGTAAAGAAAAACCCAAAAAATATATTTATATAAAAATCGTAAGGGATATTTTTATAGACAAAATAATGTAGAAGAAAATGTTCAAAATAAATTTAATAGGACATACTAAAGAATATAGTACAGTTAATTTAATACAGTTTGAGGAATATATCTTTTACTCTATTTTAATATTTTTTTGGATAATGTCCAATCGTCTGCCGCATTAGCAAGAATTTTTTTTTGTTTATTTCGTTGTTATGATCGTGACGATAAATTTATTTAAAGTACCAGAAAAAGAAATCACGTGATCAGCATTTAATAAATTAAATTCTAAAAATTCATCTTTAAAAATTCACCATAAATCTGAAAATGAAGGTAAAGATTCGAAAAAGATTTCATTTTAAAGGAATTTTTAGGATCTCTCTCGAGATATAAATTTTATAACCCTCAAATTGTTATTTTAAATGTAAACTTAAAAAAAATACAAAAACAGCTTAAAAATAAAATTTTAAAAAACCTAAGCAGAATTTTTCAAAAATCTTTTTTAGTGCACCCCTACACTATAAGAAGAATCGCCATGCAAAATTTCAGCCCTTTAGGTCCAGCGGTTTGGTCTGTGCGTTGTATGTCAGTCAGTGAGTCAGTCAGTTACGGAACTGCTTTATAAATATAGATATGTCATTTTCGACATAATATAAGTTTCAGTTTCTTAATGAAAATGATCTGTAGAGTTTTGCAAGGAAAAAAATGAGACAAAATAAAAAATTCAGAGAGATTTATATTAGTTTCACTTATACCGGCGAAAATAAAAACAAATTCTGTCGTGGGCTACAGAAGATCCTGTTCGAAAGATTTCAAAATCTTTCTAATTAAGATCTAAAGCGCAAACATATTTTCCTAAGCTATTTATATAAACATTTTTTTATGAACGCATGTGTGCTTTACTCGGAAAAAAGAAATTGATGAACGAATTAATAAGAAGATGAGGTTTTTCTATGGAAGATCTAAAGTTTTAAGTCTGACAACATATAAGAAACTAATTCAAAATTGTTAAAAGGCCTTCACTTTTAAATAAACGCATCGGCAACACCAGATTGTATTTGGTCATGAAATAAAAATGAATGAGACACATCAATTATGCCTTAAGAGTAAGCATACGCTGAAGATTTCACTGATAAGCTTTGAGTGCAACTATAAACTCACACACCTAAATTAATATAAAATATCATAACATAAGGAATGTGTTAACTTTGTTACAGAATTCATGAAATTCCTGAAAAATATAATATTGACTTAAAACACAGAAATTTATTAAATTTAATACCTTAGTAATGTGTATTTATAGCTTTTTTTCTAACCCCAAAACTAAGATATATAACCCTTCAGAGAAAAAAAAAGTCTTTTGATTTAAGATTTGAAAGACAGGAAATCGTGGTATAGCCATTAGTTTTTGGTCTTTCACGGTGATTTATATATTATTACGCTCATACTTGCATAAGCGAAACACTTATGCGTGTCTTAGTTAAAAACTTCCTTAACTACATATAAACCAAAACTAAATGGGATGCTGGAATAAATACTTAGTTTTTAATAACTAGTAAAATTTCATTGAATTTAACACAAATTCATTTATTGTGTCGAATAATTCCCATAGTTTGTGTACGTATGTGTGTGTGTTTATTCTTAACTATATAAATATCGAAGTTCACATATTTTATTGCATTTAGTTGTCACATTAGGAATTAATATAAACATCCAAACACTCGCTTCCCTTTTCTTTCAATTAATTTTCTCACAGGAAGTAATTTTCCATTAAAAATTGCTGTCATTTACATCTCGTATACGGTAGCAAATAAAAATAATCAAGCAGCAAGCACGGGCATTATAATTCATGTTTGTTTCTCACAAAAGCGTTCTTGTCAAAATAAAAATTCAGATCACTTTTAGTACTGATTACACATGCTTAAGTTAAGTAATTTACCGTAATGTACTCTTTTAAAAGCTCCCAATTTTTCTTTCGAACTTAAAATTTTTCTTCAGACATTAGTAAGCTGTCACGTAACAGGCACTCATTGGATTCTCATTTAACGTGGGGGGAGGGGGGGGGAGCCGGACTTGGCTGGTGCTGCCATCTATAGATGATAAATGTAAACTTGGGACTGAGCGTTGCTAATGCGAATACGATGAGAGAAACGTGCAAATGAAGCAAACATTCTCTCCCGGAAGGAAGATAATAGCTCCCATTCTTACTTCTGAGATGTAGGATACATTTAATGACTATAAATTCATCAAAATTTGCATCTGGAGCAATGGATGTGTTATTTCCAAAACAAACGTGAAAAATCTCATTCCGGTGTTATTTATTGCATTTGTTAAATTACTTTTAGGTTCGGTTTAAAAGTTCATTATTCAGATAGGGGAATTCTTTTAGGTAAATTAGGAGATTAATGATAATATGTAGTTTGCACTTTATGAATGTTTGCTTTGGATGAGTTAATACGAGAAAGATGTCTTGGATAGAAAAAGGATTTGTGGGTATCGACTATAAATGTAGAATGAGATAAAATTATAAATGCTTTAATAAGACGGGTGAAAAGAGAGAATCAGGGTATTTATTATTGAAAGAAAGACTTACCCTTCCACTTATAATATAAATTCATGCTTCATTGATAGCTCTTTCTCTATATGCAGGTGTGTGTGTGTGTGTGTTTGTTTGCGCGAGTGTGGTGTGGGGGGTGCGTGTAGAAGTACAGTGAAACTTCTCTAACCGGCCACCCCTCTAAACGGCATATTTAGATCAGAACTGATTAAAGACTCCATACAGCCAATATTATGAAAGAAACCCCTTTTCATAGCCACCCCTCAAAACGGCCACTTTTTACAGAACCATTACCGTCATAGAGAAGGGTCCCTTTATATATATATATATATATATGAATTGAATTTAGTAGTGGAAGAATAAAACCTGTTTTCAGATTCCATTCGTACGTATGTATGAGACGCTTATGTGTCAAATATCTTATTTGGCGAAGGATATTTCCTCTATTGAGAATAACGTTTCTCTCTCCATTTAACGGCAAAGAAATGTATTTATTTTAAACTCAAATGTCAATTTAGGATCACTAATATTAATGTTTTAATACTTATGGTCGTAGAAAAAAGTTAAACATTTTCAACTTCGCGTGACATTTTTTTAAAGACATGAAAATTTGAAATGAATTTATTTCTCCTATAAAATCAATAACGGGAAAACTATTGGGCTTTCAATACTTTTTTCTTCAATATTAAGTTAAACCCGGAGGAATCTGTATGATTTTCAGAATGTGAAAATATCTGCGCCCTGACATTTAACTGCTGCATAAAAATTACCTCTAACTGATGCTTCATTATAATAATTTGGACGTGACTTTGAGAATAGCCAAATTTACGCAAAAAGGCAGAGACGCTTTCCTCTTGTTTAGTAACTCGTAGTTGTGGGAGAGGCGATTTTCGTTCTAAATTGCGGTATAAACAAGATACAGATATGTGTACCATTTCTTATGTTAGAAATCAAAAGTCCTTAATACGATCAATTCAGAGAAATTGTTGAAAAAACGTTTGATATGTCCAATTAATTACCTAATCAAATTTATGTTTGCTTCTTTCCCATTACTGTTTTTAATTTTTAATTTGATTTTTCATTTATAATTGGTAAAAAGTTTGGGTTACCAATTTTTTTAAATCAAAATTTCATGAAAAAAAAACACCATAAGCCCAGCACTGCTTTTCTAGAAGTTATAGAAAGATGGTTACGGAGAAAAATGAGTCATCGAAAAATGGTTAGGGGTAATGGTTATGGCTTTAGTATGTTAAATATTTTGTTTAGAATCTTAACCTTTTATACTGCTGAACTGTATCCCGAGTCGAATTAGAACCTTAAAATTTTGATAACTATTATAGGCTGTAGCATTACGCATTTATTACGATCTCTTTATTATGATCATAATAAATGTACCCTACAGCTTGTTTTAATGTTGTTAAATATATCTTGTAAGGAAAAACACCAGCACTCAATAACTTTCAAGCATTTATTATTTGCACAATACATTGTTAGAAAAGCACTTCACAACAACATGGTATAGAAATCTGAAAAGGTGTGAAAAAAAGTTTTACCCTTAGGTGAAGCACATAGAAAGTTTGTTAATAGCAGACGTGCAAAGAACAACTTAAAGAGTACATTGAGGAAATGTAAATTAAGTGGCATAATACATTTGAATAAAAAAATTGCAACATAAAGTACAAAATAATATTGATAGCGGTTTGGTCCTTTTTTGATTTAGGCTTTGAGGATAGGAAAATAATAAATGTTACAGTTTTAAAAATTTGCATGAGTATTAAAGAGAAACCCGTTTATATCAGTGAAAGTACAAAACAGATTATAAGCATCCCGTATGCCTATAATTTTCATATTTTTAATAGGATTTTATTGATTCTGATTTATATCGCAACCAAAGATCTGACTAATTAAGCCTACACATAAAGTCACAACTGATAGCATCTAAGGTCTTTAGCCTATTTGATATTTAACTGTAATCTATTTGTTCAAAAGACGTTCCGAGTAAAACTGTATAATTTTCTACACAACTGGAGCTAAACATGTTTGAATGATATTACGTCAATAGTTACGTTACAACCTACTCATTTTCATGCTTACAGTAAAGCGTGTTCTACGCAAATCTCAGAATATTGAGCTAAAAATACGCAATAAATAACTTTGAACTTTGGTGCATCGATAAAAATATGTTTCCATGAATTTTCTGAATTATTCTGAGAACTACGAGAGCGTGGGATTCGTTTTGCTTAGTATTTAAAAAGAAAAACTTTTGGATGCTAATTGGCATTTCTTTTAACTAATTGATGGAGGTTTTTGGATGGATTTTAAATTGGGAGAGTAAAAATAGATATGTATTTGAAAATATTTCTAAGTGAGGTGCACGTGCACTAACGAAATGTTCAATTTATGGTTCAAGCTATAGGTAATTAGGTGTAAAAATAAAATGGAAATAGATATTGACTCACAAAAAAAAGTAAAAAAAAGAGAACTTTTTCAAAAATTAACCCTTTTTTCTATTTTGTTTACGGGTAATCTTGTACGGGTAATTAAAATTTTGAAGTTCCATTGCTTATGGCACGCAAAGCCAGTCTATTTAAATCAAATTATTAATCTAAACAGATTGATTGCAAACGAATTATTCGAGATTATTGCTAAAGCTAAAAACTATCATTTTAAGCCTTTACAACTAACAAAATCCCGATCACAAACAAAAAAGCAATTTGGTATTGCAAAGCTAATAGTTTTATCTACAGAAATATAGTAGTTCATGAAATTTATTCCCACCAAACCATGGCAAATTGACAAACATTTATCTTCCAGCATTAAATTATTTTATGAACATAGATTAACTTTTTTTAATAAGTTTTTTATATTCATAACATACAATGAATGTAGTATAATTTTGGAACTTTTCTTATAATCCTTAATCAATATTTTCAAACTTGTTTGGGCATTTATATATAGAGACATATTTTAAATTGGTTCGGAAATCAAATTACAAGCTAGATATAAATAAGATAATTTCATAATGTATTGGAAGCATATATGATGCTCTTAAATTCTTTTTATTTTTGTAAGATTTTAAGGAAGAATTATAAAGAAAGAAACCCATACATAGCAGTTTTTATTCATACTGGTAATTCATTTAATCCTATTTTGAACGTTATGCAAATGGTAATGAAACTTTATCGATTACATTTGCATGACAGTACGTTATAAAAATTCTACACATAAAACAGATGTGTTTTGAAGGTGAAACAATGAATTTTATACTTCCTAAGTTAGTAAATCGTTTTAAAAAGAAAAAAATTCATCCACAGTGAGTTCCTTAAATGTTTTTTACTATTATGTTTAGATTCTGTCAACAATAGTATACTTAAGTCAGAAATCAGTGTACAAGACGAACATTCAAGTTTCATCGACGCTATAAATGAAATAAATGTATAAAAAATTAGAGAGATTTCTTGTCACAACTGATAGCATCTAAGGCCGTAAAATTTGAGCAGTAAAATTTGAGGATGTTTAGGATATATTTGAGTCAGAATATTTGCTGAATGCAGGCTTTCTATTTGAAAGCAGATAAAATAATAGGAATGCAACAGTCTTAAATCTGCAGGAAACCATAGTAATGTCTCATTTCTATGGTGTGAAGAATGTAGCTCAGTTGCAAGAAGAATGAAAAAAAAGGAGTATTATTTTTTATTTTGAATATCACTCTATGCTTTCCTTTCACGTTATGGACAATAGTGACCCTTTCTTCATCCGTATACCTTTACAGGTGAAATGGATTTGAAAGGGAGTACATTAAATAAAACCAAATTTTCACGGATGTAACAGAGTATAACACATTTTTTAGACCTGAAATACAATTGTGTACCTTGGATCCGAGACGTGGACTATCTCGCACTCTTTAAACCTACATTACCATGTTTGAACGATGTAGAAAAGGTAATATAATAAGCATACTTACTTAAGTATAATTTCTTGTGAACAAAATATCGAATACTCGAGTAAAAAAGAGGATTTTAATACTTCGCCTTGAAGAATGAACTCCATTCTTCTCTTCCTTTTCTGTGAATATCTGTGTTTTCTTCCAGTAAAAAATACCTTTCTCATTTTTATCATGTTTAAAAGAATATATCCTTATTCATAAAATAGCTCTGTTGCGAAAGCGCTTTAGACCTTGTGTGGCTTATTTAGAACCTCACGATTGCAAAGAAATGAACACTTTTATGAGATCAAGTGATTTTTTTCTGTAATTTCTTTTTGCTGCCATTTTGCTTCAGAAACGGTCATAGCCTATGACCTTGTTTCTGTCAAGAAAAGCAAGAGCATCCAACACTTAAGTTTATTCTAGTCACTTGATCTGTTAATCATAGGTATACCTCGGTTGTCAATGGAAAAAAGTCTCTAGTTTGCGATTGGTTCTTTCCCCTTGCTTTTAGATTTAAGATGTAATAGTACTGGCTTTAATTTGTGAAGTAAGTTGCATACTTTGGACTTCATGACTAGCCTAGCTACCCTCGAATATTAGACGGTGCAATACACAAATGTAAAAACCATAAATATAATGCTAAATGATGCTCGGGTAAGTGCTTTTATAAGGCAGATAAAGATAACTGTGAATCATTTTTATTACGTACAACTGTTTTTTCTCTGGCAAGTTAGAGTCACTAACACGAGTGATAGCACTGGAATAAGTTGTTTTATTAAGGATAATTCACCGAAAACAGTAGATATATTCCACTGCATGCTCCCCTTTCAAAAGATATATGAGAGGAGGGGGCTAATTCTCAATTGCGATATTATAATATGAGGACATCTATTTAATTCACGGATAGGTACACTATTTTATTTTCCAATTTCCGATTTTTCTGAGACAGTGATGTTTTTCCTAAGTTCTGGTGATAGATTAAATTCATGTCGTATTTTGTCCAAACATAAAATATATGACAAAATATTTATGCCGAGTGCCGTAAAACCAGTTTATCACCTACCTAAATGCAATGATCTCTTAAGGTTCCTCATTAATACTCCATAAATATGAATACCTTTTAAAGATTAAAAGCGGATAATAAACCATATTTCCGACAGCTATCATGTTTAATAAAAAGAAATTACGATACTTTCAAATAGCAATGCCACCTTTTTTTTTAACTGGCTTTAATTTATGTAGTTGCATAGTTTGGACTTCTTGAATGACCTAGCTACCCTCAAATATTCGACGTTGAAATATTCAAACGTAAAAGGCATAAACATAATTTTAAATGACATTCGCGTAACGTTTTTATAAGGCAAAAAAAGATAACTGAGAATCACGTTTATTACATTCAACTGTTTTTACTTCGGCGAGTCGCTGACTCTAGCGATAGTACTGCAATAGGTAGTTGTTGATGATAATTCATCTAAAAAGATAGATATATTCCGCTGCATGCACTCCCTTGAACGGATATATAGGAGGGAGGGATAATTTTCAATTTAGATATCTTAATTTGAGAGCATCTATAAATTTCTCGGACAGGGACACTATTTTATTATTCCATTTCCGTTTTTACTAGAGCTAGTGATGTTTTTCCTAAGTGCTAGTGATAATTAAATTCATGTTGTATTTTGTCCAAATATTAAATATATGACTAAATTCTTTATGCCGATGGCGTAAAATCAGTTTATCACCTACTAAATGCAATGATCTCTTAAGGTTCCTCATTTAAACTAAACTTACTACTGTTATGCATTAATATGCATAACAGTAAAAGATGATAACAAACCATATTTCCAACTGCTGTCATACTTAATAAAAATAAATTTCGATACTTCAAATAGCAATTATAAAATAGCAATGCCACTTTTTAAAAAGAACTGGCTTTGATTTCGCAGTTGCATAGTTTGGACTTCTTGACTAGCTAAACCTTCCAGTAGTCTGCTTTGCAATACCCAAAAGTAAAATGCACAAACATAATGCTAAATGACGCTCGGGTAAGGCTTTTAAAAGGCAAAAAAAGATAACTGTGAATCATTTTAATCACATTCAACTGTTTTTACGCTAGCTAGTCGCTGATATTAGTGATAGTATTGCAATGGGTAGTTGTTGTTGATGATAATTTACTTAAAAGGGTAGATATATTCCACTGCATCCCTTGAAAGGATGTATACGGAAGAAGGGATAATTTTCAAGTGAGATATCTTAACATTCGTTAAAAAGTCTTATTTATTTTTTTCTCGATTATGGACATTCTTTTTTATTTTTTCAATTCCGTTTATCCTAAGTGATGTTTTAAAGAGAGTGATAGATTAAATTCCTGTCATATTTTGTCTAAATATTAAGTATGTAGCAAAGTTAAATCCTAACAAGAAGTTTAATAAAATCAGTTTATCACTTACCTACCTAAATGCAACGATCTCTTGGGGTTCCTCATTAATACTCCATTAATATGCATAACAGTAAAAGATTAAAAGAGGATAACAAACCATATTTTCCAACTGCTATCATATTCAATAAAAAGACATTACGATACTTTCAAATAGTCATGCCACTTTTTTTTTACAAATAACTTCCAAACGCGTATTGAACAAATGAGCTTTAATAATACCAATGCAAAGCAATTTAATCAAATTAATATGATATTTAATTTTCACACCAAAAAAATCTAGAAAAGTAAATATATAAAAAAAATGGATTTCCGAGAATATGAAAGGATTAAATTGTTTATTGAATCTCGTCTTATAATATTTTTTCGGAGACACACAATTTTTTTTCACATTTTCCAATTAATTAAAGAGGATTAACAGAAAAAAAATCTTGAATTTTTAAGATTCTTAGGTTACACCTTGAAGGTTAAAGCTTTAATTATTCTCATAATTGTTAAATTAATTGAAAAATAATTATTTTTTTTGGCAGAAAATTTTTAGCATGTATATTCCCATATTTTATTTTGAGAGTTAATGATAGATTAAAAAAATTCTAATAACAAAGGAAATTAGAATCCAAAAATATTTTTTATTAAATTTACTGATGGCGGAATTAAAAAAAACACATGATTTTGGTTTTTCTCTGCCATTATGTTTTGAAACTTCCTAACGTTTTAAAATGTTACAGAAATTTTCATATTTAAATATAATTCCGTATTAAATTAGGTATAATATATTTTGTTTTGAAATAAAGTATCGGAACTTTAGAAGTGATAGTTGCTATAGATTGTGTAAAACAATGCTTTCCTTTCAAATATCTATTTTTTCTAGTTAAAATGATTTCGATAGTAGAAAAACTTAAAATAGGAAATATTGTTGTGATCGCATAATTATGGGTATGTTGTGGTTGTTTTAACAAAGCATTAAGTATTATTAAGTATAAAGCCCAATTTAATGTACGTTTCAAGTATCTTTAAATAATCCTTCTTGATCTGCATTGATAGTGATTGTGGTTGAGTATTTAGGAACCTACAATATTTTCGTCTTAAAAATTTTATTCATATACATTGACTTTGAAAAAAGCTTATAAACGCACAAACGCTTTTAATGGATAACCCTAGGGTGTACAAATTTGATTTACAATATTTAAGTAATGGCATTAAATTGAAATGAAATAGAAGTTGGAATATAATTATTTTCCAATTACCATTAATTTTTCTCAGACTGCGTATAGTTGTTAGCGTCCCAAGCTACCAACACGTGGGCCTTGGTTCAACCTCCAGCCAAGACTTGGTTCATTCACTCATTGAGTGTCCCATAATGAAGTAGCCATCATGTAAATCTACTGATATATGGATTTCATATTGTCAGGATAACTGCCTGCCGCGTTAGAAAGTGCGTTACTATGTGTCCACTGAACACAAAATGAACATAGATAAATATTTGTTTGATTAAATTATTAATTTGTATAATCTTCGTTATTTAGATTTATATTTCACGTTGTCAAAGACAATATCCGGTAAAAAAATTCAAAAGTGTTGCGAAAGGTGCAGACACACTTTTATAGGTAAAAGAAATAGGTATACTTTTATAGGTAAAAAGGAAATTTCTCTTTTACAAAATAGACTCTTTCTCTGTTATAAATTCTCTGTTACCATTATCTTTTTCCTAATGCTATTAATTTCCATTACTGATATAGAAACTGATAGTTTTGAATAGTGAAGCATGTTTTACACTATTAAAGGCAATGTTGCATGAATTCGATTTAAAGGGACTTTGTTACATTTCTTCAATGATGATTCTTTAGTACGATTCTTCTCAGGAAAGTACTAAGTTAGAATTTAAAAGAATTTAATGTAGTTAAATTTATTTTGCGAGTTTTTATGTAAAATTAAAATTTACAATATTATTTGAAAATTTTCGACTTAATTTACAATGTCTGTTTATTTCAAAACATCACTGAATATGAAAGGTAGAAAACATGATGACAGAGTTCCCATATATTATAAGAATAATTAATGGAAATGAATAAAGTTAGTTTTATTTTTACCGAGCAATTAAGTATAATTAGTCTAATTACAATCATATGTCAGACTTTAGCATAATTATACAAGGAATTAAGTTGTTTTGCAGTAGAATATCTCGTAATTAGAATATGAAGGAATGATTTATACGAAAAAAAAAACAATATGTATGTAAATAAAAATATAGCTTATTCGGTGTCCACCATTTAGAATATCACAAATAGAATGCAAATCGCAAAGAAATTAACTTTTAAGCACGAAGTTACCTGTTCATCATCACAGCTTCTTAAAGTATCACATAGAAGCAAAAATTTGCAATAAAAAGTTCCATTTACAATAATGATATCACACTTGAAGCTGCAATACATATAGTATGGAATCATGCATACAGTATTGGATCAAGTGACAGGCAAATTGAATCACATTTCACAAAGTGGCGTTTATAAAAAGCACTTTCACAAAATTCACGCTTGCATAATAACTACATACAGATGACACGGAATATCTCTTAACATTGAACTAAATAATTTCCATAAAAAAGATACCAAATACCTATAAATATTTTTTTCAAAACACGCGTTGTTAGAAATAGAAAGGTCGAAAGTTTTAATTTATAAAAGAGCCTTTGTAAAAATCCGACGTAACAGCCATCACTCACTTCCAAATCTTATTTTAGAAGAAGTTAAGCCACTGTATTACAATAGTATCTTTGATATACTGATGTTTTAATTGAGTATACCTTAATAAGACACATTTATGTGTAAAAAATCAAGCGTTTTTATTGGTAGAAATAATCGTGTAAATTTATGATCTTCGCATTTAAAATTGTATAGTTGTTGTAATTTTGAAAATTTTGTTTAAGAAATTGCTTTAGTTACAGTCTCAGACTCAGTGGTAAATATAACAAAGAACAGTAAATTGGAAATAAATATGTATAATTATGAAATTTAAGTTCATATTTATTGCTATGAATAATAGAGACTAAATCTTGTGTCAAAAATTGGAAATATTTGGTAATTTTTTTAAATATATCTTAACGCATAATAATAATATTAACACATTTATAATCGTATAATTTTGTTTATAATTTGGAAAAATTTCTTTAAGTAATTACTTTAGTTACAGTCTCAGAATAAGTGGTAAACATAGCAGAGAACAGTTAATGGCAAACAAATATGTATAATTATGAAATTTACGTTAATATTTGCTGCTGTAAATAAGAGAATCTAAATCTTATTTCCAAAAATAGAAATTATTTGATAATTTTTTTAAACATATCTTAAGATTACAAGAAAGTAAGGTTTATAATATGGTGAAATTTTAGGTGTTTATTATATTTCATATTTATTAAGTGAATGAATGTAATGAATTAGGAATTATTAAATGAATGTATAATAAAAATTTTATACTGTTGAAATAAATTGTTACGGTTATAAAAATGTATACCTGTTAGTAAATTCAGAATTGATAAAACCATAATAGGTATGAGTTTCATCTTCTACAAAAATCTATTGTTTCAGTGATTTTTTTTTTTTGATTTATTAGGCACTTTTTGCAAGTGTGAAGGAATTATAAAAGACGTTTTAGAAATATAAAATTTTGTTATTTCTAAATCGTGGAAGATGGATGTTTAATTCATTTTAAAAGTCATTTGGCAATTTCACAATAATTATATATATATTAATATTAATTGCATTAATTCAGCTTATTCTAAATAATTTGCAATGACAATATTTTAATAAATCTTTTAAATTTCGATAGAAGAAAAAGCTTTCGTGCACGATTTTCTGAATCAATCTGATTTTAAAAATCTTAAAAAATCTTTAAAATATTTTTCTTTTAATACAATTCATTTCTAGAAATTTCTGTTTACTTCAGAAATTTGAATTACTGCTTTTTATTTATATTTACACGTTATTTGAAATTCTTTTAAATGCTAATTCCCCATACTTTTACTTAAATAATTTCTCCTGTCGCTAAAATGTCAACGCAATGACGTGTTTAAGGTAAATTTTTGCAGTTACATTTTTTTGTGAATCTTTGTGCCTTTATCTTGTCAAATGTTTTTATTTTAAAGCATTTTTTCTTGGACAATAAATTATAATTAGCTACACTAATTACTATTTTGTATGTAATACACATACACATAAGTCCCAGTCTGTCATATTTCTTAACTTAGACATGAAAACCTGTTATAGACTTGAAAAAAGATTCAATGAAAAATAAACTCTAAAATATCTCTCCGAAAAGATGCTCGTGGTGTTAATTTTTTTTTAAATTTTACTTACGTATCATAAGTCATCGTTGTCCTCAGAAGAAAGACGACTGTTAATAATTTCAGAAACTTAGATAAAACGATGCCATAAGGTATAGGTTGAGCAGTGTTTTGTTTAAGTACTTCTAATTTTTAATTATATTAACAGTTTTTGTTATTAGGCAAAATATATTTTCTACACATTAATGTATTTTTCATTCCTTTACTCGTGCTTTTTAATGTGACAAATATTTTCTCTCTAAAGATATTACCTTAGCTTGATTATGCCTGGAAACTATATTTTGCATTCTAATAGCGACTCAATATCTATAAAAAGCCATAGATGGGCAGAAAAATTATCGTTTTTCACAGAGGTACTCAGGTTAAAATCTAAAACTTGATATTTGTTACACATGATGAAATCGACCTTCATAACCCATGTACGATAAAAAACGTGTTATTAAGAAATAAATATCACCGATTTCAAGTTTTGCCTGATGTATGGTTTAGAAAGGGAAATATTAGAAAAATTTAGAAAATGGATATTTTAATCCTTGTTTAAGATTTAAAATGCTTCTGAACAGCACTTGAAATTATGTTTGTAAGTATCTCAAATTGTTTTCTCACCAGTAAATCGTTAAGTATTGGTATACCAATCACTCTTTTTGCCGATTTTTCAGCGTTAAGAAAGCTCTTTCTTCTATATTCTTATGTGTATTGGTTTGACTACAAAATTAAGAATACTGTATGATAATAAATCTAAGAATTCGCATGTGCATTACATTTTACGTAATATGCTTATTTTCAACAAAAAAAGGAGATTTTATGATTTTAATATGAACCAAATTACACCATTCCTCTCTAATGCACTTTTGGCACAAAATTTTAAATAAATTTCAGGCACTATGTTTAGTGATAAACAGAAAAGAAAAAAATTATAAAATTTTACAGTGATCATAAAAAGAATTACTCCTGTTACAAATTAGTTTTTCTCGTTCCTCAGTATGTAGTTACTATTTTACACTTCATTTCAATCCAGTATCACGTTTACATAGCTGTATATAAATCAGTATTCTACAAAATACTGATATGACTGAGGGTAAAAATGCGTTTAAGACAATGAAATTGTCATCCAAAAATGCTCCCGAAATCAGTTTGGGAAACCTCCACAGTTAGTGGCCTTATAAAATTGTAATTACTATTTTAATTGTTGAATGAACTGAGTTTTGATAAAAATTAATTAAAATAATGCACGAAAATTCCAACAATTTCTCTCGTGTAACCAATGTAAATAATGCGTAAATAATCGATTATTATATATGATGGAAAGTTATAATGAACTGAGGAGTGTTGAAAAAAATTGTCTCAGATTCAAAAAATAATAATAAGTTTTAAAAACCGAAGGATTTTTGAGCCATGTTAGATCTAAAATTGATATAGCTTGTAAAATATTGATTTTATGGTTACTTGGTTCGTTGGTTTCAAGGTTACGATTATTTTTCTCCAAGATATCGATTATATATAAGAGAAATTAATTATAATTACAAATTTAATAATTTTTAAAAGATCTTTAAGGAATTGCCACACATTTTTTTAAAACGCGAATGTGCCGAAATTGATGAAAGAAAATGAAATTCTGATAAAATAAAATTATATAATATTTATGATACCTTATATTCTTAAATATAAGGTATGAAAACTGTAATAGAAGTAAGAAAATCGTTAAAACTGTCAATGCTTTAAAAGTTTGTTTGGTAATATTAATTTGCTAGAGTCAAAAATTTACTTAGTTGTCTTTAAAATTTTATAAAAACTCAGATTCTCTCCCTCATGTAAATAAATATGAGAGCACAATATAAAAGGCGGAAATATATGCAATTAATATCAGTTTTTCAAAACTATAGCTATTTTCCTTCTACTCTTGGCCAAATCTAGTAATATAAAAAGTATAATTTATAAGTATAATTTATAAAGTATAATTTATAAAAATTTCAAACACCATTAACTCTTGAAACTAAACGTTTAAAGGAGTTAATGAAAATGGAATGCAGGCGGGATCCCTATGAACTTAATTAAAATATCTCCATTTTGAGATTCAATATATACTAATAACTGTAATGTATATAATAATAATAATAATAATGATAATAATAATAATAATATATCAGTTAAACTTTTTGTATTGGATCAGTTAAACGATTTAAAAATTTTATTTGAAATTTTATGGATGATGCTTCGTGAAAAATAATAACAGATTAATGATTTTTCAGCAGCTGATTACTGGCAATTTAATAATTAGTCTGATTTTACTTCGTGGTTTAGTACTAGGCGTCGCACTTCAGACTATTGCTTCGATATTTTTGAGACATCAATAACAAGCTGTTATCTTACGAGGTAGTGTCCCCAATGAATTGCTTAAATCAGATATGCGGCACAAGATAGTATATTTCTGTCCACTTTGCTTTAGACAAGGCATTTTACAATTGATAGATGCATTGATCAGTTGTTAAAACCTTACTTCCACTTGGCTAGATTTTGAATTTGATCTGATTTGTTGAAGGATGATGAACACAAGTTGAATATGATTTGCATTCATCTTTTGTTGTGGGTTATTTACACCTGTAAACCTTGTGTAGTGGCTTTAAGCAAACATGATTCAAAAGTTCGCTTCATTTCTAGACACAGCCACACTCCCCTAAAAGCAAATGCAAGATCAATAGCGGAAAACTGTAATAAAAATGTGAGTGAGTAGGTGAACAAATATTTTATCGTAGAATATTTAAAGAAACAAAAGTTTTAAAAGAATTCCTCAGAAAAAGTGTTGAAAGATCAAAACGCTAATATAAAAAAATAGAAAAATGAAATACATAAATCTTTGGTTCACACTTTACCACTAAATATAGAGGTTGCCCAAAACAATTTCTGACACAAATGCATGTATATATAAAACTAAATACCATACAAATATGTGTTACTGGATAAAACATTTTTATAATAGTAATAAAGTCTACAATTGCCCAATTAATATCTCTCACAACTTTACACTTATAGGCATGCATACACTATAGACACTACTTAAATCTGTACTATATAAGAGCTCAATTAATCTTAAGAAAGTGACAGTAGTATTTTAACTCGAAAATGCGTATTTTTCCTAATCAATTTCTTATTACTGAAGGCGTTCTCTTTATTCTATTTTTTCCAAAGCACTGTAACAATTGATTCCAACGGTCCTTTATAACTACTTAATCTTATGTAATACATCAAAAAATATTTTTATAAGACTGTGTGCAACAATGAATTGAAAACGTTGAACATCTTGATAAGTAGGCTTATAACAAGTGCAGTAAACCCCTAATTAATCACAATTTTTTTTTCTAAGCCATTGACCACAATATAAACAAAACATCTTGATCAGAATTTCTACAAAAAACTTAGTATTTCATGAAATTTAATATTCAGTTTTCTCAAAATAAGTAAAATAAATTTTATCTAATACTAAAGTGCCGAGTTTGTCTGTAATTTAACCCAGAACGTTATTAAAAACTGCTGTGTTTGTATTATCCCCTAAAAAGAGTAGAAATAAAACGAAACAAGTTTTCGTGAAAATTGGGCCTTTGTGTTAGGTAGTAATTGATACGTTTAATCACATTTTATGGTGTTATACGTACTTAATTTTAAGCAAATAAACGGGGATTTTGTAAAAAACTTGACTGTTGCTATTTGCCCATGGAAAAAACACTTTTATTTATAGCAAAATTATATGTTAAAGTATTTTAATAGATGAAAAACCAACAAAAATGTTGTCTTTAGAGCGTTGTTCCTAATTTCATTGTTAAAAATATTAAAGTTTGCTTAATCCCTATTTTAGGATCATGAATGACCCTATTAGATCGAAATAAATAGTTACCTCAAAATATACCTATATTTTCGGGCAATATTAGCATTAATAAATTATTCATGACTATGCTCAAGGAGGAAGTATGTTAATGAATTACCGACAGGTGAAAGTTGTTAGGTAAAATTTGCGGAACAGAATGCATAAATAACGAATTTATGTTTCTTTCAACGAGTGTATTGTTTAAAACTTTCAGAGCAGCACTCTTTCAGAGGTATCGTAATATGAAACAACGTGATCAAACGAAAAAATAAACAGGAAGACATATTTCATTATTATATATGTGAATAACACAATATTGTGTGTATGATTCTTCCATTTCTGTTGACAAATTAAATGAATTAATAACAGGATCTATAATTTAGGAATACTGAATGGACGATGTTTTATGATATACGATATAGAGAATTTAGTTTTTGCAAAAAAATTGGCTTGAATTAATTAAGGGTTTAGTGCATTGGAAATAAAGAGGTATTTCTCGCCAAAGAAACCTCAATTCAAGTATTCAAATTTTTAAATTTTTTTATAAATGGTAAAATACATCAGTGAATGTCTTCTTAAAAACTCTCCTCAAAATTTTGGATACATTTGAAGCAATATAAAAATGTATAAACTTGAAATATTGAAAGTCTTCTCTCCATATAATACAACTGATCATTGAAATGACTGATATGATACACCAGATTCAATATATTCCACAGGATATTTTATGTATATTTTAAAAATATTGCACTCTGTCAGATTTTCTTTCGGATTTAAAAACATTTCAAATATTAGAGAATTAAAATTTATCCACACAGAAGATTACTGTTAAAGGTAGCATGCAATGAAACAAATATTACTAATCAGTCAGCGATCAAAAAAGTAAAATATGTGTGGAAGAATATTAAACATCAGTATATTTAATAACGTTATTACCAATATTTTTCAACAAAAGTTCTTCAAATTTATACTACTTTAATCTGGAAAAAGTTGTATATTTAACTGAGCAATACGAAAAAAACTTTAGTTGCAACAAGGAAAATAAAGTTTAATAACACATATTATCCTTTTGCATTTTTTAAATAGAACGATAGTTTCTCCAATGATAGACGCCAACTTACAAAATATCTTAGAATATTTATTTTAGAACACTTATTATATATATTGAAACTTTATAAGAAACGATTTTGTGTATTTTGGAATAATTTCGATTATCATTGAAGGATAACTTATTTTTTGTTCTGTATGCTTCATTTTAAGGCATTTAGATAATTTTGCTGATAATAATTAGTTCTTATTAAGAGCACTTAAGTAAAGTCATTTTTCAAGAAATTCAGAATAGGAATGGATAGCAAGAACAGTATTTAATAAAATCATTTGTAAACAATACCAGTATGACAATTAAAGCATAAACAATTTCTGGAAATATATTTCTATACTTTATAGTAAATAACCTTCAATATCAGTTATACTAAGTGTTTAGTATATACCATTTAATCTGTGATATCAGGAATTTGAAAAATATTGATACTCGCTTTTTAGAGGATTTATACATTCAAAATCATAAACCTACGCACTCCGAGAAAAATAATATGGTTACTTATATAAAATAAAATTAATAGACCTTATTTTCAATTGTAATGAACAAATAATGTGGAAAGAATTTAAGATTTTTCTTATTTCTTTATCACAGAGAAGTATTTAAACATTAACTTCATTCACATAGAATACACATGTATAATAAACATGAATAAATAAAGATTAAATAAAGGGATTATTGACTAAGTCAGTAAACGTTATTTTAAGAATACATTTTACCAAATGTTCACGTCATACAGAACATATTTCATTTACTAATTATGAGTTTTTATTAAAAATGACTCGAGTAACTTTAAAATTTCAAGCAAATTAATTAAAGATCGCTACAAATGTGAGAGAAAAAGAAACAAATTATTTCTTTAAGAGTCCTAGTTCTCCTCAAATTTATATTTCTTGTATTATAAATAATGTGGAGTCGTTCATATGAATAGTATAAACAACAAAATAAGCGCTTTGTATTAATTTTTAAACAAATTTTGTTTTCAATAGTAGTTTCACAGACTATTTTTCTTCAGGCATTATTTATCTAATCCTAGGCTAGCATCCAGTATTCGTTACTAAACATATACAAGCTTTGGAAATTAATGTTGCTCATAAATTCCATTCAACTACAGTTCAAAGGTATCGTGCCTTTATATATTATAGATCGCGATCTATTTAATACATTTCTAATTGTATCGCTCGTGCTTACGCATCTAACTAAAAGCTCTTTTACGGGATGGACGAATTAAGAGCAAAAGTGTCTTTATTTAATGAATTTGCTAACAGCCGTGTCATTACAAAGCACTCCAAAATAGCAAGCATTCGAGTACTCTCAGGCAATCAGCGGTGCGTGAATGCTTCATTCCACTTATGATAATCAAGTATCAAGAGAATAAAACACTTTTAAAACGTGCGAAAAAACTTTGAAGGATCTTGAGTTAAAAAGAAATTTTTCTTCACTACGTAAAATTTCAAAGCATTATTTTAAATTGTACAACGCATTCCAATAAACACGCAAGTATAATAAATAATTAAACAGCGTATGGGGAATAATTACAATCACAACTAACCATTTTACAAGAGGAAATGATAAAGTTTAGGATAAAAGTATGCGTTGTTTAATGTCGGAAGCCGAAACAAATGAATCAGCATATATTGCACGACATACCTTCATACAGAAACAACAGAATGAAACACTTCTAAACTGTGCCAAAAATCTTTAAAAGATCTTCAGTTAAAAGAAGTATTCCTTCACCATGTAAAATTGCAAAATATTATTGCGAAATATACAACACATCTCAATAAATACACAAAGATCATAAATAATAAAGCACGGTATGAGGAGTTCTTACAATGTAATCACAGCAAATCGTTTTACAAGGGGAACAGATAAAGTTTTGTATAAAAGTATGAGTTGATTTAATATCAAATGCCGAAACAAATGTATCAACAAATATTGCATAACACACCGTCATAAAAATGCATATATTACAATAACAAACAGTCAAAAGAATGACGATATACATATATTGGTACATATCTTGTCCTATTGGAGGGGAGTTGAAATAATATAGCTCGGACTGAAAGTTTCCTCTATTTTAATGTCAAATGATAGAAACATTCAAGAAATCAACATGCATTACGCAACACCCTATAAATAATAATATAAACTATCTAAACAAAGGAGAAAGATTATATCTATTCCTCTTTGAGGAATTGACCATTGCACTCTTATGTCTATACTTTAAAATCTTGCAATTTTTCAGAGAGGGATTGAGCAATAGTATTAAAAAATGATATTTTCAAATCCCATTTAAGTTTTACATGCAGTTAAGAGCTAAATAGAACTTGGCAGTTTCATACAAAGCAAAGAGATTAAATGCAAAAAAAAGAAATAATAATATTTAAAGTAATAATCACAAAATTTTCTTTCCACTGACAGGGTTAGGTTAAAATGCGAACACAATAAATCTAAGCTATGAAAATCGTTTATTAAAAAGAGTGCGCCACAGGTACAAAGAATTATATACAGCAACATGATGTCTTATGCAGAAAAATTATGAAACAAATAGCCTTTTTGCCTTATTTTAAAATTATTTCGATTCTTTAAAAAGTTTTGCATAAAAAAGTAGATATTTTATTAGAAGATATTAAAAATATGTAATTTATAAATAAACAAGATGCGTTTGCAGTGACGAGAAAAATTCTTTCAGTGTAATGGATTCTGTCAAAGAACTATAAGGTATGATATTTAGATGTTAAAAGGATAGTACATGCAATAATAATATGAAAAAAACAAAGTACAAAATTTAAAAAATATCTGGATACAAAGAGGTACATATTACAAATAAAAATTGTCAAGAAATACTCACACACACACGCACGTATTTGATACATATAGACATCAAATTTCAAGAATGAATGCAGGAATAAAAAAAATAGTTTTAATAAAAGTTTAAGCAATTCACAAATTTTATGATTTAGTTTTGATAAATAAATAAAATTCAGGCCTGCGTTCTAACTAGAGAATTTATTAAAGAAGGGATTTGAATTGTAATAATTTATTCTCTGTCAGTAACTAACGTACACTTAAGAATGTTATCTGATTTAATACTTTTACCAGTTAATATAGTAGTTCAACTTATATCCATAGTGTGATTATAGAAAGCATAAAAATTTAGTTATGTTTTCAAATATAAGCTGAAAATATCCTACAAAGCGATATATTCGAGAAAAAATTAATTTACAATTGAAATTCTGTCTTTAAAAAATAAGAAAGCGAAAAATTAAGCACTTAAAAAATTTACAGCATTTATACCTAGAACTTGGCATATTTCAATTTAACAGATGTCAAATTCAGATACTGGTGACCTTGTACCTACTCTGAGAGTAATGTAGAATGTATGACAGACGGCATATAAACATGAATAAAATATGTAGAAGGACTTATATTTTGCTGGATAAACATATAATTCATATTAGAAAAACATCATACTTTTACATAGTGTTTTGACATATGGCATCGAAATATTATAATACATATAATTGTAATCAAAACATTTAATACGTAATTAAAAAGAGAACTGACTTTAAAAATGTCCTCAGAAGATAAACACCCAGACTTTGGGAGTTGAAAAAGTAGAAAAAATATAAAACGTATTCTTGATTAATAAAATAGAAGCTATTGCTAGACGAAAGTTTTGTTGATGTATATTTGTAAGGACATGCTTTTACATAAAGGAAATATTATTACAGCAAATATTTCATGCACTGTTATCAGTTATTATAGAAGAAAAGGCGTGGGCATGATAATAGCAATATGCGCTTACAAATGCGCCAGGAAAATATATATAAAATCATAAAACACTGAATGTCTTGACATAAAAATATAATTTAAAATTGAATTTATAACTCACAATATCGTACAAAATGTTATTAAAAGTTGAATACATTTAAAACCGAAATATGGTAATTGGTGTACATGAAAGAATCGAACAGAATTTTGAATATTAAAAGGGCTTTTCATTCATAAAAATTACTCTGAAATGTGAACAAAAATCTTATTACATTATTATCACACCATAAATTAATACACCATATCTAACAGTATAAATAAATGCACGTAAACATTTGCAGGTAAGTGTAAGAGAAATTAAATTTTGCGTACTGTATTTACAAATAGATAAGGGTGGAAATTATGTGCAGATGCGGAAATGATGTACAAAGTTTGCAAAATATAAAATAAATTTTAAGTATGACTATAAATGCACTGGGAAAAGGAGACCGTTATCTGATTTTCAAAGATGCGTTCACAATTCAGGAGACCAAAATGATCTTGCCCCATTCTCTCACATTTTGCATTCAGCTGCATACACATAGTGTAACTTGGATTTAAGAACATGTATGTTACTAAGCCATTTGTCTCGTACACTTATATGAGATATTCATGTCCAAATAATTTGTGGCATGTATTTATCGCAGCTTAAATTCCTGACATATGTATCACTAACTTTTGTTATGGACTTAAATTGATGCTTTAATTTCCTCTAAGCACACAACAAGGACTCAGATTTATGACCTGCTCGTTATAAGTCAATTGACATGATTCTGTCACGTCTTGTTTAATGGTAAGATAAGAGATCTCTCAAAATCAAAGTTATAAATATCGTTGAGTTTACATTGAAGACCACATCAATCCTTAGTGCAGTGTGTAGAATAGGCTAACCGATATGCAAGAGTGCAACTATATTTCCAAAATATCTGATTTGTTTTAATTTTCAGCAGCCACAAAATTCAGTCACTTTAAAGAAAAAGTATAGTACAAAATTCAGGATTATAAAAATTAGTTTTCAGTATACAGTAATAGATGATAAAGATTTTTTTAAAAAAATCAAATTTCCACTAGTATTTGTTTCAGTTTACGGAAAATATAAAAATCTAACCACAATTGTTTTATGTTTATTGAAGTTCATTTTATATACTGAATTGGGTTATAATTTCACAAGTTGAAACTTCAAATAATAATAATCTACAAAAATGTTTTCGTTACCATGGGCCATGATTTTTCATGAAAAGAGATTATAAAATCCTATTTACAGATTTTAGTAATTCAAAATAACAGTATTGCAAATTTCGTAAATGATTTTGAATTTAGCATTATCGAGATGTTTTATTCTGAGAGATATTTAAAATTTTTACTTCGAAGTACAAAAAAAAATTATCCTGAATGTTTTAAGGAACACAATTGAAACGAAGAACCAAAAGAATACTAATTTAGAGAGATTCCGAGTTTGAAATTAATTTCCCCTCAGTTTACCCGTCGACCATATCAGGTTGAGGAGCCCTTAACAAGGGCGAAACCTGCTGGGTACACTGAAGATACATATCTTTGCTTAAGCGTGTTCCATGCAATTTCTTTCATCTGCAAGAAACCCAAGTTTTGCGCCCCCAATACGTGGATGGCGCTGTTTCTTTGCTTTATGGTCTGAACTGACACCAAATTGTCAGTGACCAGAGAAAATTTTGTGTTACTCCTTTGAGCAGGGGCCCAGGGTTGCCCAAATTGGTCGGAAGATCTGTACTGTACGTCCGGCGCCCAGACCTATATGAAACATATACTGAACAGGGGAAATCAACCTTCGTCTGAGTTTGCAGGAATTGCTATGCACCACTGGTCTTCGGTGATTCATGGGCCGATACGCGAAAGCGGAGGGGGCCGAGGTGGTTAATTGACTTATTCCTTTGAGCAACTTCGGAATTCTTCTTGCTCCAGCGTATTTGTCGGCTATGCAATGCTGAGGAGCCCACAACTACCTAGTCCATTGTTACTAGGTTCGCTGGAGATGTGTGTCTTTTGCAAAAAAGATCCTACTTGTTAGGGTGTGTTGCATGCATTTTTTACAAGACAGTGCTGACATTCTAAGACTATTGCTTCTATGAATTCACAACCTAAAGGGAAGAAGGCAGGCTAACTGAGCAAAATTTGTATACCCAGTAAGAAATAGTTTTAGATATGTCTCACTACAAACGGTTCTAGATTGAAGTGACAAATCGACATCATATTGAGCGTACATGGCACAGGAATAGACAACAAATATAAACTCTGAAGCAGCAAAATTCTCAACTAATAGATTAATTTCAAATATTTTACAATTTAATTTTTCTCATTGTCAATATTTTACAGAATTGAATAACTACTAAAAGACTCTTAATTTTCAATATTTTATTTATTAACTTTTTCAAGTAATCAAAATATGACTTGATAAATTTTTAAACTGTCTTGAGGATTTTGAAGAATATTCCATGAATTAGAATTTAAGGGAATCGAGTTTCTTTATCGAGCCATTTTTTATTTTCATTGATCCGTCCGCAGACAAAATGTATTTTTTTATATAAGTGTTTAATATAAGTCATATAACTTTCATTCATCAATAATCTCTTCTCTCAAAATAAAATATTAATATCAGATTCTTTATATAAGAGTAATAAACCGTAATGTAAAGAATTTGTTCATATTTTGATTCTCAAAAGTGTCTGTTTGCTTCTTTTTATTTTTTAAAACAGCATAAATGTCATTATAAGTGTTGATTACAGTTATAACAGGTATTTTTTTCATATATTGCGCTTAAGGCTTTCATATTATTCCCATAAGCACCAGAAGTTTACTGGAAGTATTTTGAAACACCTAAAAATTAATTACTAAAAACAGTTGTATTATTGCAAATAGTGTTTTTTTACTTCTAGAATATCTTGTTTGCTTCGAAGTCACGTGTTTTCCAACCTCCAGGCTGCATTATTGTTCCCTTTTTATCAGATTATTTATTTAAACTTTATACTTAATGCGGCATTTTAAAATTTAACTATACTTACTATGGTTATTATATTCATCACTAGGGAAAATATATTTGGAAAAGTTATTTTTGAAATTAGCCGTTTAAAAAAATTTTATCTCAAATGTAAGGATCCATTTTTTAAATTTCTGCCTTCATTTGTTTCTAGATAGCTAGTTAAAGTTAAGATAAAGGTAATTAAAAGATAGGCATTTTTAAGGTATTGTATGAAGTAAAACGAAATCGTATCGTTAATTACAATCTTTGCATTTCTATCGCCATGTCCCAAATTGTTATATTAAGCAATATAACTTTTAAGTAATACGGTGAGTTATGAGATGCATTTCTTGGAAAATATGTGATTGATGCCATATATAAATATATCAAATTTTAAGAAAATATGTACCAGTGATACAAACAACTTAATTCTAGATATTATGTCTTTGAGAAAACTGCAACAGAACGATTCTCTAATCAATCATGTTACATTTAAAGTATACCGGAGATTTCATATAGTGAGATAACTTGAATTACAAAAATTAAAATGATATTTATTGGTCAGATCAACTAGAATACTGTTATACATAGAGGATGGAAAACACCACTCCAATACTCAGTTAGAAATTTTATGTTACAGCCAATTGTAAAACTGAAATTTTCATGTTAGCGAACACTTTTAGTTCAAAAATCAAAGAAGTAAAAAGTTTAAATATAAAAAGGGACTTATACCAATGTAATATTCATATCCCAAAACATTAATGCAATTAGAATTATAAATTTATAAAATCATACTATCCTCAAGTTTTGATATCTACGATGGAAGAACTGGTTCTTTATTGATATCAACAATTTTAGGTTGAAGCTGCTGTTGACTGGATACTTTCTGGCTAGCCGCCTTCGTTTTATTTGTTTTGTTACCGTTGTCTTTTGCTCTTCCGTTCACAATGGCACTGTTAGGAGCCTTGTTGGTAGGCGGATTACGGTTGGGAGATCTACCATTTCCTGCTGACTGGACCTTGGATCGAACAGATTTGCTGAGGGTATCTTTAACACTAGTCGGTATAGTTTCAGCTGGAATATATTTTGTGGCACAGTAGTAGTCTAAAAGAGAATGACATATGCTTTCACCCAGACGTAGATCTATAATTAGTCAAGGAATTCTGAAATTCTTTTTCGAAACAACAGCAAAAAAAGCCATGCATAAACAAACAAAGAGAAAATATAAAATAAGTTCGATTCTGCCTGCTCGTTTTAACTTCAATCATGAAAAGGGAATATGCTATACCTGTGATATCAGTTTACTCTCATTACATTTTATGTCCTCCCAGAATTTTTGTGTAAATGTGTTATTGTTTTCCTGATATCCGATTGAACTATTATCTCATACTTTCGAACGATGGCGTCACATGTATTCAGCGGAAAAAATCCTTTAATGGGGAAAAAGAGGTGATATAGAACCTGAATTAATGAGAGTTCTAAGCGATAAACACTGAGCATTTGAAACTGACCTGCCTTTTTTATTAAAGTGCGATTAAGGATAATCATACTGTTACGAATTTTACCAGTCTAGCTAAATATGAGAGTTATCACCAAAATGGCGATGGATTTGGTGACTTATGTTGGTCGCCAAATGTGGCGATATTTCGCCACATTTGGCGATATGACACCAAATAGTTGCCAACTTGCCGTCTAGACCTTTCTGTAAGCTTCTAGAGATATCTAGCTGACTGACCGTTAGGGGGAGCTTTGGAAGTCTATAAATATACCTGACATTGGCATTGGAACTCAGTTCTTTTCTACTGATAATTGAATGTGTTGAAAGGTCTTTAGGCGTGTATTGTATTGAAGACTCTGGTATCGTGACTTCTGTTTTTAGTGTTTTTTGCTGTATAGAAGACAATTGTTAGATGTTTTTGTTTGAATTTGTGTATGCGTCTGAAGAATTTACAGAGTAATAAATGTTATTTTGTTTGCAGTTTCTGAAGAGATTTTATTCAATTCTAACGAACCCAGTTAAAAACAGAACAATACATTCATAACCGTTGTTGCAGCTGTTTCTAGAGTGCATATTACCATAGACGGAATTTGACTGACAACGAAATTGATGTAGAAGAATCTGGCTCTGCAATGTTAATTCTGTCAGTTTTATACTGCTTTTTAACCTCATTTTAGAAATATTATTAGAACCTCATTTGTGGTTCAGTTTGTATATTCCATGAGCACAGCTTATATAAGTGCAGATAGCTCCAGCAATTAAATATTATATAAACGTAAATGGTCCGTTTTCTGCTTTGAAAACAAATGTCCCCAAAAATATTTCTTAAGCGAATCTTTGCGTAACAGTTTATTTCCCGATTTTCTGGTTGCTTAGTGATCACCACTAAAAAAAAGAAATCAATCCTGATATTTATCGGTGGAGCGATTCTTTGTGGAACAAGTCACTTTTTCATCATTTTATGAACTCTGTTCCGACCGAAAAGTTGTACCAATGAAAGAAATCTTGTAAGAAAGAAATTCTTCCTAGGAGAAATGACTTTTCAGTTTTTTTCTTATCCCTGTACAAACATGGTTTCAGTGCTAAAGAAATACCAATAAAACTTTTTAATAGAATTTTCCCATTCCCTTGGCTGCGAAATGACGACCAAAATAATTCTGTTATAAAATACAATCAGTCGACATCAAATTAAACGTTTAATAAAAATATGGAAGCTTAAAATGTAGTATTTTTTGAACATTAAATATTAAATATATAGAATTTAAACTTTGTATAAATGGAGCTTAAGGAATTAAAACATAAGGAAAATTTGGAGCTTGATTTCTTGTTTTTATGTTCTATAAAATTCAAGATAATGTGAAATTTTCATGTATTTTACAGTAAATGGAATATATATCAGAAAAAAAAATTAACCTAATTTTAATACATATCGAACTTTCCCTGTAATGGAATTAAGAATGAAACTGAGCATTATCTTTAGATAAATGTTGAGCAACATTCTTCTGCATTTAAAGTTACTCAATGGATCAACATTTTAAAAGTAAAATGAATGTCATATAACAAGCAGAACTGTGTTAAAAATGATACATGCTGAAATAGCATTAAGAAGTGTAGAAAATATTGAACAGACAATACAATATCATATACTTTCAGCAAGGATAAAAAAATATAGGCAACTAACATCACAAAATTTTATGAATAGAGGTATTGTCAGCCAGGAAATATTTAGCGAGTTTGAGGTTCTTAATGTGGTATATACTCTCTTGAATATCCTATAAAATGCAAAAAATATTTAACACAGAGGCTTAAAATAACTTAAAAAATTTTTATTGAAAGATCGATTAACAAATTAACTTTAGATTTCAATAATTAACTTTCAATTAGGAATCTGCCGTGAAATTTGAATAAACTTGAAGAAGAATAAAATTTTTCAAAAAACTTCAAACATATTTCAAAGGGTTGCACACGAATGTGTTATGTTACAAAAATAAATCTATAAATTACGCTCTTTACTTAAATTCGTTTGAGGTGATCTTAAAGTGAAAACATGATCAACTATTTTCTTCAGTAAAATTCACACTTAACAAATAAAATGTGCTTGTGTAACAAATAAAATATGCTTGTTGTTATCAATCTCTTAAATTTTGGTTACACATTTTTTAGTTCTATAATTCAAAATATTACGGAGAAACTTTACAGAAAAGGACTGCAGTCACGCGCGTAACACAAAAGTTACAGATGAAACTATTAGCATAAAATGCATGTGTCAAAGCCGTCTTTAGGATGTAAAACATAAAGTACTTGTCATTTCAATAACTTTTCTACTTACTTTAGAAACCTCCCCAGGATATTTCATTTTCCTAACCTTGAAAAGCTAGTCATTAGAAAGATCCGAGGTCTTTATCATTGTAATTCAGCTTTTAAATGAGTTAAGATTTATCTAATGGATATTCAACCTTTAGGCGAAATGGCTATTAAGCACTATACAAAAACAGTTAATGCCTTTGTTATCAGGATGTTGGTTGTTTCCATTAGAAGTAGTTGTTTCCATTAGTTGGTTATAACCATTAGCTATTTGCAGCTGTTTAAAGAAAGACTTTGTTAAAATTGAAAAAACAAATATCATTAGTATATTGTTTCTTACTAAAGTACCAGTGAACAATTTTATTGAACCACATAAACTAGTTAATTCTTTGTGAGCAAAAGAAAAACACACACACGTACAAAAATAGTTTAAAAGTCAACCTTGTTATAGGAAATAGTAGTGATCTTTAATTTCAAATTAAAGAAAAGGAAAAAATCCAAATGATGGTATCACTTTTAAAGTTTTTAAATCAATTTTAGTGTTTACATTTCTTTTATTATAAAGAAAACTGCGAGTTTATCTTTTTATATATTTGTTAAAAATTTCTCTATTTTTTAATTCAGTATAAAGTGATAAAAGTTATAATAGAAATAATTATGATCAACATATATTTCCTAAAGTCGAGCATCACTTTTATTTTACCACTTAGATAAAGCATACTAAACTGTTTTTACGCAATGTTTTTGAAAATGTAGCTAACGTAAAGACATAATCATTAGCAATTTATAAGTATTTTAACGAGTTAATGTACATTACCGATATAGGTGAAAAATACTTGTAGGAAACCAAAGGAACCAGATGTAAGAATTTCTTAAACATAGATACAAAATAACATATATTTCGTAATTTATGCTATTGACATTTCTATTTGTTTACGCTGATTATGAAAAGAAGGCATCTTTACAACACTGTTAAGCTTGTTTTAGCAGTTTTAAGAACAAAAGAGGAATTAAGTCGTTTCGTACATGATTAAGTAAGCTTCACAAATTTACATTTCTAAGGAAAAAAGCTTACAGGAGAACAAAGTCATTCAACAATATTACAACTGTTTTCAAATATAAACTCTTCAGGAATCAGAAAAAATAAAAGCAATATCTAATTGAGCTTATACCCAGAGTTTTAAATTTCAATCATTTGTTTGATATTACCATGTAATATCATTGTAGAAAGGCATTTTTAAATACCAAGAACATAATTTCAGAAAACTATTTATCACTATGATGCTAATAATAAATCTGCTTGTTAGGTTATAAACAGAACAAAAATTTTTCCTAACAGCCATTTAGGTCGTTGTTATTAAGATATATTATTCTTTTGAAATTATTATAGGTATTGTAAATATTTAAATTGCAAAGCATACGGGATGCAAATTTTAACTCACAAAACGTTTGAATTTTATAAATAATAAATAACTGTTTTAATTAACACTGTAGAAAAGTCGAAATAAAAATTTCTAACGTTGTTTCTTTGAATTTTAAGAAACATTTCGCCAGAACAAAATATTACGAGCGTACAAATATTTATACTAGAAACGCTTTATCGTATAATATCCGCTAATTAGTTCCCGCCCTTGCACGACACAGTATATTATGTAAATTTTATAATTTAGTCCCCTCGACAAAAGGAATTCCTTTTAAGACTTGCTCGAAAGTTTTCACTAACACTGTAATCAAGAACTTAAATCGATACTTTTCGCTTTGGCTTAATCATCTCCGAAAAGGATACAGTCTTCTTCGTTGTAGACGCTGACGGTGCTGGCGTTTCCTTTCTGCACCTCGTATCCATGGAAACTAACTTCCAGAGTGTAACAGTTCACCTTGTCATTCAGGAAGGCGGACAGAAATCTGGAATAACATGAAAGATTCATTGAGAAGATGCTTAATTGAACAGAAGTTGTCAGACTCGAGATATATATGAATGGAGATATATCAGCGAGTACCAAAATTATCATTTGTGATTGGATACGGATACGGTTTTGACGTTTTCTTCCCTGTTTGCGCGCAATTTCACCTTCGCGAGTGCCTTGTTTCGCCCGCTCCTCCGGAGCAATAAATTATAATCTGAATGCGAGATAAATGTTGGATTCACGGGAGCGTTTAGGGAAAAACAAAATTCGCGGGGTCGCGTTATTTATTGGTATTCAACCGTTAAATAAAAGAAGTATTTAAAGGAGAAAAAGAGACTAGATGTTTATGATAAAATTCGGAGAAAATGGTCCGCTCCTTTTGTTAAATCAATATGCATCTACACATATGCAGGCTCAAGGTAGCTGAGCGGTAGCGTGTTGGCTTTCGGTGCTGAAAGTGCTCGGATCGAATCCCGACATGCACCGTTCCTCCGTTTATAGGCCGGATATGGGCACGTTAAATATGTAGACCGGAAAGTTTCTCTATGAGGTCAGGGAGAGTGGGAGAGGGTACGATCCCTCAGATGCCGCCCCTGAAGGTGCTCGGGGAAAATTGAGGTTGGACCTGGCTAATTTCTACTACTACCCTTATGGTGCCATTATAAACCGGAGCCGCACCCCTCAGCCCGATAGCCTATATGGACCTGGTCTGGAATTAATTTCACCCAGGGGGCATTAGAGTCAACATCAACAACTTCTACATATATGCTTCGATATACGACTATACACTTATTATAAATTCTATATATGAACAGCTGACTTGCAAAATCAATGTCCATAAAAATGTGGAGAAAACTGATAAAATAATATACAGATTTTTTAAAAATTCCTTTGAAATTATAAATTCAAATAAACATTGAATAATATATGATTCCGTATGTAACTTTTATCTAACGACATATAAAATGTATAAGATATAATATCCTTGGGGTAATCGTTATTATTATTACAAATTTTGCATGACTAAGGGAGTTAAACGATTTGGCATGTGAAAAAAATGTAATAACATGCAAATCAGTCTTAATTTTTTTTTTATCACAGAAAAAAATTGAAATAATTGTTTATCAATTCACATGTACTTCTGCTGCAATTAGACTGTAACGGACTCATTTATTTTACTGTTATTTTGATGAAACAACACTAAGCAATTTACCGTTATCATCCAGTTCTTGCTTCTGCTTTTAAATTGCATTATTGCAAAGATTTACGTTAGAGTATGAAGTGTATTGGAGTGAAGGGCTTCTGATGCAAATTACTTATTATTCAATGGCGAATTTTTTTTTCATTTAGAAGAGTTAATACTTATTATTAGGGAAATTTATTATAAATGTAAAATGTTAGGAGTCAACCAAGTGCTTTGACACTAAATTTAAAAAAATTCAAAATATGAATTTGGCTCATATAAAGGCAGGATAAGTATCGGCTGGTGCGAAGTTTTCTTTTAAGCCAACATTGATTTGAAACCTGTTTGTTCTTGTATGCTGCATTAGTTTTATTTTCCTGCATTTGGTTCTGCCCACACGGAACTCTCTATTATCTATACTATTTAATGCACCGGTGCACATGGAAAACCGTAATACGGAGAGCACAAATGCGTTCCGGTACGATGTAAAAAGGAAGCATTCGAATGTTTAAAAGAATTATATATAGAGGTTTATGCAGTGAAATATAATTGAAATAACAAAACTTTCATAAATTTTCAGTTTTCTTACTGAGATTGACTATAGTGCTTTGTTTAAAAACCACGTTGATATACTCGTTTGTGTATTTGTATTTTATTGCGGACTTTGGTTGGGAAGTAAAGGGTTCAATCTCCCGAGGAAAATTGGGAGTTTGGTGTTTATACATACACACCTATATATATATATATATATATATATATATTAGAAAGAAAATGAAGAATTGTAGTTTGATATAAATACTTGCATAGTAATACACACACTTCAACACTTTGAAAATGAAAACCAAGATATGAAAATAAAGCAAAATAATAACCAGGAGTAAACATTGTAATGATAATATCTCTTTGTCAACTGTGATTACATTATCATTAAAAGTAGGATTGTTTCTGAAAGTTGTGATCTTGAAGGTCTACACGGCCTAGCACTGCACAATCCTTCTTAAGTGCAACTTTGGAAGGATTATCTTGTGCTAAGATCTGTGAACCTTGATGATCATAACTGTCAGAAACAATTTTTCGTCTAATGATAATGTCCCTTTGTCAATAGTACCAAAATCAACATTAATCGAAGATGCAAAGATGGTAGAAATAAATATAACTGTTTTCAGTGAAATTCCCATTTTTTTTTGTTTTTTAAAATACCTCAAGTAACCCACCTCGTGTTTTAAGTTATACAAATGCATAGCCGTAGCACCTTTATACTTACTAACATTAATTTAATGTCTTATATATATATTGCATAAACGGCCATTTTTTAAATGAATATGATCGTTAGTACAGAACATAGTATAATTTAAGCACATGATGAGTAGTATGGGAAAATTTAAAACTAAGGAAATGAAATGAAATTTAAACTATAAATAAGTCAATTATACAATTTTTAAAGCTTTGTTATAATGTAATTAACGAAATTTACTTATTACAAATATGTAAAGCGAGAAAGGGAAGTATAAAAGTTAGAAGGGGGGGGGGGACGCATTGATGTGGAAATACTTTTCTGGCAGCGAATAAAGATAAAATGGGGTGATCTTTGACTATATCTAAGGACTCAGTAAATAGATAGCAAAGTAATCGAGAAAGTCTAATTCATGTATGGTGCTCACACAGTAAATAATTTAGCAGTAAAAAAATTGAACTTGTGTGCTATTAAATGAAAACTAGCTGCTAATTCAAATTTTAATCAACATTTAGACCATCTGTGTATGTTTGTTTACTATTGATAACAAATTTGACACTGTTCGCATTTTTAATTAGATAATTTTTTTTCAACTTAAGTCAATTTATTGTACAGGAGTTTTCTTTATAAGGAAGTTTTTTAATGGTAATTTAAGGCTTCTTTATATTAAGACCTAAGTATTTTGTGGTGCGCCATCGTTTGATTTCGACCCAGATCAACTCATTAGAGAAAATAAATCCTTTTATCAACCTACTATATTATTAATCAAGTAATTATGTTCATTATTTCCCTGATTTAATTTTAATTCTTTTTCTGGTAGTACTAAAACTAGTAAGGGAAGATGGAATAACAGATCTCCAAACACTTAGTCTTTAGAAAGTAGTTCTTGTTAATGTCAGAGGATCTTTCAATGGATGAGACTATCATTGGAAAAGAAAAGACCGCTAACATACAATCTCACGGGAACAAATTCTCTGAAAAAAAAAAAACAGAAAAGTAGACCGCAATGTGTATGTAATTTTCTTTAACATTATTTTCTTCAATATTTTCTGTATATCTGTATATGCATAGTAACGAGATTATTGAAATTTAAGACATGAAACAAAGCGTACTTAACGACAACACTAAAAAATTAATAAATGATGGTTGAGAGTTAATTAATATTAAATCGACTTGATCAATATTGTATTTAGTTGATGAATGTATAAACTACACGCAAGTACTGACGAAGTTCAAATGTTTCTGTGTTAATAAATAAATATTTATATTCATTTATCAACGTTTATATGCATTTCGTTGTATTCAGACCTCGCTTATTATTCGACTCTGTATTCATTATCTTTGAAAAAGACCTTTAATATTCATTTTCTTTTCTTTTCCAGCCATTTATCACCGCTTAAAAAAGGTAATGAAAGTATAGCCTAAGGGGGGAAAAAAGATGTCTGGAGATAAAAAAAGAGAATAAACATTGTATCTGCTCATTATTTATGCAAATTTGTTGGTTTACCAAAAATCTCTCCTTTTACTTGTTATTTCATCTTTTCAACGTGGTTATTTAATTTTTTCCCCCAACTTTTGTTTAAATAAATATAATCATTTTTACGCTTTTGTCACTCGTTTCATAAATAGAATTTATGACCCAAGTACATAAATCTTTCCGTGCATCAGTTGAGTCGAAACAGAAAAAAAAAATAACAGCGACTTCTAAAATAAATTTGTTGTAGTTAATAAGCACATTGCAGCACAATGAAATAAAGTCTCCAATATTATAATTAAAATGAAGGAAAAAATGTTAAATTAATTGGTGCATTTTTTATGCGCATTGCATTATATGAGACCGTATCGATTAACGTAAAATGGTAGTGTTATTAAAAGTGCCTGGGTCGTTGTAAAATATAATGGCATATGACAGCATGAGCATAATGTACAACAATTCTATTCTACAACATCAGACTCTCGAAAGCGGGAGTGCAGTGACACAATGTCCCCAAGGGATGTATAAGTGTTTGCTTGTCATACCCAATCCAGATCCTAGACTGCAACAACAGGCGGCAATAAATTATAGCGACTGCTTGGCAGCAAACAGCGACATAAACTCAGGAGGTGATTAGAACCGTGAATAAGAACTGTGATGTTTCCCGGACACGGTTTTCTGAGAGACCAAAATGATTATGACCGATGCAGAAAGGCTGAAGTTTCATTACTATTCTGAAGAGGGCCTTTTAGGACTTTTGCAGATGTCACAATCAAACTCGATCGTGACCACGTCACGCGATTTGCGTGATATACATACAAGAAACTTGTGATTCTATGCATGTAGCCACTGAATTTGAAGACTATACGATAAAAAGATTTGGTTTGTATAAGATTATTCTAAAATACCTTTCGTACTCCCATATATAGGGGATTTAGAACCAGGTATATACTCCTGGACGTCTTGAAATGATACCGCATCAAGAAGTTTTAGATTTGGAATTCGATTTTACGTTACATACAGTCTATTCTCGAGACTTTGAAAAATGACACTTTTCCTTTTCCCTAATGTTAAGAAATAAGTAACTGGATTAAAATTTCCTACAACTGCTGCGCTTAATAATGCTGTTATGCCTTGAAGTGGACGAAGCCTTAATGTGAACAATCTATCAAATGCTCCTAATATACTTTTGAACTAGGGAACAGCAATGGTATCCAACTACCAATCAGGATGAAGAGTATTTCGTGGTATCTTAGAATTTATTCGGCGTTCATTGTATTTCTACAGCGTTTATCTTGTAGAGATTTGTTACTTTCCCTTCATTTAATCTCTAAGCAAATTTTTATTTATAATATAAAATAATTGCAACTATATAGTAGTACATTTAAAATGAAAATTCAGAATTCTGTAAATTTGTAAAGTAAAACTTTTTTTTTTAGAAACAAAATTCTGTTCAGAATTGCTACCAAAGGTACGAATCAAAGAAAAGCAATTATTTATTAGGGACTCAGATCGAGTTTGCAGTAAAAAAGTTATGTTGACACAGCGATGAGGTAATTCTCGTAGCATGTGTAATTAAGCGGAACTAATGATCGACTGCACTTATGAGAAAAAAAATGATCTAACAGAAAGATATGAAAAAATATCAACAAGACTTCATTGTTACTTGTCATGATTTTATCTGATTTGATAATGATACGACTGCAGTTAAGTTATACAGTTGTACAGCTTTATCATTGTAAGTTACCTATTCAATGTATGATAGTACAAAACGACGAGATTCAAAATCTTTTTATTAACCTATCTGCTTGTTTAGCTTAACTGTATCTTTCACAATCGGACATTTCGTTCTTCACCCTAGTACGTCTGCATTTGATCCTCGTTATCTTTAGTGCCTTTACCTTATTCAGACTATTTTGAAATCATAGAATATTGCACGCATTCACGATTCTTGATATGAATAGATATAACATATACACATCTTCTAAACTAGGGCTTAACATTTTTAAGTACTCACTTGAACACCTGATGCATTTAAGGTCCATACGTTATAAATTACTTTGGCATACGGATATGGCAAAGAATACGAATATGCAAAATATAAATGTAATCAAGATAATTCTGTTAAACTTTATTTCATAACATTATTAAGGTAATTACATTTTCTGACTATAAGCAGACAGTTTGAAAATGCAGCGAAATAAACCTTAAGTTCAAGATAAAAGCTTCTCGAATACACTCTGCGTATTTCGGAAGCTTTCATCTTCTACAAATTTTTCTCCGCGGGCACTTTGGGAATGCCAACATAAAGGTGTACAAGAAGCAGTGGGACATGTATTGAAGAAAATTAGCTTCAAATGTTAGTGATTGTATTTGCTTTCCAAAATGTGTTTAGCCCGTTAAAATTATCAGTTAAGTAGGAAGAGTTATTATGCAACTAATCTTCTATATATTTAAGTTCCTATTCCGATTCTTTGGGCAGTCCGTGAGAGGAAACTACTGCCCCAATTTACTTCATTTTGGTCTTAAACGAAAGATTTTAATCTATAGATGTGTCAAATTTGGGTTTTCTAACCACAATTTATATTAATTAGCGATAATTTACAATTTAAAATTGCTTTCTGCGCATGTTCTGCAAGACGTTTAAATCTGGCTTTAGATAATCACTAAACACGAGGCCCCATAAACACGTTAATTCGTTTATTCTGAGGAATCTCTCTAGCTGTCTCTCTGTGCCATTTTTATTTTTAATTATGTATGGGAGATATAGAATTAAACCTGGCGGAAATTGCTTATTTCATGGAGTAACCCTATTTCGTTTTATTGAGTTCAATAGTAATTTTTAAAAGTGTATTGCTCTATTCTTAATATTATGATTTTCAACATTTAGCAATGATAGATTGAGTATAATTCATGTATTAGTACATTTATTTACTATCCAGCCGTCATCTTTTCACTGGTACCAACTAGTGTGGACTTTACTTTTAAAGCAAGGTGTAAAGCAGTATAAAAGATTAAAAGTAATTGAATCGGTGATTTTGAAAAGGAGTTATCTCTTTTTTAAAATTTTTCATGGGATGCAAAAAATTATAACTCGCCTTCATACATTATTAGTTAGACTAAATTTAGTATTTATTATGTTTATAAGATCTGTTTCAAAAATATAATTTGTTAATATTTTTTTTAACTTGGGGGGGGGCAGGAAAGTTGAAGAAAAGTGGAGATGAGTTTTTGAAAAGTGGAGATGACTCCTTTTCAAAATGAGAAATTCAATTATGCTCGTTGTCTTTAGTAACTGGGGAAGATTCTCTGAATGACTGGCAACTTCTCGGTCGCTCTATAAACAACATTTAAAATGAAAATTCATTTCTTATTTGAAGGTAATGTAAAATATGAAGTAATTAATTCATGTAGTCTAGAAAGAGCATTCTTTAAACTCTTCTTAATTCTTTATTTTAACATTTCTTAAATTTTATGAAATGAATTCCCCACTTAGATTAGAAGGACAGTGAATAAGTAAAATTTCATCCTGTTATAGACTCTGCAATGAACCAAACCACAAAGCCGTGCCAGAAACTGGATCTAAAATTTGCCAGGAGTTTTCCAATCGATAGTCCCTCTCAATTCCCAAGACAATTACTATGATGAGTCCGTGGTATTTGCTGTTGCTGGCCAGGATCTATCCTCCCGCAAATATTAGAATAGGAGTCTGAAATATTCCAAAAGGCTTCATTCCCAGCCCCTCTCTACTTAAGATTCCGCCCGATGTTCGAAATTCGATTGTTCTCACCCTTCTCGGCTGTTCACTTCTACGGGAAAGCGACACCCCGTTATTCCTCCTCCTGCTGCGCCATCAAACATTCGGAAAATTCGAAGAATTCAGATTGCGAGCTCGGTTCTGTATATTACGCGGTTTTGCCGGAGTTTTGATTTAAAGTTATTTCACACAATGAGCGACATTTGGGGACTTTGCAGATATTAGGTTTGATTCATTCGAAGAAACGGTTTAAAGCGCTAGAAATACTCGGAGATAAAGTCCTTATTTACTTGTTTCCGCTTTCGAATGTTTTCGAGATCTTGGAAAAGAAACTGAAAGTTTTCTTGTGGTCTTTAGATAATTCTGCTAAAGCTCAATAAGTCTATAAGTAATATATATTTATATCTGTATCCTCTCTCTCTCTCTCTCTCTCTCTCTCTATATATATATATATATATATATATATATATATATATATATATATATATGTAAAACCTTTTTTAGATATCAACTAATAAGGGAACAATTGCAAGGATTTATTAAATTAAATAAACTTTATCTAGTGTATAAACAAACATTATCTAGTGCTTAATATATTGAGTAAAAAGTTTTAAAATAATACAAACAACAAAACTATCTATGTAAATTGGTTAATACTAATTCTTAAACAATTAAAGGTTTATAGGAATAAAGCACCAAAACAAGTAAAAACAGGAAATACCTTAAAAAGGATGAAAATATATTAGATTCCTAATACCTGTAACTTAAGTTAATTGCACTAATATCTCTACATATGAGAGTTTTCAGTGCAATCCTAATTTAGTATTCTGAGTAAAATAAAAAAAACTATTCAATGTAGTAATATAAGTAAAATAAATGTAGAAATAATTTTATTTATAGCAATTAAATATTTTTTAGTATTCCTTTACTACATATCACGGAAAGATTTATTTGCACTTAACTCTCAATTAACCCGAGCTGAATTTTTCGCTATATCCCTGAAGTAAAATATTTGATATGCATATAATGATCCAAGAACATTGCTCCAAGAAGTTTGTAACAAAGAAATATAATATACTTTCCTTAAAGGAAAATCTATGGTAGTCTTATTAAAATACTTCGATCAGATCTAAATTATATCCCCGAATGACGTACATACAAAACCCCTGAATATTGCGTTATACACAGCTATTTTGGATTATTCTGTGTTTAGCTTTCCCACTCCTGTGTCATTATACCATTTGTAACACTCGGGAAGTTCAGGCGGCCCCCCCTTCATATATGATTCAACTAACGTAACGCTACACTGATATGAAATGAATACGAAGCAGAGACATTATTAAAGGTTCTGAATACTTGCTAAATGTTTGTAGTTACGTTTCAGAATTTCTGACATTCGACGTGTTATATATATATATATATATATATATATCTTCAATCAGCAAATTTCGTCTACATAAACTACAAAAAAATGAATAATAAGAATTAAACAGCTATTGCAGTCGTGCCTAGAGAGCTATAAAAACAAAGCTTCCATACAACATTTACAATATTTACGCTCGTTATAACAATATGTTGTTGTAGCTGGTCATATGAATACTCGGCGAATTAACGCCAACAGAAATTTAAAGTAGGGGAACAACATCCCAAAAACAAACATGTTAAGGCAATAACCCCCTAAAACCAAAAAATATCATAGGAATATTGAGAAAAAGCTATCTATCCATCTATTAATGAATATATATATATATATATATATATATATATATATATATATATATATATATATATATATCTATATATATATATAATAATATTATATGTATATATATATATATATATATAATATATATATATTTATATATATATATATTATATATAGATATATATATATATATTATATATTTAATATATATATATTATATTATATATATATATATTATATATATATATATATTTATATATATTATATATATATATTATATATATATATATATATATATATAATATTATATATATATATATATATATTATATATATATATATATATATTATTATATATATTTATATTATATATATATATTTATATATATATATATTATATTTATATATTATATATATTTATTTATATATTTATCTAATATAATATATATATATATATATATATATATATTATATACTAGCTGTTTACCCGGCGTTGCCCAGGTATTTATTAATCTCAACTTTTTACTACACAGGAAAGGAATGAATTCTACCTATATGTGTAAAATCTAAGTAATTTTATTCACGGGTATTAAAAGTATATGCACAGTATACAAATGATAAATAAAATTACAAATTCACTCTATTATTTAAACTCAAACTTGATTATAAACAACACTATTAGTTTCCTATATTTATCACAATGACTCAGAAAACAATGGTTTCGACACTACTCTCGGACATTTTGGACATTTCCTTTTCCCTCCTTCCCCACCTCCTCCCCCAATGCTGATGGGGGGGCTGAATTTGCCCTTAAATGGTATCAGTTGTTTCACTATTCGTCTCAGCGACCCCGAAAACTATGGATTCGACACTACTCTCGGTCATTTTGGACATTTTATCTTCTCCCCCCCCTCAACGTTGATGGGGGGGGGGGGGCTGCTGAGTCTCACTTAAACCAGCATTGGGATTGCCACTGTTTCTCTCAGCGACCTCGAAAACTAGGATTCGATACTACTCTCTGTCATTTTGGAGATTTTATATTCCCCCCTTCTTCCCCCTTCCCTCCTCTATGCTAATGGGGGGGGGCAGAACTTGCACTTAAACGACATCGGGAGTGTCACTATTAATCTCAGCGACCCCGAAAAACTATGGACAGTGATAATCAGTCGTTTGCGATTATTTTTACATGTGGCCCCTGCCCCCCCCCTTGGGGTGCTACTGTGTCTTATCGTGAATCTAAACCATTCTCGAATCAACTTAATCACACACACAAAATTTCATAGAATCAGTCCAGCCGTTTAGGAGGAGTTCAGTGGACATACGCACGGACAGAAGAAATATGTATATATATTATATATAGTATAATATATAATATTATATATAATATATGGATACATATAGTTAAATAAATAAGAGAATTATACTATGGAGCGATGCACACAAATGGGCCAGAGGGGGTTTGTGACCCCTCTTCCCTGGTTGAACATGTTTTCGTGCCAGGCGAACACTCCCAGTGGACCAGAGGATCGCGAGAGACCGAAGACTCGATAAAGAGTTCAATCTAAATCATTAGTACAAAAAGAGCTGAATAAAGAGTGAATTTTTATGCCTAAATAAAACTAAAAACTATAAAAATATTTAAAAATTCAAGACCATATACAATACATCAAGATCGACCGAGCCAACTCTTCATGCACACAAATCTGCCAGATCTGTTACGCCCATAAATCAGATACAGTCACTCACGTTATTACTGTATAAATTTTCACATCGTTGTATAGTGGTAAGATGGTATACCATTGGTATACCACTCTTTTGTTTGTATAAATTTAGACCATCACATAACATAGTCTCGTTTAGTACAATTTGCAATAATGTCAATATTTTGACCGTGTCTGATATATTGTTATCAGTCAGGTGGTCAACCTGACGTGGACCCCAAGAGTTTAGTTCCCAGTATGCTGGTCCTCATTTTATCGACCCACTGAAGGGATGAAAGGCTAGTCGACCTTGCCCAGTCGCAGGGTTGAACCCTGGACCTGTGGGATGGCAGCTTGACGCTTTTAACCCAATACGCCATCGGGCTTCATGTGTGTATATATATATATATATATATATATATACACACATACACACATAATAAATTTACGTGTAGATATAAAACTAATTTTCTCTTAATGTCTGGAGATCAATTAATAAAGGCAGTTATAGTGATTTAATTAAATTACGATAGAAATAAACTTTATCTAGCATTTAATCCATTGAGAGAAAGTCTTAAAATGAAGTCCTATGCTGAAATTTCCGTTACAAAAGAAAGACCTTGCATCAGTCAGATCGGCAAAGTTTCATAGAGAATTCAATTTAGTTTCAATAAACCGTAGAAGTGAAGGTTTATTTAAAGATTATTTATTGATATTTCAATCTTTCTGTGTAATTAATCATTCAATAATTGGAAATAGTTATTTCCTTCTATAATGAGAAACTACTTATCTGAACCCAACAAGGTCTGTTTCTGATAACATTTTTGGTTGTTATGCCATCTTTCAAAATGTATGTATATTTTCTTTTCTTTAACCCGTGACTTCGTTCATACTCTTGGTATAGCGTTTTTTTGTAAAGTAATTTTACGTAAACTAAGGTTCCTTTTTGACCGCTAGATGGTCATAATAAAGTTTAAAATAAAAGTACTACTTATCATTTATACATAATACTGAATAAAGATGTAAATAAGATTAAATATTTTAAAATTCTATTTATCATATCTTGATATTGTAAATAATTTTTTTCTCTCATTTATTATTCCGTGATATTCGGGTTTTCTTCTCAGTTTCTAGTGTATGATTTAGAGACAACAGATATTTTCGATAAGATGACTGCAATATGTTCAGTACATCTGCTTAAGAAGACACTTCAAACCTTTGGGGTACAATCAGTGTGTTTATAAAGTGTTTGCTCATTCAAGACTTTTTAATTATTGTTTATAAACTGAATTTCCATTGTCTAGGGAGTAATATATATAATATATAATAGTATATATATATTATATTATATATATATTATATATTTACATATATATATAAATATATATTTATGTATATATAATGTGTATATATATATATATATATGTATATGTATGTATGTATGTAAGTAAACTCTCTAGCTGCTCTCAAATGATATCAATGTTCTCAAACAAGTAATCAACCAAACACAATCGATAAGTCATTGGGTTTACGCACTATTCGTCAGCTATGAAGGTTTTGGGTAATTAAGTGAATATTTCAATATATTCGAGTTGTTCACAATCCATTAATAGGAAAGTAATGCTTTGGTTTTTTTCTTTTTAGTAGCCATTTTTCTTGTACTTCATAAAAGAAAATATCATGCTTAAAGACAGTTTTGGGTGAGAGATTCGCTATCTTTTAAAAACCTTGAACTGTTTCCTTTTTTTTTTTTCTCCGCTTAGACTCGAAATGCAGAGTTAACGTTATTTTTCGGAAAATAAGATATTTTTGACGTATGTGGAAAATTCCTATTTTAACCGACAAATGGAGGCATGAAATCTAAAATGATTCGCTATTTTGCGTGCAGATGATGGCCGTAATGAAATGAAATTCAATACGCCCTATAGAGAAGTAACTAGATGAGTTCAACAAAGAGTCTTTTTGATGATAACTTTGGCTGTTTTAAACCATCTTTCTAAAATTCGGAACATTTTCTTATTATCGGCCTTGAGGCTCCCATTGTGAAAATAGAGCCATTTCTCTGGTGATAAAATAGTTTCCTCTTTCATTCGACTGATGGCAATAAGGAAATATAAAGAGGAATGTATCTATAGCTTAAAATTTAATGAGGAAACAGTTAAATATGATTAAAGATGGCTATAGTTTGCGTTGTCACCATTCGAGTTTACTTACTTTTGGGACCATGACTTCTAATTTTGGAGAGGGAAATTTGCAGTAGATTTTTTTTTCTAGGAGGAACTATTGATAATATTCTCTATAAATAGATTACAGTTGGACTTATTCGCAATTTGTCACCATTCAAGTTTTAATTAATTGTTTGGGACCATGACTTCTAAATTTTGGAGAGGAGAAATTGTAGTAGATTTTTTTTTCTAGGAGGAACTATGGATATATTCTCAATAAATATCATTAAAGTTGGACGGAATTTGTAATTTGTCCCCGATCAAGTTTAATTACTTTTTGGGACAATGACTTCCAAATTTTGGAGAGGAGAAATATGCGTAGATTTTTTTCTAGAGAAACAGGATAGTATTCTCAATACATATGATAAAGTTGGCTGTGGTTTGCAATTTGTCACGATTCAAGTTTTAATTACTTTTCGGGAAAAATTGTTATGTCTTCCAAATTTTGGAGAGGAGAATTGCAGTAGATTTTTTTCTAGGGGGAACTATGGATAATATTCTAATAATATCATTAAAGTTGGGCGTAATTTGCAATTTGTCCCCCGATCAGTTTTTTAATTACTTTTTGGGACAATGACTTCTAAATTTTGGAGAGGAGAAATATGCAGTAGATTTTTTTTCTAGGAGAAACTATGGATAGTATTCTCAATACATATGATTAAAGTTGGCTGTGGTTGGCAATTTGTCACGATTCAAGTTTTAATTACCTTTCGGGGACAATGTCTTCCAATTTTGGAGAGGAGAAATTTGTAGTAGATTTTTTTTCTAGGAGGAACTATGGATAATATTCTCAATACATGTGATAAAGTTGTTGTCACCATTTAAGTTTTAATTACTTTTTGGGACAATGACTTCTAAATTTTGGAGAGGAGAAATATGCAGTAGATTTTTTTTCTAGGAGAAACTATGGATAGTATTCTCAATACATATGATTAAAGTTGGCTGTGGTTTGCAATTTGTCACGATTCAAGTTTTAATCACCTTTCGGGACAATGGTCTTCCAAATTTTGGAGAGGAGAAATTTGTAGTAGATTTTTTTTCTAGGAGGAACTATGGATAATATTCTCAATACATGTGATTAAAGTTGTTGTCACCATTTAAGTTTTAAATACTTTTAATGACAATATCTTCCAATTTTGGAGTAGTTATTTTCTAGGATGAACTTTGGATAATATTCTCACATAGATCATCCACAACAATTCTGTTCGAACTTAAAATTCACCAAGTGATGTTGTTGTTGTGGATTGTGACTGACGCCCTTTGACTGACAGTATATGTCAGTTCAAGTCCATAACGATTATTGGGTGAAGTGTGCAAGCTCCGGTTTTTTATAGCACACAAGGGTAGGAGTCCGACTTGGCTACTGGACCGACCCCATAATTTTGAACCGAGCAAGTGACGACACAGGAACACTGGATCCCGCACCTCCAGAGGTAAATTTGAGAATTTGGTGGACATTACAGCCATGACAGATTTTTCGTGCACCAGCCGCCATTAGTGTACATGGCGGTGGATCAGTGAGCTAGGGGTATCGAACCAGAGACGCTCATATCACTGGCTCACTGCACTACGCCCACTCACCAAGTTGATAACTAAAGCCTTGAAAACATCTATTTTTTTAAATAAACTTTCTAACCATTATTTATGTGCTGAACTAAGTACGTTGAATTTTGTTTTATAAAGCTATCACATCTATCGCTAGTTTAGAATCATTTTTATTATCATCTTCTAACAATCCCTTTGTACATACATTTAACTTTATTTACCCATTAATTCTTTATCATCATTCTTTAACTTTATTTTATCATTATTTTATTATTTTATTTATGATAAAGTATTTATTTTAACTTTACTTTATTTTAAAGATTAGTTTTCCTTCTTTATAAAATAATTAACTTTTTTTATTTATCGTCAAACGAAGATAAAATAAATATTCAACATTGTTCGTAAAAGGGGAGTTTTTTAGGTAAAATACTAAAACAACATCCAATACCGAAAAAAAAACCTGAATGAAACACTCAACTTGCATGCAGGCATGATAAGAAATTTATCAATTTAACATTTAATGCAAGATAAGTAAATAAAGTCATTGTACCATGGGTTTTAGATTTTGGAAGCAAATTCCGAGTTGATTATGTAGATACAATTCTTTTCAACTGCATTCCAATGCACCGTCATTGATGCACTTTGATAATCTTAAATCAACCCCCAAAAGCAAAGCAAAAATTGAGTAACTTTCGGCATAAAATATTCTGTCTGGCTCTGTATCTTTCTTTTCTCAACTGAGTTGCATTGGCATTATTTACGGAAGGGCAAATCGTCCGTGAAATCGTGACATTTCTTGAACATTCTCAGCTTATAATTTCTTAATATTACGGTACGTAGATGCCCGTAACTTTTATTCTGCTTATCTTGCCGCTTTTTTGTTTGTTATTTTCTGAAACAAAGATGTAATCAGGGAATCCAAAGCTGACATTCCGCAGTGAGAATTTTGGAGAGGAGACATTTGATGAAGCATAGAAGTGATAGATGGAAAGAATATTTCAAGTTTCTAATGTTCTCTGTCAAAACGGCATCTTTTCCCGTCTCCATCCTCCCCCCCCATTCTTTGAAGATAAGACTGGAATACTTCTCGTATTCCCTAATCATAACTCTATGATTGAATTTGGAATATTTTTTCCCCTTTTGTTTAATCTTTATCAAAAATACTCGCGCATTTCCAAGAGACTTTTTGGTGTAAACGAAAGCTGGGAAGTTAAGTTCCCACTTCCTGGCAATTTGTTCCTAGAAATAGGAAAATGCTATGGAGGGCATAAATTATATATATATATATATATATATATATATATATATATATATATATATATATATATATATATATATATATATATATAAACCAAATATGCATCGGAATGATTTCTCCGTTTAGTGAATAATAAGAAAATTAATTATTTACACCACGCTTCTTGATCTATGGATGGGATTGTGGGCTCCAAATACGTTTCCCAAGAGATAAGTAGGTTTTGACAAATGTGACTTTAAGGACTTTTATTTATTTCATTTAATTATTGTAATAAGAAAAGAGGTTAGATAACGAAATCATTATAGCTTTAAAACTATCGTAATTAATTTTAAATTAAACAAAAAATTAAATTGACTGGCTAATTACGTTTCAATTACTACGGACAGTACACACTTCATATTCTAAGGAGAGCATTACAGGTAATATTATATATATATTATATATATATATATATATATATATATAGATATATATATACTAGCTGAAAACCCGTACTTTCGCTACGGAGTACATTCAAATTAAATACAACGGTCAATGTATGCAATTCCTGCCAAATATATATATATATATATATATATATATCTATATATATATTATATTATATGATAATAAAACGATCAATGTATAATTTTGATGTAATATATATAATATATATATATATATAGATATATATATATTCATAAGAAAATCGTAAAGGATAATTTTATAGACCAAAATAATGTAGAAGAAAATATTCAGATTAAACCTAATATAAAGAATACTAAAGAATGTAGTACAGTTAATATAGTACAGTTTGTAGAACATTCTTTTACTGTAATTTTAATATTTTTTTGGATAATGTCCAATCGTCTGCCGCATTAGCAAGGAAAAAAAAATATTTTGTGTTATTTAGTTGTTATGTACGTGACGATAAATTTATTTAAAGTACCAGAAAAAGAAATCACGTGATCGGCATTTAATAAATTAAATTCTAAAAATAATCTTTAAAAATTCACCAAAATCAGGAAAGAGGTAAAGATTCGAAAAAAAATTCATTTAAAGGAATTTTTAGGATCTTTCTCGTGATATAAATTTTATAACCCTCAAAGTATTATTTTAAATGCAAACGTAAAAAAAGTTAAAAAACAGCTTAAAAATTTAATTAAAAAAATCTAAGAAGAGTTTTTGAAAAATCTTCCTTAGTGCACACCCTACACTATACGAAGAATCACCATGCAAAATTTCAGCTCTTTAGGGTCCAGCGGTTTGGTCTGTTGCGTTGTAGGTCAGTCAGTGAGTCAGTTACGGAACTGTTATATATATATAATATATATTATATATATATTATATACTATATATATATATATATTATATATATCGGGTGCATCATAAATTCATGCAAAGTTCAAAATTCGTAATAAAAGAAAAAAATGCTTGGAAAATTTTTCTGTTTGCGGCAATAGGATCAGAGGAACATTGATTTTTTTTCCATGTAAAAAAAAAAAAGTTTCCAAAAGTAACCGAAAGAGGGCGCTCACACGTCCTACTGAGACTTTTATTGCAATCAGGCTATCAATAAATACCTGGTCCAGAAATGGATCCGTCTTTCAAACCCGGCAGCATGCTTCTTTATCAGATCGAGCGTAGGTGGTTGAACTTTTCTACAAGAATCGTGAATCCACAAATGTTCAATGCGAAAGTTTTGCACGGAGAAATGACTGAAGCTCAAAAAAGCCTATTTCATTGAATGGGATACTGAATTGAGTACGACGTTTTAAGGAAACGGGGAATTTGGAGGATCGTCCACGAAGAGGCAGACCATCCTTGAGCGCGGACCGCGTTCATGTTGCACAAATGTCATGGAAGATTTGGCAGTCGAGACATCAACCGGGAGTAGCAGTGCTTGTGAAACTGGGAGAAGGACGGGAATTCCGGAACTGTCGCTTAGACGTATTCTCACGGAATGCTGAATCTGTATTCGTACAAAATCCATGCACTTCACCAGTTATTACCGGCAGATACAGATGCAAGACAAAACTTTGCTACGTGGGCTACACTGGTTGTGGGGATACTTAAAGTCACGTGTGTACCGGGGCTCCCCAACACTTTGGTGGACTGAAAGATGCCATTCGACAGACAGTCGCTGCATCGATGGCGACATGCTATACTTCGCTTTAATGGGCGTAGTAATCCTCTCACTTGCTTATTACCTTGTGCTGGAGGTAATGTTGAAAATTTGTTATTTAACATAAATGCAGTCTCATGTTATGGTGGATCTGTTTTGATTTTCAGTTCGTATTTGCCTGATTTGCATAATACGTCTCAGTAAGACGTGTGAGCGCCCTCTTCGGTTACTTTCGGAAACTTTTTTTTTTACATGAAAAAAAAATCCAATGTCCCTCATGTTGGCTCAAACAGAAAAATTTTCCAAGCATTACTATATATATATATATATATATATATATATATATATATTATATATATATATATATATATATATTCATTTTACACGGTTTGTCTTTAACGGTGTTGTTATGACGTAAACTGCTCCTAAAAGCTCTTTTCTTCGAGGTTAATATTTACTGACATATAATATTGAGCTTAATTTGTAAATTTAATAGTTTTTCCGTCTTACTTTTCGTTTTTATTAAGAGGATTTGTTTAAAATTATTGTAAAAACTTTTTCACCTTTAAGGTCGTTTAACTACCTATTTCAGACTAAAACAAAACATGCATAAAATTGACATTAATTATCTCAAAGTAATTCCTATAACACTTCCCATAACACATAACAGTAATACCGATCTTGCACTTCTTTCGTTTAACATACAGTAAAACCTCGTTTCTTATCCGGCTCTCCTTGATCCGTATCTCCGGATTATCAGATCAGATTTGTAGACTTTTTTTTATTTAATGTTTACATTAGTTAATAATTTTTAACTATGATAGCAAGAATGTAACTACAAGTACGCCAAATATTCGCTTTTTAGTTTGATTCAATGTACAGTTCCTGCATAGATTGTACAATAATTATGGTAATAAAAGGATTTTTGTTGAGTTGTATTGTAATAAAATGGCGTCATAGCCAATCTTCCGGGCATTTGTAATAAATAAATAAATAAATAACAAAATACGTTAAATGCTGAATAACAAAATAATTAAGTCGTAAAAAACAGTTTTCTACATAATACAATGACACATTATTTATATCTTAGAGACGGGATAATTACTGCATATTGCAGCACTGCTTGTAAGATGATGCTTGGGGATATATGACTGAGCTATGTTCAAGCCCCAAAAGGAAGTATTTTGAGCCATTTTTTACCCAACGGGGTAGGTTCTTGTCCTGAGGGTATTCCCTCCCCCATCACAAATGTGTTGGCTATTATTACGATAGCACCATACATGCGAATCGCACTGATTTCTGTCAGGAGACAACTGAGGAACACGGAAGTTTTATCCTAGATTTCAACATGAAATCCACTTTGCAGAAGCTCACAGAGTCATTAGAAACGAAAACAGAGGCATAGTGTGCGAGATGGCCTTGTGGTAGCGCGCCGGGTTTCGGTGCTGAGAGTGCTCAGATCGAATCACGACACGCGCTATTAAATACCTCCGTGTCTAGGCCAGATATGGATACGTTAAATACGTAGACGGGAAAGTAACTTTATGAGGTCAGAGAGGGTGGGAGAGGGTCCGATCCCTCCAGATGTCGCCCTACGAGTGCTCGGTCAAAGTTGAGGTGGCACTACCTAAGAGAGAACCCCGGCCTTTGTGGTGCTTTAATAAACCTGAGCCGCACACATGTGCCTGAAGCCTATATGGACCTGGTCTGGAACTGCCGGCCAGAGGGCCTTTAGAGAAAACAAGCAACAACAGAGAGGTATACACACACACCACACACACACACACACACACACATATATTATATATATACATACATACACTCATTCGTTTATTAGATTTCAGGTGACGATATTTAAGCGTAGTTGCATCAAATAACATGTGAGTCTCTCATTAATACTGAAAAAAATCCACGGCTAAAACAACACGATATAAATTAGACACGGAAGTCTCACATAAACATTTATCTGTTCCCATGGCAATGAATAAAAAGGGAAATAATTTCATTTTCTATTTAACTTCCGTTATATAGAAAGAAAATATGGTAGAATGGTTAGAAATCAGTTGACTACTTAACAATGTGATTAAAAAGAATGCTTCCTGTTTGATGTTGAGGATAAAGATCAGTAGTAAAGCCAAGGAAAAGCCTGGAAAACAATGCTGTTTAGAGACCAACTATTTACGGACTAAAGCTATTTAGAATAAACATTTGGGTGAATTTAAGTGTTTAAAAATAATTTAAACAAAATATCTTAAAAAAATTCAAGAGTTAGAGGGTGTTGAGATCGTATTTTAAAGTCTTCCCTGCTTTTGAGCAACATTAATATTAATGAAAACAGTACACATAAATATATCATACAAACATATACAGGTTATAAATACTCGTGAATTTAATCTGCATGTTAAAAGAAAATAAAGATTCACCCTTTTAAAGTATTTTCTCTAAAACTTTTGCTTAAAAATCTCTAAATATCCCCCCAGGCATTCTCATTTCTTTTCATAAATCTGGAGAAAGGGTTCGTTGTGCTACCCAATATTGCAAATCCCTCGAAAAAAAAAATTTGAACTCTACGATCTATTCAAGCAAAAATAAATTTATCCTTGAGACATCCATCTTGTAAAGACTCTCGACGTTCGAAAGGGGGGAAAAATACACAGATTAAATTCCTAACATCCATTCGCCTAACGTCTACCGTGATGTAATTGGAACAATTTCTTGTTTGTTTAAAAGTCAATCTTCAATGAAACATAATCTCAGCTGTTTTGATGGAGATGTGTATCTATGTTCTGCTCCTTGATAAACACACGAAAGCGGAAAAGGGCTTTTCTTTTTAATAGAAATCATGGTTGCTGTAAATTTTCACTTACGATAAAAACACACCGCCCGCTCTTCAGAACTTTTTAATCTAGACGATCACGATCCACTTTGGTTTGCGAATAATCATTTTGTTAAAATTAAGGAAGTGAAAATTTTACGCAATCAATTCAGAGTGTGCTTGAAATATCGGTATCTCCCCTTTAACATAGTTATTATCCGAAACTCAAATTTCTCATCACAAGAAGGATGAAAATTAGACAGGAGGGTCAAAATCTGAATATCATTTGCAAAATAGTATGAGCATATTTATTGATGTTTCCCGTTGAATATTTACAATCCCTGCCTATTTATTCTTATCGTTTTGACCGATCTTTATAAATTCAGATACCCTCTTACCTTAGAAATATATATGTTGTTACACATGGCAATTGTTTTGTAACTTAATCCATATAATTTATACACTGCTGGCCATTCATTTAAGGGGGGGGGCGTATAGGTGGCCGACATTACCCCATACAAGCCGGTCCCGTAATTTTAGAACTGAGTCATGTGCCGAGACCGGAACACTTGACCCCGCACCTCCAGAAGTAAATTTATGAACTTGGAGGAGATTGCAGCCACGACAGATTTAACATGCCCCAGCCGCCATTAGTGTACATGGTGATGGATTTGCAGCGACGGGTGTCGAACCAGAAACGTTCAGATCACTGGCTCGCTGCCCTTGCCAACTGGGCCATCGCGTCCTTAGAATTATATATAAATAAACAAAATTTACAAAATTTTAAAATTAGAAATTGCACGCTTTGTTTTAATTGAAATGTAGTATTTTTAGTCCTTAAGACATAAAATGGGCTCGTAATGTCTCAGCTTCTCTATTTCTGTTGTGAATACCCTTTTTAAACATGAATACTAGACATATGTAACACAATGCATAAAAAAAAATCGCTAACCCTCTCGTGAATTATAAGTACGTTTCCGTCGATCGTATTGTTTTCCGCTGTTGTATATCTTAATTATTCTTTTTGAGTTGTTGACGAGTAATGACACGGAAAGCGTATACTATTGAAATTTAATAATCTAAATTAATTTCTTTGCAGATCAAGAATACAGTTAAATATTCTGTGCAAACGATTGGATATCGCAATTCCATGAATATAATTCACCACATAGTATTTGTCTTATTCCGGTTCCTTGCAATCCCTGTGAAATGTGGTGCTTAAGTAGGATGACCTTTTGGACAAGTTGGACCTTTTTTTAAAACGTGGAATCATAGAAATGATGGAATCAAATAGTCACAGACATAATTATCCAGGTCGCTGGGTGTGCATCAACGTGCATTGTAGTGGAAGTGCCAAAACACTACAGATATTAAACAGTAACCCCGTCTGAAGTGGTCTATGAGTTATCTCAGTTAAACTACGTAGTATCTGACATTAACAGTACGCCACCACAGTACAATGCCTGTAAGTCTACTGAATCTGAGGTGAGCTTAAAGCTGCCATATGATCCTCTATTTCAATACTTACTGGTTTAAAGAAGTCTCATAAAACTGGTAAAATTGCCAGACGTTTAGAAATTTACTTCAAGACCACTGTTGCTGATTGGAGATTGGGCTTACAGCGCAATCGAAAACATAGAAACTATAATCTAGGAGGCAATCTACTTTTCTCTGGTGTGTCTAGATTCATTTTAGTTTGCAAATTATTATTTTGTTAAAATTAAGGAAGTGAAAGTTTAATGCAATCATTTCAAAGTTTGCTTGCAATTTCGATATTTTTTTTAAATAGTTATTGTCTCCAAAATCTAATTTATCTGCACAAGAATAATGTAAGTCCCACAGCAAAGTCAGAATTTCAATATCATTCGTAAATTAGTATGTTCATATTTATTTGTGTTTCGTGTTTAAATATGTACAAACACTGCGTATTTACTCTCAACATTTTACTCGATCTTTATAAATTCAGATATTCTATTACCCTACAAATGTATGCATATTATAAATTAAAAAATAAAAATTAAATTAGAAATTAGATTCTTTATTATTACTTTAATCTACTTTACTTAATGTTCACACAGTTATGAAAACCTCATAGGAAAGTATAAATGTCAATACAAAGCTTTCTTAGCAGCAAGACATAACCACACTCCAAGTTTATGACCATTTTACAGGCATTTTAAAAGCTTTTTTTCTGTGGAAAACAAAAATCCTTTTCAACATCTCCTCCAATTAAATGCATAATTACTGTACTTATCTGATTTCTTTGTTTCCCTGGAATTGTACTCTGTTTTATGTTTAATCTGTTATCACACAAAAGCACCAAATTTCTTTCCATTCAAACTTTTAGTCCGGGGAAATAGTTATAAGCATACAGGTTATGCTTCATTTTAAGTTACCAGTGTGTGGGTCATGGTTGGTTCGTATCAGTGTATCAAACTTTTATGTGATTTAATACAGAGTTCCATCCAAATTTCTATAATACTCTGGATACGATTAAACGACGAAAGTGTTGGAGCAATGCACCAGTTGTCTTTTCATTAATTGATACATCTAACTTAATTTAGTGATACATCTATTAATATTTCCTTGTCAGTTCTTAGATTGTAAGATAAATATCTATGGTTGATGAAGAAACATGTATTAGGATGATTCGCGTAAGATAAGCCTCTAAAAGAAAAAAATGAAAAAGGAATGACGCAAATGGCAATTTTATGTATGATATACAAAAAAAAACGGAATTTTTCATAAATTTGCTAACATGGTTTCATTATTTTTATTTATTGATGAAGCGTATCAGCTACGGTGTATTCTACTTAGTCCAATGTATCAGACTTTTATAAAATTCTATACAGAGTTCCTTCCACATTTCTGTTACACTAATCTTTATATCTGGATACGGTTAAACGACGAAAGTGTTGGAGCATCGCAACAATTGTCTTTCCATTAATTGATAGATCCAACTCCAATAACTTATACATCTGATAACATTTCCTCGTCAGTTCATTTTAGAATGCTAAATAAATATCTACGAGCTTTATTGCCAGTTGCTGACGGAATATGTTTCAGGAAGATTCGCTTAAGATAAGTCTCTAAAAAAAGTAAAATAGAAATAAACGACGCAAATGGCAATTTAATGTAGCATAGGAAATAGTGAAAATTTTCATAAATTTGGTAATTTGGTAGCATGATTTTTCATTTAATGATGAAGCGTATCAACGTTGGTATAGTCTACCTAGTTAAAAAATTATAATTTATGCAACATTTCGAGGCCATTGCAGTTTTTTCTAGAGTGACCGATTTAAAGATGGAAAGGACTGTCATTGGGAAAACTGTAGAACGATTGTTCAGTATTTCTTTTATCCTTGTTATGTTTATCAGTTGTGAACTTTATTTAAGAACTCAAAATAAAAGGTATTTGTTTATCAATACCTACGTCTATATTATTGCGAAACACAGAGTCTTACGATTTTTTCATCTTTACTGAATGTTATACGAGAAATACTTAAAACAACCGTATAAAAAAAACCTTAGAGACAAAATTTAATCTGCATGCTTCAAGTGGATGTTTTATCTACATGAACAAACTGACCGATACTGAAGTTGCCTTGCAGTTGAAAAGTGAAATAGAAGTGTAATTAAATAATTAATGGAACGTAACAAGTTTAAAATTCCTGTGTTAGGCTTTCATTCTTTAGAGTTCCAGTCATTACCTTCTTTTTTTATATACAGTTTTATTTTAGTTTTAATTATATATAAATAAACTAAAATTTGGTTCTGTATTTTCTTCATATGACCAGAATTTTGAAAACATCCTAGTCGTCCACTTTGTGTAGGTAAAACACTTCTAAATATACATCCCTGTGAAAATTTTACATTAATGCCTGCTTACTACTCAAGTTTTCATCTTAGAAAACTTTCGAATAGGTATCTCCCTTCTGTTAATATTATAAATGAGGCGTAGGTTCTTTTTACTAAGCTAATACCTTTTAAATGATATAAACCGGTTTTTGAATAAGATACGAATCAATATTTTTTAATGGCTATTTTGATGGGGCAAAAATGATTACTAAACAAGAGAGTTATGCAGGCAAAGTATAGTATTTCAATGCATTTCATAAAACAAAGGTATTTTATTACATTCGCTCGGGATCAGAAATTTATGGTAAAAATTAATGGAAAATTATGGTAAAATAATAGAAAATTGGGAAATTTCTGTCTCTTAAAGGTCATTGGGTATTAGAGGGGGGTCGTTGGGTATCAGAGGATACGTGGCACGAACATTTTTTCTTCTTGAGCAAACCCGGTTAAAATAATGGCTTCGATTAAATATTTTTTCATGGCTTTGACTTGTAGTCTAGTGCCATTACACAATTTCAGTGGTTTTAAATTCCGAAGGAGCATCACGAGTGTGCCCTCCCGCAAAGAGAGCTTATGGTATGGAAGACCCGGTGGTTTAAGGGAATTTTAAAACTCTACCGGATAGTAAACGGAATCATCGAATTACAGACAGTTTCTATTGATTGTCAAAAATTTTCCCTTTAGGTCCAGCTGTTTGGTCGGTGTGTGGTCTGTCAGTCAGTCACTTAACTGGTTTATATATAAAGTAAAATTGTCATTGTTTACACATACATTAGTAAATTTCCTTGACCATTTTTAAGAAAACAGCATTTTTTCCACTGAATAATTTATCTACTATATTGAACCTTTATTCTTTCTTTTTGGTCCATGAAATCTGATATTCACGAATCAACCCAAAAGAGAAAAAAAAGGTTTTAACGCCTGAGTTCAAAAAGGTGTAGTATTATTCTTTAATAGTAAAATAAATAAATAAAATCTTACGGTATTAAATATCATTTCTGACGCTAAAAACAAGTTCACCGGCGCGCTCAAGTTGAGCAAAGTTTATTATCGTATCGCAGCTACAATTCCAAAAGCCATTACCGTACTCGCCAAATGTGAGATTATATCACAGAATCGAGTTCCGTTTATTCGATCCTCTGCACTTATACTTGCCTTCCTCTCCCCTTTCATCTTTATTGAAAAGCGCAACAGAAACAAAAAATTGTCGAGATTGCCCTTTTTTCAACTCGCGTAAGTAGTCGCACACATACTCCTTTCTTTATATTTTTTACTGGCAACATCAGCAAGAGGTAATATAGCTGTCAAAACAGAAAGCGCTTATGGAGTAAGGGGAGGGAACTAGAAAAATATAGCTCGCTGATCTTAAATCTCGTCACTCATATATATATATATATATATATATATATATATATATATATATATATATATATATATATGCATATATATATATGCATGCATATATATATAGATATATATGCATATATATATATATATATATATATATATATATATATATAATATATATATATATATATATATATATATATATATATATATATATATATATATATATAATATATATGCATATGTGCGAGTATGTGTTAAAGTTTGCATCTATTTTATAAGAAGGATGGGATAAAAAATACTGCCTCCGTCTGAGCTAAATTAAGCTTTTAATATATATTCTATGTACAGAGATGTATAAATTACTTTACCATTGAGGGAATCTTAGAATTATTTTTATAGCACACAATATATGAAATTCACTAAAACGTCGTTTACCCGATTCTGGGTGTACTTTTACTGGTGTTATATATATATACTGGAGTTATACATATTTCCTTATACATGTAACAATTTCAGTAGTTAAAGACCTTATTAATTTCTTCAAGGCCTTTTAAATTTCATGTATCGTTCTCAGCTGTAATTATCGGTTGGTAGTAAATTTGGAGGTATTTGGACATATTTTGCAACACACAAGGTAAACCGACCGTGATAAACAGGTTAATGAGGCTTCGAACAATTGCAAACATTCATGATTTATAAGGAATTCGAGACCTTAGATTCTGGTTCGAAAGACTAGAACAATAGCCATTTAGCGGTTTTGGCAGGTAAAGGAATGAAATTAATTTTTCCATGTATTAGCCGTTTTGCCAGCGACAAACTGTGTGCCAATAAGTGTTTTCAAAGCTGCAATCGCTCACTCGATGTCGACACATTTCAAGAAAGCGTCGCGTATGGTTGACAGCTCCCGACGTCACCACAGAATGTTGTAGAAAAAAAAATTTCAGGTAGTCTCTTCTAATGGAACTACCTCAGGTTATTAACGTAAGATTACTTATCTTTGCTTACCTCTTTTATATGTATATATGTATTTATGTGTATGTATAATGCATCTATATATAAGTACGTATATATATATATATATATATATATGTATATATATATGTATATATATGTATATATATATATATATATATATTATATATATATATATATATAATGTATATATATATATGTATATATATATATATATATATATATAATATATATATATATATATATATATATATATATATATATATATATATATATATATATATATGTGTGTGTGTGTCAGTCAAAATTTTGACGTATTTTGGTACTTTTCTGTTTAACTGTTTACTGCTTGCCCAAACGATACAGACTGGGTTTGGCACACTACCAAAATTTTAACTCGCGACACAGGACATCTGAAGTTTTACTTTCCGGAGGACCGTTATGGAGGAACGTAATTCTACGTTAAAACTGAAGAAAGAACTATAGCATCCTATATCAACATTAAAGTGGAAGTAAGATGTATTATAGCTGTGCCAATGTTCTCTACCCATGTTGATCACCTTGAAATTGCGTTTCAAAGGACTAGTCTAATCAGCGATTATATAAAAAGGATACTGGTAACACGGGACACCAGAGCTGATAGAAAATTCAAACAAACCAAGATAACTTACTTTAATGAGTTAAAACCCGTTAAAATGGTTTAAACTATCATATTAGTGCGGATAAAACACATTTTCTATATCCTTCATTTCAGATAAGCACAAATTTCTTCTCGCGTTAGTTCATAGAATGCTGTCCACAAAATTTGTAAAATTGTATTATTAGTGAATGAAAATAGAATTTTCTAAGTATAGCTCTCTTATTTGATTATTTTCATAAGAATTGTCACAGAACTGTGATCAAACAGTTTTCCTATTTCCAAATAAATTTTTATTTAAACGTCTTTCAAAGTTATGTTTTCTTTTACGCCTTCAAACGGAGATCATAAATAACACTGTTGCTTATTAGGGGCATCATTATATGAGATAACTTATTTTACTAATTCAAAATATAGATCTAATATACCAGATATATTTATTAGGAAATCTGAGAATACAAGTCAGTTTTAATTGTTGACTTAATATATAAAACGAAATTACTAACTGAATATATAGAGGCACAAATAGTTTATCGGTTTAAAAAATGACGACAATATTCCACGTTTTGAAATCCTGTTATAGCTCACATTTGTTCTATTTATTCTAATTCTGTTGTTAATAACATTGAAACTGTAGACAGAAAATAACAAAATTTCTATAATCTAATTATAGATAATATGTAACACTTTAAAAGAATTAAAGAATTTTAAATGCGCAAGGGAACATGATTGAAAATATTGGTAACCAGTACAGATATATCTTAATGCAGTTTAACATCAATGAAATAAGTTATTCACACAAAGGAGTTCTATATTTATTTAAAATGATTTTTCTAATGAAAAGGCTTTAAAACTCAATTATGCTTTCTGAATATAATATACTTCTAAAAGAGCAGAAATTGTTAAAAATACGTTATTTAAAAGTACTGTGCATTCATGTATAGCATAACTAAAATTATTACAGAGTATTGTTGAGTAGGTTTATCTTTAAATATTTGGGGAGAATTATGCAACAATAAAAAAACAAAAATTTAACTATAAGGTACACATTTTGTTGTAAAATGAAATAAAAATTTTATTAAAATTTCTCAAATTATCCTGAACTGTGCTAATAATAAATGACGATTTGAAACATATTTTACGGAAGCAGAGGCTAAATATATTTTTCGTAAAAAAATAAACTTTGGAATGGGAAAAGAATGGAAAATAGAGATGAATACTTAAAAATTGGTCGATTAAATTAAACTGCCAATTTTTAATCTCAAAACGCCTTCAAAAAAAAAAAATAATACGCGTGTAATATTTTTAACTCTAAATTCGTTACATCAATAATATGTCCTTTCTCAACACAGCCCAGTGTTAAGTACGAATAAATTTGGAAGGGTAGTAAAAAAATATTTGAAACTAATTTGCTGTATTTGTTATGTATAATGATTCGTTTATATGTCGTTATGTCATCTAAAAGTCTAAAGAAATATACTTCTGTTATTCCTTGTAAATTTTTTAAGGTTGAAACAAAAAAGCCAATCTTTTAAAACAATTTTCCGATTTCGGCAGGTTTTCAAATTCTTATGAGGAAGATTTTCTGTTTTGTATGTATAAAAAGTAGTTTAATTGACACAATAATAGAGTTCTATCAATCCAAGTTGTTTCATTCATTTGCAATAATGACAGTTCCAGAGAACATAATTTATTTCTACGAAACTAGAAAAACTTCCGCAGAAATTAAAGAAATGAACACAGCAGATTACGTCCTTTGCACGGCAGATTAAATCTTTAACTATTTAATCAAAATAACTTTTCAATGCGTTTTAAAGCATTGAGGGAATGCTGCAATGGAAAATTTTCTATATATATTAGCACTATTGTATTTAAAAAATATGAGCCATATTTATAGACAAGCGTATATATATACAGTGTAATCTTGATCTGTCGTTTTTCAAGGGACCGATTGAGCTGAACGAAAAATGCAGGAAAATAACAAAGCAATATGATCGTCGGGACAGATGAAATAAACGACACATACGGGAAAACGATGATTCGGGGAACGATCAATCGAGATTGCACTGTGTATATATATATATATATATATATATATATATATATATATATATATGTATATATATATATATATATATATATATATATATATATATATATATGTATATATATATATATATATATATATATATATATATATATACAGGGTGGTTATCATTAAAGTTCCACTTTGAAATGGTCATAAAGGAAAACTGCTGGACCAAATGTTATCAACCCTGTAATAGTTTAATGGAGGTCATGGGAATGTATTTTCTGCCAAAAAAAATAGTTCAAAAACTCACCACCAGGGGGGAAATGTCGCTGTATGCAATAATGTTAAATGAAATAAGGCATGAAGACATTGATTTAAAATGTGTTTAATCGTTTTTGAAACGTGTTACAAAGCATGAACGTGTGGCGTCCACCATTTTCCGAAAACAAGTTAAATCGCATTACTGCATTCTCAACAGTAACTCTTACCATATCAGGAGGAATGTTATGGACATGTCGGTGTATCGCATATTTCAATTCCGCCAAATTCTTTAGATTATCACAATAAACAGTGCTTTCGAGATAACCTCATAGCCAGAAGTCGCAGGGGTTGAGGTTTGGTGACCGGGGTGGCCATTTTATGGGGAAATTTCTGCCTATCAACTATTCATTCGTGAAATGTTACTTAAGTAACAGTGTGACACATGTACCAGTGTGCGGTGGGTCCCCGCCCTGCATAAAAACCGTGTCTAAAATGCCACGTTGCTGGAGAAACATCTTAACATTGACTCTTAGATTGCTGCAGTCACAGTGCATGGAACAGGTCCAGTTCTCGACTGCTCTTCAGAGAAAAATGGTCCAATTATGAAACTAGCTGTCATACCACATCAAACGGTGACTTTATGGAAGAATAGCAACGGAACTGGGTAGATAACATGAGATGTTTGTTTGGCCCAAAATACTACAGTTATGGGTATTGACATCGCCATTTAGGTAAAAATGGGCCTCATCTGTCCACAAAATGTTCCATAGCATATTTTCATCTATTTCCATCCGTGCAAGGAAATCCAAAGCGAAAGATTCTCTTGCAGCAGGATTGTTACGTTTAAGTTCTTGAACATATTTTATTTTGTACGGGTAGAACTGCAGCACTTTACGGACAATTTTGTACACCATACTCCAAGGTACGTCCATTCGATGTGCGACAGCACGTACTCTGAACGTACCATGTGTGCTTTCCATTGTTGCTTCCTCCACTGCTAATGCAACAGACTCGTCGGTTTCCACAGAAGCAGGTTTCCTTCCCATCCCAGATGAAACAGATAACAAACCCGTGGCTTCAAACTTTGCAATCATTTTCCTCAAACCCTGCGGTGTCATTGGCCCACGGTTTATTCTTTTTACTGAACGGTATCTTTGCAAAGCACGCCGTTCATTGCTATCGCATTCATAATAACATTTAACGAGAAAAGCACGGTCTTGCATGGTTAGAGACATTGTCGATTCCTAACAATGAGAACTTTGACAAGCAGGATCACTTTTATCTGGAAAATCAAATGACGTGTAAAGCGCATTTGCATAAATTATTTGCGTCTTCCTGCTGTAAGCCAATTACAAGCCATTGCGGTTTTGCATAACCCCACAAACAGATTCGTTTTAGAAACGATTAAAAACGTTTTTAAACCGATATCTGCATGTCTTCGGGCCGAATTAAGGCTTCAAAATTTCCAAATCAACGATCTGTAAGAAAACGATTTCCGGAATGCGCACACTTTAAATGGTAATTTTGTATAGGTCAGTGTTTCTGAAGGATATACAAAATGTTAAACCGTGTAACAAAACGTTAAGTTAGATTCCGACCCTTATTTCGTTTAACAATATTGCATACCGCACCATTTCCCCCCTGGTGGTGAATTTTCGAACTTTTTTTTTGGCGGAAAAGAAATTCCCATGATCTCCTTTAAACTATTACCAAGTTTGATAACATTTGGTCCAGTAGTTTTCCTTTTATGACCATTTCAAAGTGGAGCTTTAATTATAACCACCCTGTACGTATATATATATATATATATATATATATATATATATATATATATATATATATATATATATATATACACTCATGTCCACAAATTAAGGATAATACCAGCTCCGGCAAATAAAGGTTCAGAAATAAAACAAACGTGACTTATTTATAAAGTCCATTTATTAAACAAAAGATAAAGAACAAAACAGATGGTGTATGTATGATACCATTCATAAAAACTACGATTTTTGCTCCCTGGAGCAATTGTAAAAATATCTCTTTTACAAAAACTTAATATTACTTGGTTGGTATGGACGCCCAGTGCAATAGCCGAATAGTTATGACACAGAGGACGCATGAGGATGATTTTTTACGAGGTAGAATTATCGGCCGCCTGGAATGTGGGCGTTCTCAGATGGAAGTATCCGAGGAACTGGGAATTGCCCAAAGTGTCATCTCTAGGCTATGGCAACGATTTCAAGATGATGAAAATGTCAGTAGACGTTACAGTACAGGTCTCCCCCGAGTTACAACGCCGAATGAAGACCGGCATTTGGCAGTAACTGCCAAAAGAAGCAGACGGAGCACAGCATCCGACCTGTCTCGTCAGCTATCTGCAGCCACGGGTACCACAGTTTTAAGGCAAACCGTGTACAGACGTTTGGAAAATATTGGTCTATATGCTCGCAGGCCTGTCAGATGTGTTCCGCTCACGGCAACTCACTATCTGCAGTGATTAGCAGCCCGGAGTAGAGAACATGCAATGTGGACATCGTCACAGTGGGCTTGTGTGATGATTTCCGACGAGTCCAGGTTTAGCTTGCAGTCTGATTCACGGCGGACTTTCATATGGAGAACGTCAGGTACCCGTTTCCCCCAATACAACATCATTGAACGTCACCATTACGGTGGTGCAAGATTGCTCGTTTGGGGTGGAATTATACTGGGCTCCAGAACAGATCTGCATGTTCAAATCAGAACCAGGAACGGCCCCATTTATCGGAACATCATTCTGGAACAACATGTACGTTTGTTTAGAGGTGCCATGGGTGCAGAATTTGTGTTTATGAAGGACAACGCCCGTTCTCACAAAGCAAACATCGTAAAAGAATGCCTTCAATCTGAGGATATCACCCGTATGGAATGGCCAGCATTCTCACCTGACTTGAATCCGATAGAGGATGTGTGGGACATACTTGGCCGATGAGCTACACCCCGTCAACCACCTCCTACATGTGTACCGAAACTTGGGAGAGCATTGTTTGCTGAGTGGAGTAATCTTCTCCAAGATCAGCTCGATAATTTGATATTCAGCATGCCTAGGCGTTGTACGGACTGCATTTAATCGTATGAGAGACATATAATAAATGGGAGTATTAACCATCATACCAACCATATAATATTAAATTTTTGTAAAGGAGATATTTTTTACAATTGCTCCAGGGAGCAAAAATCGTAGTTTTTATGAATGGTAACATACATACACCATCTTTTTTGTTCTTTATCTTTTGTTTATTAAATGGGATTTATGAATAAGTCACGTTTGTTTTGTTTCTGAACCTTTATTTGCCGGAGCTGGCATTATCCTTAATTTATGGACATGAGTGTATATACAAGTGGTTATCAAAATAATGGAAACACTAAGAAACATCATGAAAAACCTTTATTAATACGGGGCAGGATAACCTTTATCATGTAATACCACTTGATTCACCTTGGAATTGGATTATACAAGTCATAAATAGCGGTTAAGAATATATTATACCATTCTTCAGGGAAAAATCATGAAAGTTCCTGTAGAGATGCTGTGGTGGATATCGATACCTTTATCTATCCGCTTATACAGATCCCAGTGGTTGGATTATTTATAGTCGGGGGAGGGGGGGATTGTACAGGGCAAGATAAGATATTTGACTTCTTTTTCATGCTCTTCAAACCAATAATTGATAGACTTAGCTGTATGTATAGAGGGATTGTTATACCGGAGAACGCCATCTCCTGCAAGAAAAAATGTGTGCCCCGATAGGATGTACTAGTGAGCTAAAATTTCGACATAGTCCTTCTCATTCAATCTCTCTTTTAGGTTTACAATAGGGCCTGAAGAAAACCATACCATCCCAAACCCTGATATATCTACCTCTATGATTGGAAGTTGAGATGAGACCGCCAGAATCTTACGCTTGTGTCGGTGTTATCCAGACATACACACGTCCTGTTGCGAGGAACAATGTGAACAATGATTCGTCGGACCAAATGCCATTTTTAGACATATAAGTCGACCAGGATTTGCCCTCGTGGCACCATTGTGGACGATATTTTGTATTGGTATCTATTACAAGTGGCTTGGGGATAACTACTCTTCCGTATATGCTTTGTTTGTGAAGTTCCCTTCTACCTCTAATGGTTGATACCAGAACATACAGATGCCGATTGAGCTCATCGGTGATTTTGGTTGCAGTTGTTTTCTTTGTTTGTGTCACAATCCGCTTCAATATCTCGTCCGTCTCTTTCACTCAGCTCTCCCTTTCATCCACTATTCTGTTTAGTAAAGGATGTTTTTTCATGCACTCTGTATGCTATCATGACTTTCGATACCATAGCTCGAAAAACACCCATTAGACCGGGGGTTGCAGTAACAGATACTCCAGTTTAAACGCGCTCCAATAATTTTCCTTTTCTAAGGTCTGCAAGGTTAGACATTTTACCCCCCAAAAGCATGATGCAATTAGATTCATTACTGCTATCTGACAGTAGTAGGGGAAACTCTTGTACCTAGGGCCACCATACTTTACTTAAAAAATTATTATTTTATAGTATTTTTACTCATTGGTGTGAGTGACAACACTGTTTCAAATTATAATAGCCATTTTTAATGAAAGCAAGAAGAAGCTATAGTTAAATAGAAAATAAAGTCTTGATTTGATGATCAAAACTAAATTTTTTCACTTCAATTTGAAGTCTTATTTTGTGAAAGTAAGTGCAAACTTATGTTTTAATGTATAGCAGATAATTTTTATAATCATTAAAGGGAAAAATTACATAAAAACAAAGTTTGGTTTCTGCAGATCTTTGGCTATAGAAGCCATTTTGCCAAAATCAACAACATCTTGTACCTATGGCTATAATCTTGTCTTGAACCTAGGGCCATGGCCTCTGGTAGAAAAGAGGTGGACGAAAACTTGACAAGTGTAGAATTCTCACTGATACCCCCGAGAAAAATGAAATTCAAGCACAAATATTGAAAAAAGTAATTGTTAAAAAAAAGGTTACGAAATCTATGTTTGAAACAGAAAATTTATGTGGGATCATTAAGAAGACAATGGGGAAAAACATACATTAGAAAGTGATGAAATAATAAACATTTCTTCCTTTAAGACATTGCCTACAATTAACATTTCTTCCTTACGAAAATTTTAGAAGTTGTGCATGAAAGAAATAATGCATACAAATTGTTTTTTTAATTGTAAACAACAATTTCAGTGTTTGAAAATAACTGGCCTTAGGTACAATAGTGTTATTGTACATAGGGCCATTTGTAATTTTTTTAAAATTTTCAATATCATTTACAAAATTTTTTTTTCTACACTTGATGTGATTTTTATTTAAAGAGACTAAAGCAAGTAATGTATACAAACTATTTTTATAATTGTAAGTTAGTTATAAGTAAAGATACTGCCATTTTAAAATAGCCGGCCCTAGGTACAAGAGTTTCCCCTATAATAGATACACTATATTGTATAAAAAATACATGTGGCTAGACTTGTGTTTTAAGGAATACGAAGCGCATTCATAAACACCACTAATATTGATAAGTGTTTCCATCAGTTTGTATCCAATTAGTTTGTATACATTATTTTGATAACCACCTGTGTATATATATATATATATATATATATATATATATATATATATATATATATATATATATATATATATATATATACGAGGGCTGTCCGTAAATTATCCGAACTGAATGTATAAAACATAATACAGACACCTCTCTGCGTGCGTACGCTAGTTAGCATGTTTAAACATATGTAAACTTGCTATGTTGGCAATTAGCCAAGCACTGTGAAGCACGGTTCTCTTGTAGCAATAACGAAAAGTGAACGCAGTGGAATACTTGTGTCGGGTTGGATCATGACGGAATCTACTGATCAACGTGTTTGCATCAAATTTTGTAGTAAAATTGGAAAAACGGCAACTGAAACGTTCGATTTTCTTAAGAAAGCATACGGTGATGATGTTATGTGCCGAACTTAAGTGTTTCAATGGTTTAGACCAGGGGTATCAAACTCGCGGCCCACGACGAACATTTTTGCTGCCCAGCCAATATATTGGCACACAATAATATATAATAAAATAACCGACGCAGAATTATAATTAGATAGGAAGAATTCGCTAAGTGTTTTTTTAATTATACTCTTTTTTGCTATTATTAAACAAAATGGGTATATTTATGTTGAATATACTGTAATTAGGTAATATACTGTAAAAAAACCTACGTTTCTATTAATATTGTTTTTTTTTTGCAGCCCACCTATAGTTAAACCTTGTTTGTTTGGTCCAAGTTAGCCTTTGAGTTTGACTCCCCTGGTTTAGACGTTTTAATGATGGAAGGGAATCTGTGGAAAGTGATGCACGATCAGGGCGTCCATCAACATCGAGAAATGATGTCAAAGTGGAACAGGTTCGTACTGTGGTGCGATCATATCGACGAATGACAGTTCGAGAGATTGTGGACGAGGTGGGAATAGCAAAAACTGTTTGCCACGAAATTTTAACCGAAGATTTGGGCATGCGGCGTGTATCGGCTAAGTTTGTCCCACGTTTGCTCACCGAAGATCAACGAGAACTTCGCATGCAAATGGCTTCCGAGTTATTCGTACGGTCGTGTGAGGATCCGGAATTTCTGAATAACATCATAACAGGGGATCAGACATGGGTGTATGGATACGATCCGGAAACCAAACAACAATCATCTGAGTGGAAGAGTCCGAGTTCCCCCCGACCAAAGAAAGCCCCGCAAGTTCGAAGCAAAATCAAAGTGATGTTAATTCTTTTCTTCGACGTTGATGGAGTTGTGCATTACGAATTTGCCCCGGATGGACAAACCATTAATAAAGAGTTCTTCCGTGATGTTCTCAGGCGACTTCGTGTTCCCTGAGGAGGAAACGACCAGCAAAGTAGAAATCTGGGAAATGGATGCTTTACCACGATAATGCCCCTGCTCACTCCTCACTTGTGGTTCAAAATTTTTTAACCAAACATGGCACCGTTCAAGTCCCGCAACCTCCCTACTCACCAGACCTCGATCCGTGCGACTTTTTCGCATTTCCAAAGCTAAAGAAAACGCTTAAAGGACGACGGTTTGAGGATGTGACGACCATCAGCTGTTGACCATTCCAGAGAACAACTTCCAATCCTGCTTCCAAGTGTGGCAACAAAGTTGGGCTAAGTGTGTTGCTTCTCAAGGACGATACTTTGAAGGGGATTAAAGTATGTATATCCCTTATATTTTTTCAGTTATAAATTAAATTCGGATACTTTACGGACAGACCCCGTATATATATGTGTGTGTGTGTGTACAGAACAAGTCATTTTTAAAAAATGACACTTTTAATATAGCTATAACATTTTTTTGGTATAAATTTAATATATTTCATTGAAACAAAAAAATAACTAACTAGCTTTTATTCATTGTTTTTTTATTTAATATCTTTCTTGTCTTACTCTTTGCGTGGTTCTATAGAGATTCAGTACTGAACTACTCATAAACAATCTTAACAATATTATTTTCTTTTTAAAATAAAGATTAAACTTCTGAAATTGCTGAAATAGCCTAAGTTTCACCAGTTTTTGTAGCCACAATCAATGGCTTATATGTGAACCATTTCCTGTATAGAGGGTATATTATCTCTGAATACACCCTTCGAATGTGCAGTACTTATAACTGTAGGAATGGGACCAGTGGTCTCCGAGGGGTGATTTGCGAACTACGAAGTAACTGGCCAGAAATTTTGCCTCACCTATTACGGAATGAAGCTCAATTTCAGAGGGTGGTGTATTCCTATTTATTTTTTTCTGAAATATAGATAGAGAGGAAACAACTCGTATTTGTTAGTTCTCTGCATATACATAAGAAAAAGGAAAGTGAAATTATAAATATTGAACTTGTTCTCTTTTTTGTTTATTTTCTTGACTTTTTCCTTTTTACATTAAACAAATAATATTTAATTATTTAATCATCATTTAATTCATCTTTAAATAATATAAAGTATATTATGATAATGTCAACTGTAATGTTAATTTGATACAGAAATTAATCGTAAACTATCTAACAACGTAATAATGTAATCCCAAGTATTATATAACTTTTATAGCTTCCGTCAAAACTCTCCCGATTTTATATTCTGCCATGTGATTGCGCTAACCCTAATAAAGTAATGACTGGAAAGAGATTAATACTTGTCTATCTTACTGTTCAAAAGCCTCTTAAATGGAGCATTCAGATGCTCTCGAACTGCAAGCTGCAGGATAAAATAATCAGTCGCAAAAGTTTAAGTCGAAAGTAATTTAGAGAAAAATCTATTCCAAATGCTTTATGTTACATAGGATATATATATATATATATATATATATATCCTATGTAATATATATATATATATATATGTATATATATATATATATATATGTATATATATATATGTATATATATATATATATATATATATATATATATATATATATATATATATATATATATATATATATATATATGTAAAGATAGGTATGCTATATAGTAAAATAAATGAATCTTTAATAAACATAAATGCATATGAATACAAAGAGGATCAAAACTTGTTTCAATTGATACTAATGAATTTCCTATGAAAAGTTGATTATTGTTTTAATTTTCACTTTTACTAGCACTGATGAAAGGTGATGATTATTACACGAAAGAATTGTTTAGTTTTTCTTCAAATCTATGTTTACATTTACCGTAAAACCTTGAGTATAATACGCACTCTTTTTCACATTTTAATCCGCAAAAATGAGGGTGCGTATTATACTCGTGTACAAAAAAAAACGTAGTTTTAAACATTGGATAAACGACAAACAACATATGAGCTGTATTCCAGAGAAAGTGACTAAAACTGATAATTTCACAGTATTGTTTGTTTTGAATTAAAAATTTAATTTTTTTTCTACCAAATTTGACATTTTCATTTATTTTTATTACAAATTTTATTTATGCTAATAAATATTTGTGCAATTTTTAAATAAAATATTAAAAAGTTATGGGTGCGTATTAAAGTCGAAATTGTTTTCGAAAATTTCGCGCAAAATCAAGCATGCGTATTATACACATGCGTATTATACACGTATGCGTATTATAGTCAAGATTTTACACTAAATCCTGATTATTCCCGCTAACTGATGCACTAGTGCTTACGAAAATTCAGATAATCCCAAAATATTCCACCATGCTGGAGGTTAATTTTTAAGAAGTTTTAAAACTATAATGATTGAAATATCATTTATTCAAAGCAGTATTCAAACCGAAGTAGATTTTAAGTTTTTGTTTCAGGAAAAGTATATCATATTCGTTTATTTACAGGCATGTTGACTACATTTTTGACAGTTTTTTATTTTATTTCACATACTTTTTCTGTGAGATGCACATAAATTCTTTTAGCTTATATGCATACCTAAAATAATGTCTTCAAAAATTTTCTAGATTTTACGTGCCATTTAACGCTGTGCTTTAAAATACCACGACTCTGCCTTTAATTAAGAAATTCGCATTTTTGTTAATAATTGCCCTTTTGTTAAACACTCTGACAGTATAAACATTATTGTCATTAACTGACAATTGTGTTTTACCTGCTATTTAACGCTGTTTTTAAAAATACTATGAATATGCCTTTAATGAAGAAATTTGCATTTTTGTTGAAATTGCCCTTTTGTTAGACACTGTGACAGTATAAACATTATTGTCAGTTAACTAAACATTATTGTGTTTTACCTGCCATTTAAAGCCGTTCTTAAAAACACTATCACTGTGCCTTTAATGAAGAAATTCTCATTTTTGTTAAAATTACCCTTTTGTTAGACATTCTGACAGTATAAATATTACTGTCAGTTGATTAAACATTATTGTGTTTCACCTGCCATTTAACGCTGTTCTTAAAAATACTATGACTCTGCCTTTAATGAAGAAATTCTCATTTTTGTTAAAATTACCCTTTTGTTAGACATTCTGACAGTATAAACATTATTGTCAGTTAATTAAACATTATTGTGTTTTACCTGCCATTTAAAGCCGATCTTAAAAGTACTATGACTCTGCCTTTAGTGAAGAAATTGGCATTTTTGTTAAAAATTGCACTTTAGTTATACATTCTGACAGTATAAACATTATTGTCAGAATCATAACTGCAATTACACATACGCCATTCTTCATCAAATGATTATCTAGACTGATTATTTTCGTTCACGTACTTTCAATAGACTGGCATCGGCATGTCAAAAGTTTACATTCAAATTGATATTAATTTCCGCCAGAGGCTCAGACCTACCATCTTCATCCATATAACTAACTCTTTGTTAGCACGTATTTTAATAACACATCAATCACCCAGACGCAACAAATAGAAACGCACTTGGATCACTTTTCGTCTTACTGATTCATTTAACAGTCATTGCTTTACAGCCGGCACGTCTCCCGAACTACCGTATAAAACTCTTATGTCTCACCGAAACTCTGAAATCGCCTGCGAACGGAGGGGGGGGGGGGGCTGCTCGGAAAAGCAAAAGGAAAATAACCGAAGGGAGAAGAGAGTAGATTTTCTAATATCGTCTGTCAGGGCGCTAACACCCCTTGCATATGATAGGAGAATGCTCTCCCCTTCCCCGAGTTGGAACTCAAATTGAGTACGTGCTTTTGAAGTCCTGTTCTTTTGATTGATTGCAACATGATGATGCTTCTCTATGAGCATTCCATTCAAATTTTCTTGTTTGTGAGGGGAGGAAAGGGGTTTATTAAGGGATGCGCATGGATTACGCATGAGTATCTCCGGCATATACAAGTGATACTCAAACAGGATTCTTCGCATTTCCGTTTGAGATACTTTGACTATCAAATCCTGTTCGACGAGTTTACGAAAATGCAATCACAGCTACGCATCATTCACTCTCTTTATATAATTAAATGTATCTTATTCTTCTTAAAATTTTATAACAGTATATTTAGATTGCACCAAGGAGGCATTTTTAATTAAAAACTCCTCCTTGTGTCGGGACTTTCTAGTGTGCTGTAATGATGCCCCTGTCTCTGTTGGAGAAGATCTGCTTATAGATTATTGTTAATAAGCGATATACAGAGTGAGCCAAAAGTTCGTAAAAACTTTAAAAATTCATAAAAAAGGAAAAAATCATGATAAAGAAATGCGGTTTGCAAGAAAGGGCTTACAAAGAAGTCGGATTATTTTAGCAGCCAAAATAAATAAATAAATAAATAAAAATAAAATAATAAAATAAAAGTTTTAAAAGTTACCGGTAGATGGCGCTGACATTTGAGAAATTCAGCAGATTTATGCAAATCAATCTTGCAATAAAAGACCGTGATACACGAGGAATTGAATGATCGTCCACGAAATGGAAGACCCTCGTTGGCGGTGGAAACCGTTATGAATGATATGGTGGCGAAATCGTCCTCGGGGAGTACTAGTGGTCAAAAATTGGATCAGTGACTTTCTACCACTGACTTTCTTAATATTTATTTTGCTGCTAAAAAAAATCCCACTTCCTTGTGAGCCATTTCTTGCAAACTGCACTTCTTTATCATAATGTCTTCCTTTTTTATGAATTTTTAAAGTTTTTACGAACTTTTGGTTCACCCGATATATGACCTCTAGTTGGCTAAAGGGATATTAAGAAGTTTATTTGTGTTATCTTTGCTACACAAGAGCTAAACAGACCGGGGTTAAATGTAAATTGACTCTAGCATGAGCCTATCTTGTGAATACCATTGCATAACGGTACAACTAGTTAATGGAGAATATCATATTTACCTTGCTATTGTTTTTGTTCAGTTTTAGCTGTATTTGTTCTCAAAATAAGGATCTTTTCCACGTCTTGCAAAACAGTTTATCAAACTTGTTTGACATAAAACCTTCAGTTACAAATAGTAACAAATAACCACCGACTAGAAATCCAACAACATTCTGCATTTACGGAGGGAATTTAAAGAGATGATACAATGCCAATGTAAACAATAATCCCTGCAAAAAGAAATCGAAATTTCTCTTGTGCTTACAATTACGGCGGATTTAAAATTACCTCACCTGAACCTACTACATCGAAACAGGAGGAATAACTAACTAGATTTTATTCATTGTTTTTCATTTAATAACTCTTTTGTCTCTCTCTTTGTGTGGTACAATAAAGATTCACTATTGAACTACTCATGGATTCTTTTGTTTGAAGTACTCTTCTTTTGACTGATTGCAGCATGTAATAACACAGGATCATGACCTGCTGCTATTAACTACGGCTGAAATCGTAACTCGTACACTGGTTGTAAGTTCGCCAATAGGGCGGTAATTAATTAATTAAATAGATGGGCCCAACTCTCAAGAATGATACTGAATATACATATATACACTTTATTTATACATATTTACATACATTCGAACTTGTAACACTTAGCAAACGCTGAAACATTAGTAATGCTAGGAATTTACATATATATATAATCTTATCCAATCACTATCTTTTAAATCTTACGATGTCGCCGGCCCTGGCGGGTTAGAGGCGATTATGTAAAGAGTCGGTATGCTAGTTTATATAATACAAAATGCTCACCCATTTGTCGCAGCCGTCTACATCGAATTCACCGATAACGCTGGTCCATAGTAGTACATAAAGTTCACACAGTGTTCACAGAGTTCGTGGGTACAGTTTGTTCACTGTAGCGTCGCGGTGTATCCTCGTCCTATTTATCCAGTTCTCTCGGGACTAAAGAGTTCGGGGTCCTTCCATGTCGAAGATCACTTATTGAAGACTCCTCGTACGTAACTCAGCACGGGTAGCTTTTCTTACACTATGCGGGTCGGTCAGCACTGGTGGGCGGTCAATGTTGCTCAGCATAGGTGCCTTCTCTTCCGATATGCGGGTCGATCAGCACTGATGGGTGGTCATCTGGGTGTCCCACTCACTAAGCGACGGTGCGTATCTCTCTGGTATCGGCTTAAACTTAATGGTAGTGTCGTCTCTTCGCCCTCGGCACTATGTTGACATCTATGGGCAATCGCTACTTCTGCAACTTCTCGTCGCTGATTATTCTATTTTGCGTCCGGATCTAACGCTGTTCAATCCGTACGTATTATGTACTTGCGTAGGACCGGCGTCTTTCTTCTAATATTATACAGTGGGTCTCTTCTCAGCCCTGTAGCAGCTTATTTTTTTTGTTGAGTTTCGTAAGTTAGGGCTCTCGTCGGCCCGTTGGCAGCTTACTGTCTTATCATCTCTTTTTTTTAATGGCGCTCTCTTACCAATGTCTCATCATCTTGTATATATTCTTCTCCATCCTCGTCTCATTGGTTCTCGCTTCCTCGGTCCCTATTCGCTCGCCCCTCCCTTGTTTATAGAGGGGGCGGATGCGATTAGCTCTCATAGGTTATTCTTGTCTCTTGCCTTTCGCAATTGCCTAAGTTCTGGCGCCGATTATGTCTGGTAAAACTTCCCATCAGACGGCCCCACCTGCTCGACCTCCGACCTCAGATATACGGCCGTTGACAACTTAATTTCTCCGTTTTTTATGGTACCGTAAATCTGGCGTTATAAAAATGTCGGGACTGTAACTTTGCTTGTCCACGCAAGCTGGGTGGCCCCTTAACAATTTAGGTTTCTGTTGTTTTCACATTCCGACTCTTTACACAGCATGATGATGCTTCTATGTGAGCATTCCATTCAAATTTTCTTGTTTGTTAGGGGAGGAAAGGGGTTTATTCAGAGGTGAGCATGGATTACGTAGGAGTATTGCCACTATATACAAGTGATACTCAAACAAGATTTTTTATATTTCCGTTTGAGATACTTTGACTATCAAATCCTGTTTGACGAGATTGAACAAATACAATCAGAGTAACGCATCGCTCACTCTCTTTAAATAATTAAATGTATCTCATTCTTCTTCAAATTTTATAAGAATATATTTAGATTGCCCTAACGAAGCTTTTTTGATCAAAAACTCCTCCTTCGTGACCTTCTAGTGTTCTGTGGTGATGTCTCATTGGTTTTTGGTACAATAAAGTTGATTTAAAACATTTTTATGAAATACTGAGTTCTTTGATCAAACATTTATTTAATACTAGGGCAAAATTTGTAGAAAATCATTTTCATTGAATATTTTTATTGGTCCCATCATTAAACTTAAATCTCATATTTAAAGATTATAAAACAGAGGGAGTAAATCGGCATCGAGATTCATTACTCCTAATATTGAGTTTAGGTTTAATAGCAAACATAGACCAGAAACATATATATCAGTTTACATAAACAAAATTTCTGGAAATGGATTCAAAATGATCTACAGTTTTTTTTAGTGCAAAATCTGGACATTGTTTTCCCGAAACCAATCTTCGAAAGACCAAATGAAATACAAAGAAATCATAATAGTATACTTGATGAATGTAATTAAACAGTACTACAAAACCAATATTGGAAATGCATTTTAAAATGTCTAAATTCTTCAGTTCTAACTTTCGATTTGACTATTAGGGATGTCGCGACGCGTAACATGTCGAAAAACAATGAATTAGTGAATGCACATTTAATTATACGTTTAGTATAAATTTATATTACATTCATAATGCCAGACCGGATTCTGGCGTTGGGGCAGTGTGACTCTTTCCCAGAGCTCAAAAATTCAAAGTGATGAAATTCATGCGATTGCACATCATGACAAGAGTAACTATGACTCTCATAAGGGAGTTATATCCTCTATGGGAGTTGTAGGATGCACTGTGTTCGGCGTTGGTTGCTCCCAAACTCCATGTGGTCCTGTTGGAAACTGAACTTGTCCAAGCCAATTGGGGCAGGGGTTGGTGACCAAGTTGTAACCGTGATTGTTTAAATTATTTTAAATGATTGGGAAGGAGAGTTTATTATATTATTAATTATATTAATTAATTATTATGATGATTTTGATTTAGTAACTTATTGGTTCATGATTGTGGCTAGTACATTGATGTGCTTCCCAAATAATTTAAATTAACTCTGGTTATATTGACAAATCAATTTATTGAATATTAACACACATAAATAATACACTCCAAAATTACTCAATATTTCCTCCGGCATTTACACATTATTCATAACTTCATTCCTACTAAATTAATTCTTTACGACACCTATGTTTGATTCATTCACTTATTATAACAATATTTCATACTGCCTCTATACATATTATTTTCAATTTTACTTCTACTAAATTAATTCATATATATATGCAAAACATTATATTAAATTGTTGGTACGAATTATCGGTCTATTACTCAACATCTTATATTCAAAAACTATACTCATCGCGCTCTTATCTATATTATTATGGCTACCCACTGAGAAGCAATGATAACAATATAAAAGTAAAACGCAAAGTCGGTACCTCAGCAGATGACGGTTGAATCCCTCTGGGCAGCTGGCACTCGTAATGATGAATTCGTCGTCTTTATCATCAAACGGAATTCGGGCATCTTCTTGTCTGGAATACGGCTCCGTCGTTCATTGCAGACACTCGGCATGGGACACTGGGCGCTCGACAACTTCTATCTCCAAACTTTTACTGCACTCGAATACGGCTCCGTCGCTTATTGCAGACACTCGGCACGGGACACTTGGGCACTGCCAGCATCGGTTCACGAACTTTTACTGCTCTCTCCTCATACGTTTATATGCCTTGACACCACTTCTACCTCTCACAAACTTCTGACTGACTCTCACTTCTCAGGTTATCTCTCTGCCCTCACACTATTTTTTATTTCATATATTTTCTTATTAATGTCTCCGCCTCTTATAATTTCCATTGGTTATCTGGAAATTATCATGCCATCGCCGTTCGTCCGTGCTGCCTCTCCTCAATCCCCTTTTACCAATGCGCGTCGAGGGCGGGATTTATAAATTCTCCCTCAATTTTAACTTTTTTTCATGCTTTGGCTTCAAGTAGGGTGGGCTGTTTTATAGCCATCATAAATTTTCTTTTATTCTCTTCTTGCAACTCACTCTCTTCAACTTTTATCTTCTATTTATTGCTACAAACACTATTTCTAAATTTCGTTCCGGTCTATGGCTTTCTTCCCTTCTCTTTTATTGCCCTGTTTCTGTATTGCATTTAACAATTATTTTATTTTATTTTGTACTTTTCCATGCTCCTGTCCCTGGCCGTAACACTACTGTCATGTCCCTATGACAAAAGTCTTTCTCTTTATGGAGTCCTTATGACCCTCATGATCATCCCCATCATTCTTATTCTACCCCCATTCATCCTGTCTCGGCTAGAAACTGGAGATCCAGGCCAAGATGAGCATAAGTTGGGGAACAAGTCTTACTCATCATCACGTTCTTATGACCCTCATGATCATCCCAATCATCCTTAATATTTCTTACAACCTAGTCTTACTTCTTATGTCTATGGAGAAAGTACTAGCAGGTTACAATAACCCTAAATTGAATCGGTCATTTTGAAAAGGGGGCAGCTCCACTTTTTTCATAAACCACTTTTTAGCAGATTCAGTCTCATAATAATCCTATTCATGTATTCCATATGAAATCGGATCATTTCTCACTAGCTAAAGCAACCAAACAAGACAAGGCTTTTGTCAGTCAGCCAGAAAAAAAGTCATCTCTGGGAGGTAGCCCGTTTTCAAAGTGAACCTGTTCAGACCATACGCAGATTCCACCTTACTTCCTAAGAACTGTGAGGTGATTCATACCTTTGGCTCATTTAATCACATTCTCCACCTTAATTTTCTTGTCTTTATATAGTATATTTTTTATCATTATTTATTATTATTGCGTTAAGATGTCAGATATTGACAGTGCCAGTTCTTCACCAGTTGAAAAAAGAAAATAAAGGAGTGAGAAATCCAGATAAATATAATCAGAATAGAATAAAAATGGCAAAAGTACTCGGAGAAGAAAATTTAAACCACGTAAAACAATGCAGTAGATAAACATTTGCAACACAGTTTTCTCCGACAGAAAGCATGCAAGCTTCCAGCTATTCCTTCCGAAGCCTGAAAGCAACCCTGTTTATCAAAGAAAACTTTTTATTACCATAAAAAATTCAAGACATCAGAAAACTTTATCAATACATTACTAGCGAGAAGAAAGCTTTCGAGGATGAAATCAACGAATGGCCGACAACAGCAGAAGAACGGCCAGAAGAGTTTTAAAGTATTAATTTTACTCATTTTTTTTGTTTTTTTACTATTTAAATTATTTTTTTTAATTTTAATTTACTTTGTACTGTTTTACTACCTTAAATTTGTCAAAATAAAGTTAAAAAAAATGTGCTTTGTACATATGGAAAACTTTTGAAAAGAGGACATCTTCCGTAGAGGAAAAACTTTTCTGCCCCCCCCCCCCCAGTTTTAAAAAGCAAATTATATTTTTGCATCAGGATTGATGCGGCCTTATAAACATAATAAATACTAAATTTAGTCTAACTAATAATGCATGAAAGCGAAATCGTTTCATGATTCTCATGAAAAATTTTAAAAAATGGAGAATACCCCATTTTCAAAATGACCGATTCAATTAATCTCTGAAATTAAGGGACTCTTAACTGTGCGGATCTGCACGACGCGACCATACATTTTCAGCTAATGTCACCGTATATCTTCGGGTGGATCGGACTAACTTTTTGGAGTTAACATTGATAATGCCAATGCATAGACCAAAAATTTAAGATAATAGAATCTCAAAATCAAGGCTTAAAAGCCTAAGTGAGAATGACAATAAATTTATATGGTGTTCCTATATATAGATGCATTCTAATCAGACTCTGTAATATGTCAACGAATGCTTAAACTATTCGCGTAAATGCAGATTTCTGATAAGTATGTTAACCAGTTAAAAATCAGAGTATTATCCACAATGTGTTTAAAGTAAATAAATTATTGTTGTTCTCAACTTGAACTGTACTCGTCACTGAATCCAACGGCTACATCCCAAGATATTGCCTGCCGTAATGTCTCCTCTGATTCTGGAAACGTAACAAATGTATGTGTATGTATATATATATATATATATATATATATATATATATATATATATATAAACACAGTTGAAACCGGTTAATTGGATTACCGGTTAATCGGACCATCCACTTATTCAGACCGAATCCTGAAGAACCAAAACAAATCCTATTACATACGCCTAATAAGGCATTTCCGTGTAATCAGACCAGAATGATCGTGTCCCGATGTGGTCCGATTAACCGAAATCGACTCTATATAATATATATATATATATATATATATATATATATAAATATATATATATATATATATTTATATATATATATATATATATATATATATATATATATATATATGTGTGTGTGTGTGTGTGTGTGTGTGTAAAATGGGAGATTTGGCCACA
>OU015497.1:104691359-104756359 GCA_907164885.2 Dolomedes plantarius | reverse complement strand
ATAAATGGAAGTAATTGTTTAATAATTCCCAAGCATTTACTTCTGCAGCAGTTAGACTATAACTGACTGATTTATTTTACTTTTTTTTGTGATGAAACGATTTAGCTTTATCATCTATGAGGAAAGAACATTTTATCATTGAGTGATATTAATCCTTATTATCTGGCAAATTTATTATGAATGTAAAAATTTACTTGGACACTAAAATCTCAAAAATTTCCAAAAATGGGACTTAATAGTTTAAAAGTTCATAGGTGGACATGTGAATGGTTCAAATATCAAGGGGAAAAATTAGAATTCAAAATCTAACTTTTACCCATTCTAAACATATGCGTAGAACCTTATTTATCCGCCGTGACACAATATACCTTATGATTTTCGCACGCAAAAAATAAATAAATAAATAAAGCTGCATTCAGTCTCTGAAGCAAACAATCAGTACACCAATGAATCATTGAGCACAGGATATGCGCCATCTACTCGAAATCAATGAACAAAACAAACTTCAAAATGATGCACGTGCTGAATTTGAGTTCCATCAACGACTATCAAGAGGGGAAACATTCCCAGATCAAACGCAAGAGTCGGGAGCGGGGAAGGCGCACATCTGACAGACGATATTAGAAAACGTTACCCCCACCTCTTCTGTGACTGATGCCTCGCATTTTCTCTCCTATTTCGCGATTTCGAATTTTCGCAGGAGAACAACAGTTTTATATGATGGCTCGTTATATGTGCCGCCGCCTCCTGTAGAATGAATAGTGTCATAGAAAACTGCAGGATGAAAAGTGGATCGATGTTTCTTTTCGCGTATACATCAATAATATAAAATAAAAGCCGGATAAAAGTAAGAAATGTCTGCTGATACCGTGATATGCTAAAAGTGCTGCGAGTGTTGTATCCTCAACTTGCAAATCGATTTTTTTTTCTTTTAACCTTAAAAATCAGCAAAATATAGTGATTTTGAACATGATTAGTTTGAGTAAGGGGTGATATGTTTTAAAGTACCAGTTTTGTTTAAGATTAAAATTGCTCATCGAGGGCCGTGGCGGCCTTGTGGTACAGCGCGCTGCTTTTCGGTGCTGAGGATGCTCAGATCGAATCCTGGAGAAGCGCCACTAAAATGCCCCCGTTTGTGTCGTCCCTTCATAGGGGGCAATGCTGGTCTGCCTATATGGCGCCCCCATAATATAATGGCCAGTAAAACTGCGGTGAACTATAGGTGAATGTCTTCGCGACAAGTGCATCCGCATTGGGGAAAAAATTGTTCATCGTGTTACATTGGTTGACACTATATATATATATATATGTTTGTGTGTGATAATATTATTAATAATATTTAATCGCCCTTATCTGAACTTTCTTTCTAAATGTGGTAACCTTCTGACACCTTGGCGAGATGCTCCATCTTTCCATATTATAACTCTCTCTGCTGATTCCTGGCAACTCCTCTTTGACCTAATTCTATATTCGCGCGTAACGAGAGACGCGGGTTGGCTTCGATGCAAGTAACATGTTGTTGTTTTCATGGAATAAACTTCAGTTGTTCTTTGTGAATTGGAATCGCGTTTAATTTCCGCCTCGGTTGCATTCTTTCAAGAGATGACCCGATTCGGGTCATTTCATATATATATATATATATATATATATATATATATATACACTGGCGAGCAAAGTTTAAGGACGGTATGGTTTTTTGGCAGTTTCTTCCCAATCGAGCAACGTAAATGAATTCATACGACAGAGACTTCAGTATGTACCACACTGGTGAATGATATAACACGTGCAAAATGAATACAAACGTTGATTCGGAGAATTTATTGAGAAACAGCTACAAAGCATTTCACATCATAGTACAAAGGAGTATCTCTTAAAGATGTAATAAAGCAAAGAAGGGATGTTCAGTATAGAATATGATGTCCCTTAACTGCAATGGTTACTTTGCAGCGTCTAACCATGATTTAAATGAGTTGGTAAAAGTGCCATTGGGGCAACATTGTACATTCCTCTTTCAGTGCTCTTTTCAGTTCATGGGCATTTTTAATTGGAGATATGTGCGCCGCAAGACGCACATATCTCCAAGAATTATCTCCCCAGAGCGTCCCACACATGCTCTATTGGATTCAGGTCTGGAGAACTAACAGTCCATTCCATACGAGTGATATCCTCACTTTCCAACAGTTCATCCACAGCGCACGCACGATGAGGTCTGGCATTGTCGTCCATAAAAAGGAACTGAGAACCAATGGCACCTCAGAAAAGACGGACGGGAGAAATGATCATCTCATTATAGTAGCGGTTTCCTGTTACTGAAAAACGTTTGAAAATGGGGAGCTCAGAACCACCAAGTAGCATTATGTCTCCTCAGACCATGACACCTGCACTTCCATACCGATCTCTTTCGGCAATGTTTTCTGGATGATACCGTGCTCCTGCCTCTCTCGAGATTAGCTGACTTCCGGAATCGCTCGTAAGACTGGAGCCACTCTCATCAGCTAAGAGTACCGCTACCCATTTCTGGCAGTCTAATCTTTATGGTATTTACACCATTTTAGATAGTGTCTCGGATGTACAGGCGTTAGTGGGATGCAACGATCTGGACATCGGCGAATAGACCACCTTTATGTAAACGTCTGTCCACAGTGAACCGAAACATATTGGTCATTCTTTGGTGTCAGTTCTTTGGGCAACCACCAATAATATTTCAAACAGCTGTCCCTGTTGCTTTGAAGGTCTTCCACACACGTCAAACAATGCTATGGGTGATAACAAACTCTTCGGCGACACTATTTACTCTGCCTACTTCAAACTTACCAACTACTCTACTAAAGTCCTCTAATTGTATTCTACTAGACATTTGTATCCCCTGTAACACAATTACAATTCCCTTTAACTTCTTACAACAACGAGCACACTAACTTTCTATACCCTAACTTTTCTCATAAAAACTGCTTTTATCAAGTTACGCCTTGTCACATGCAATGCCCCGGGACTATCTGGGAATTTGCATATGTGCCATCTGTCTACTGATTAGGTATCCTTATGTAAATCACGTCTAGGTTTTGCGTTTCAGTTTTCGGATTTAAACCAACGGAATACCGTCGGTCCTTAAGTTTTGCACACCAGTGTACATACGTACATACATACATTCATACATATATACATATATATATATATAATATATATATATATATATATATATATATGTGCGCGCTGGTGGGGAAGGAATTCCAAAAGCGAAATTTCACCAAATTTTTACATGTGGATGGCAAAGTGTAGAGTCCTCCAGCCCTCTTCAGTAAGAACCATGGTCAATCACGAGTTGTAGTACAAAATTTAGAATTTTTGAATATGTATAGAGAATGATGCCCTCGGGTGAAACCAGTGTTCCCTTACACTGTGTCTGAGGATAAAAGCTCGAGATTAGTGATCGAAGTTAGGGAATGTAGTCCCCCGAGCCCTATTCAGAAAGAACCATGGTCTATCACGAGTTGTAGTACAAAATTTAGAGTTCTTGAATATGCATAGAGAATGATGCCCTCGGGTAAAGCCGGTGTTCTCTCATACTGTTGCTGAGGATAAAAGTTCGAGATTAGTGATCAAAATTGGCGAATTAAGGAAAATTTCTGGTTATTTGTACAGAATAGTTTGCTGATTATTTAAGCCCTAAATACATTTAATTAGTCGCGACAAGAAGGTGAAGGAGGATAAAAGTCAGATTTCACAGCCTCGTAAACTCCAGAGGCTGACTCAGATTTAAAATGAACGAACCCAGTTTTAAAACCTAGATTCCTGTGAAATATTTTTCGCAACGCTGCCAGTACACTCAAGATAATACAGTCTCCAGCCATCATCCAGAATAGGAAAACATGAGACATTTTGTATCCTCTTAATTTCACCTCACAGCACAAGTTATATGTTCAAAACACTCGCATCTTCAAAATACTCGACATCTTCAGAGCTTCCCGCGATATACTACATTATCGGCAACTTAAAAACAATAACTCAACCATTAGATAAGAAAAGATAAACAGCTACTATGACCCTTCTTTATAATGATGCGACTAAAAAGCTAATTTTTAAGTAGATTTTACTACGTCAGCGGTTTAATTCTGTGTATTAAAGACTAAAAATTTTTCTAGCTTGGGATTTATTCAATATGTAAAAGAAGTGTGAACTAACTTTTAATGGATGCAGTTTTGCTACATTTAAATTAAAATTTTTCTTAAAAGTGACGACTGACTTGTAATCAAAACGTTGTAATGTAATGTATCATTCGGTAGTCAAAGCGAGCGACGAGCCAAGCCTCTCAAGTCGAGCAGTCGTGCTTCACTAGATTATCGGTTTTTTCGCGAAACCCTTTGATCGTTACATTACAAGTCAATGCGTCGCCCAGTGGCTAAGTGGTTAAAGTCATCAGCCTGCCACGCCGGGGGTGCGGGTTCGATTCCCGCGTAAGACTTGGCTGTATTCTGGGGAACCGGTCAGTCTTCCGCCTGCAAATGGAGCCCCGTCTAGAAAGGGAAGCTGCAACCCATCGTCCATCGCCAGTGTCATCGTTTGTCAATAAAATTCTTCTGTGATTGTGTCATTTGTCTATTTCTATGTGTTGTATTCATATGTACACCGGACTGGGGTGTAATGTCGTCATCCCCCAGGGACATTAGCCACACACAAGTCAAAGCAGGTCACACTGATATGACCGAAGCGAAGTACCTTTTGAGCCGAGCATTCAACACGAGCATTCACGAAGAAACATGAGTACGTTTGTAATGTACTGCACGCCACGAGCGTTTCAACATTACATTACAAGTAGTAAAATCATCCCTTTTAGAGTTAAAGGAATGGCGCACTCATTGCGCAACGCAGTCAGTTAAGGTACCCATATAAAACTAAACTCACGGCTCCACAGTCCGATGTGGACCAGGGCCGGCGGTACCCATCTCCGCTTTCTTGACCTTGGGGCTTGGGGTGCTATACAGCATATGTCTCAGTCAGGTGGTCAACCTGACGTGGGACCCCCAGAGTTTAGTTCCCAAGCATGCTTGGTCCTCATTTTATAGACCCACTCAAGGTATGAAAGGTTGAGTCGACCTTGCCCAGTCATAGGGTTGAACCCTGGACCTGTGGGATGGCAGCTTGACGCTTTTAACCACTACGCCACCGGACTTACTAAGGCACCCATATACATAGAGAAAATCCTTGAGATTTGGACTGCGCAAGAAGTCTTGGGACCGGTGGCGGACTGTACAGTCCCCGAAATCCCGATTGAAATGCGTGCACGTGGGTAGCACGCGAGTGCGCGAGGGTTCAGTTGAGGAAATACTCAAGGAAATCTTGCAGACTATTTCCATGTGGATTTTCTGCACGTGCATGGCCACCGTTACGCGAGTTCCTTACATGCGACAGTTTAAAGTTTAAACCCATGTCCAGAACTATCTCAATAAGGTAATCATAAAATGATTTTCTGCAATATTAATTTCCAAATATGATTAAAATGGAACCATATAGCCGGTGATTCGCGGAAAGATTTTCTATAAATTCTTAAAATAGTTTCAAATGGAATGTATCCAAAGTAAAGTACATTCATCTGAATTAATATCGTATTGAGGAGTATTAATATTTGAGTACGGAGATGAACTACATATAAGATAATGATATGTATAATGATAACCCTAAAAATAACGTTTCTAAAACACAGTACTAATACTGAATAACAAGTGGTAAATATCGATTATTCACTCTCCTTTCCTCATGACTTCGTTTTACTTTGACAATGTATTTTCTCATCATCTCTTAACACGAAGGCGATTTTTTAAAGTTTTGATAAAATCGCAGTTTTATAGTTTTATGGATTTACTTAATTATTGTTTCTGAATCATTAGAATGCCAGTGGATTAGAAACCACAACAGCATTATTTCAGGCCAGAATACTAGATTTGTCCGAGAGAAAATTATTTTTAATGGAATTTCATTTATAGCTTTATATGATGACTACAGTTCTTATTATTACTTCATATTATAACTTTATTCCGGAAGTTATAATATATTTATAGGAATCTAATGGAGAGTCTAATGGATACCTTTTATAGAAATAACAGTATCTAATGGATACAGTATCTAATGCATATGAATGATTAGATAGTATATGAACATAGTATCTAATGGATAGTCTATATAGGAATAACAAGTTTTCAAGAACTTACCTCCTTGAAGTTCCAGACTTGTTTCTGTCTTTGTTGTAAGCTGTGTTTTCAAGAGAAAAATCTTGGGCACAGTAGCTGAGATGCTTAGGAAAGAGTGTATGTCTTTGAAAGCGGTAGACATCACTGTAAGTATTTCCGTATACAAAAGCCCCCAACAAACCAGAGTGGGCATGGAGGTCTAAATACATATCCATTTCATCGTCCTGTAAATTTAGATAAATGTGAATATTTAGTCAACATATCAGATTATTATAATATGGGAATAAATTTAAAGTATGAACTTATTTCTCTCCCTACTCAAAGTGGGTTTTGCCGACGATACTGGAAAGTTGTTTAAAGTTTAACAAAATTACGTTGGTGGTTATTTTAAAGAAATATTAGTTTATAAATTAAAAGAAAACTAGTGAACGATAGTAAGAATTTTTGATTGACACCAAAAAAACACATAGTATGAGCAATTAAAGTAAAATTACTTGTAGATGTTAACAATTTTAAAACGATTCTAAAGAGACATGTAGCCATGTTAGCAAAGATTGCTTGGTTTTGTTGTAGAGCGTTTGTGTCCTCTTTTGCTGATTGAAGGGTTAACAGACAGGAAGCTTCAGTTTAAACCAGTCGCTCCCAACTCGTAGAAGTCTGCGGACCACTAAGCTAGAATTTGAACCATGTGCGGACCACCCCACCCCCTCCCCCACTGACATGAGGGGGGGGGCTTCCAGGGGTATAGGGGATATAGAATATCCTTCAGGCAAAAGGGATAACGGATTAACGTACTCACATTATTATGTATTATATTCAATAAAAAATAATTATGTTAAACTTTTAAGAAATTTTAATTCAACACATGATAGTCATCGGATATATTCGATTCATCTAGTTAAATGAACATTGCTTTCAAAATCCCCATTTATTTGGCAACTTTTTTATATGTGATTCCGGACCACTCCCGAGGCTCTCGCGGACCATCTGTTGGGAACCACTGGTTTAAACGAAGAGTTTAGGAACGGCTTCGAACTTCTATGTCAAACTGGGGTAACTGAACAAGCAGACTTTGTTGTTCGTCCATTTCAAAATAATTTATGAGGAAATAGTAATGTAACTCAGATACTATCATTATGTCTCGTTTATTTTTTATTTACCATAGTTGAATAAAAGAATTTTTTTAGCTTCATATTGGAATGTCTGCTATTCATGAGAGATCATTCTTAATCATTAAATTATTCAGAGTAGGGTTCCTAAATTATTCCTGAATTTTCAATGGAAATATATCCAAAGCATATTTTTTCTCCTTAGTAATTAGAAATTTCATGAATGGAACTAGTACATTTTCCTCTTATACTTCTCAATATTTACTTTAAACAAATGAAATTAAAAATTTTATTTTAAGAGAAAAACTAACCGTGGGATTCATAAAATATTAACTATTGCTTTAATAAAAATCAAAGATGACAAAGATAGAAACTAATTGAACATGAAAGAAGTGAAAAAATCGAGAAAGATTTTGGGAGTTCTCTTTAATTGCTAAGACAAAATTAATATTGAAACTATAAGAAATATATATATATATATATATATACATACATATATATATATATATATATATATATATATATATATATATACATACATATATATATATATATATATATATATATATATATATATATATATATATATATATATATATATATATATATATACATACATATATATATATATATATATATATATATATATATATATATATATATATATATATATATATATATATATATATACACTGCTGGCCACCCAAATTGCAACACCAAGAGAGACAAGAGATATCACAACAAAATTTATTTTGTAGATAACATGTTGACCAAGTATCAAATGATTAAATTTATAGACTTCTGTGAAGTGTGGTTCCTGCCAAAATCAGTAGCCAGAGTAGCCGCCATTGTTGGAGATCACCGCTGCCACACGCCTCGGCATTGATTCAAAGAGACTTTGGATGAGTTCTTGGGGTACAGCAGACCAAGCAGCTTCCACACGTTGCCAAAGTTGATCTGCTGTGGCAGCTGGGGATGGAATCTGGGTCCAAAATAGAGCAACCATGGACCACATGTTTTCTATCGGCGAAAGATCCGGAGAGCGAGGCGGCCAGGGAAGCAATTCAATCTGGCGATTGAATCTGACAAAGAACCGTTGGACAATGCGTGCCACGTGTGGTCGCGCATTATCTTGTTGAAATATGGCTGTGGGCAAGCCCTGAAGGTGAGGAAGGACAACTGGCTCCAACACCTCGGAGATGTATCGCTGGCTGTTTAAAGTACCGGCAATGCGTACTAGAGGTGTGCGAGAGTGATATCCAATACCACCCCATACCATAATACCCGGTGCAGGACCAGTGTGGCGGTGCATAACGCAGCTGTTCAGCATCCTCTCTTCACGGTGTCTCCAGACTCGAATGCGACCATCGTGGTGTTGCAGACAGAAGCGTGACTCGTCAGTAAAGACAATTTCATTCCATTCTGCCGTCCACATCCTTCTGTCATCGCACCATTGGCGGCAGAGACGTCTGTGGTTCTGCTTCAAGGGAGGGTACACAAAGCAATGGACGTCTTGCGGACAGACCACTCTGCTGTAAACGGCGTCGAATGGTACGCGCAGACACTGTATGATGCGTTACAGATTGCGTGTGCTGTGCTATGGTTCGTGATGTGACTGAGCGATCCATCACTGCCATGAGCACAATTTGCCTGTCATCACGTGAAGTGGTGCGCTGAGGTGGATGCGATCGAACACGCCGGTCCGTCGTACCGTCCTGCATCCAACGATCACATATCCGCATTACAGTTGTTTGGTTTCATCCAACACGACTACCGATTTCCCTGAAAGATAATCCACAATCTCGGTAGGCCACTATCCTTCCTCTGTCGAACTCGGATACTTGATCAAAAGATGATCGGTGTTTTCGACGAGGCATAATTGATCGTTTTTTTGAAAAAAACCCAAGAAAAACACAATTGCCGAACTTGAAATCGTCGAAATCTCCAAGCCTTAGATAGCGCTTTGAAGTGGCGCCAACGGCGCGCGTGATGTGCGTCTGCGCTGAAATTCTAATCATTTGCATATCTCACCTCCGCTAATGCATGTTGTAAATTTCATGTTATTTGCATGTTTCCTTCAGGATGTTTCATTTACAGTGGCCAGCAGTGTATATATATATATATATATATATATATATATATATATATATATATATATATATATATATATATATATATATATATATACATATATAAATATACATATATATACATACATATATATACATATATATATATATATACATATATATACATATATATATACATATATATATATATATAAATAAATAAATATATATATATATATATATATATATATATATATATATATATATATATATATATATATATATATATATATATATATATATATATATATATATATATATATATAAATAATAAATTTTTATATGTTTTGAAAAAAATAGTCACTGAGTTTACTTTATCATAAGAATACTGTATTAGATCTTTATCAAACTAATGGGTCTTTAGATGCCATAATTATATTTTCAGTTTATAATCATACGTTTCAGCAAATGGAACTGGCGTCCCCTCTCAACGCTAGTAATCGTGAGTAAATAAATAAAATCTGGGATTTCTTTAAGTACGAGAGTCATATTTAAAGCCTTTTTAAGTATTTTTAAGCGTTAATTGATCTTAAATGAAAAATCAGGACAATGTAATTTATCCGAAAATTTATATTCCTTGTACTACGTGTTATACAACCAGAATTGCAGGAAAAAAATAATTACAAGATAAAAAGAACTTTTTATATACCATGTTTTTAAATTTTCTGGTGAATCATATAAACTTGACAATTCTATGTATTAATAAATACTTTTAAATTTTTTTTGATGAATTATCCCATCAACTTGAAAGAAAATGAAGTCAATTGGAAGTTAACTTCCGTTTAACTTTTCGTTCGTGTTCCGGCCGACAGATGGCTGCACCAGTCTACAAAACAAAATTAACTGAAAATAGTAAAAACATGGTAAAAATCTGCTGAAAGATGGCTAAGAGTATTAAAAAATGCATTGTCATCGTGTTCTGAGTTATTCTAAAAGTTTCTAGCTAGTCGGGAAGTTAGTTAAAAACCGATTGCAACATTTGTACTGGACAAACACACACAAGAAAGCAAGTTAATAACAAGTAATATAAAAAAAAATTGAGTGTGAACTAATAGTAGGAATTGAAAAAAAGGATTGCCTGCCAGAACCTTGCCTACTGTGCCAGATTAGGAGGGGGGGGGGGGAAGAGAGAGAAAAAGTTTGTCAGGTTGGGTATTCGATGCCACAACCTACAGGACGGGAGGAGCACGCGCTACCGCAGTGCTACCGTTTACACAGTCAGAAGAGGGAAATTACCATTCAAGAGCAAGAGACGCTCTAGATCTCTTCCTATTGAAAGGGCTCCCATGTAAAACTAAAATTAATGAATTAAATTTAATTAATGAATTAATATTTGAAAAAACTGTATTAACATCAAGTGTCATCCCCTACAAATTTAAAAAAATGTATTTGAACTTGAGTGGATGAATAAAAAGTAATTTATTAACGATTGAAAATTTGAACAAGATATATAAATATATATAGGGAGAGTGTGAACTAATAGTAGGAATTGAAAAACACGGTAATAAAAGCATTTCAACTCAGTGAAAGTGAATACACATACATATCAGTAAAATATGATCTTTATGAATAAGTTATAATTAATTTGACAGAAATTTTTTTTATTGAAATATTAAATATAGAAATTAAACTGATTATTACAATGGGGAATATGAAGCACGAAAATAATTTTGTGCGTCTTGCAGAGTTACCAAAGCGGCTTCTTTAAAATAAATACTAACTCCAGTTTCGATAACGCACTGTTACTGATTTGATTTTCTTTATAAATTAATACCAAATTACCGGAAAATAATTAAAAAATGAATTTAGCAGTTTATCTACACATATTTATGAGCATAATTAAAAACAATGTTATTTAGCTAACTTCCCACGCTACTAAAAATTAGCTTCTTCTATGTTAGTTGTAATGCATTATCCTAAAACGGCCATGTTGTTTTCATCAGAAACGATAACGAAATTCTCGAAAGTTCTTTATGGCTACGTTACAGGTGACGCAATACTGGCTTTTCAAGGTACTTTCCCAAAACATTCGCTCGTAATTACCCAAGTCCTAAATTCATAGAGTTGATTCATAGTCATTAATTTGAAAATGGACGTTTAAATTGTTGAAAACTAGTGCTTGGCAACGGAAATGCCTCGGTTTACGCGGTTCAGTAACATTTCCGCCTAATTTATGCAGATTTATTGTAGTTTTCTCTCAAACTTTACCATAGCTAAACAGTTAGCTTTGATTAACGTTTCTTTCTTTAACTTTAATTCACTGTAAGTGATTATAGGATCTTTGCAGGCTAATTTTGTAGCGAAAAGAAAATCTTATCAGTTTGGTTGATTGGTGGCTTAGAGATCTACGGCCATTTTTTCTACTGAAGCTACGTTTAATTAGAAAGTTTCAAAATAAAATAAGAGGTTGAAATATTTATGTCTCGTTAAATTAATCACCATTATTAAGGGAGTAGATTTTGCTGTGGAAATAGGTCTAACTCTGTTTGCTAACATGAGGAAGTCTTGAGATACTCAAACTCAATATTCTTTTAAAATGTTTGCCTCCGTTCTTTTTACAAAGTGTTTGTAATCTTATTAGAAACGGGACCTGAATTATATCCTCTATGTTCCTCTAATTAGATCATTTGATATGATTTGTTGAAGAGTTGGAAAATAATAAAATCTTGGAAAGATTTGTTGCATAAACAAATCCTTTATTACATTAGAGAGAAAATCAATGAATCTTACAAATTCTGAAATATACACACTGAGATAAAATTATTACGTTACGTATGGTCAGTAAACATTACAGAACACTCTCGTTTTCACGAACCTCCAATTAACGAACTCATTCGTTATAACGATTTTATATACTGCACCAGAACTGTTTCTCGTAGAACTAATATTAACTCTGATTTTTGAGGAAAAAGTATCCATTGTTTCTTCTGTAGGAATATTTTACCTAATGTTACTTCGGTTACCGAGAATTGAAGAATGGAGCATTATTGTCTTACAAATTGAAGAACTGAATGCCCTACGGCAGGTATGTTCCCGTATAAGCGGATTGGTAGGTGGAGAGAATGAAAAATTGAACTCATTCTTCACCATTACTAGCAACCCAGTACCAATATTAGTAATCTCGGATGGTTAAATTTTTTTTTTGGTCTAGGTATTCCTTTGAATACTTTATTTTCAGATGTTATATGAATGAGAAACTTCGTTTCAGAAATGATGTTGCATGGAAAGAAACAAGTGTTTATCTGTAAACGACCCCCAAAAAAATTTTTTAAGAAGTATGTACACCTGGTCCTTATCAAGACAGAAATTGAAAAGCAGTTCGGGATATCGGTGAATACTTAGTCCCCGCAATTAAAAGCTGGGAAAAAGAGGGTAGGTCTTTTCTATTTTACAGGTAGAATCAGGGTGCATTGAAATATATATACACAGGATGTTCTTTACGTAATTCTTCATATACTCGTATTTCACATACCTCGGGTGTACACGTAGACAAATTATTAAGAAAAAAATCTGCTATCTTTCTGATTGCTATTCGATGAAACATAATCTATGAATATTAATGTCCTCTCTTCGTTAATACAAATGTCACTCTGACAGATTTACATCTATCCAATTTCAATAAATTATTTAATTTTTTTATGAGGCTGTGGAGAGTGGAAAACAATGAACTATCCTCATTTTCATACAAATAACTCCCCCAGCAATAACAGTAACAGACCCCGATTACGTTTCGTAATGATATTGTTGGGCAAGAACATGGTTTCATGGTAAAAGATCGCTACTCTTCCTACAGTAGGTGGTACAGTCGCACAAAGGCATTTCTATGAAGCTTTGTATTTATATTTACGAAAGGCGCCAGTCGCTTTTCTCTGAAAAATGCAAGGGATTAAAACACTCATTTTCTGTACACCAAAGTTAGCGTTTTTTTTTTAAAAGTACATCAAATAAAGGTAATTTCTAATTAATTTTTTTAGATTTTTCAATGCTATACCTCTTTACGAAGTCTGAATATTACGAAATTTTTTGTTTTCTATACCGGTTCGCAAAATAGCTTGTCTATTCTTTTTTTCCCTGTACTTAGATTGTGTTATTAGTTCTTTATTAATATAAGTTTTGTAACCGTTAACTATCGGATAGGCACGAATTCACTGTCAGTAGTGATTATCCAACAATCAAAGGTAATAAATCTTTGAAGCCGGTATAAAGGGCTTAAATCAAAAACAGTGAATTTTAGCTATTTGTTAGTATTAATAAAAAAAATCTATTGACTGGTATGACTTGACTGGTATTTTGACTAGTATACAAAATCGATAGACCTAAGACTTTTATACCAGTCAAAAGATTTTTTGTTTTTTATCAATACTAACAAATATTTAAAAACCATTGTTTCTGACTTAGGCCTTTTATACCGGGCTTCAAAGAATTATTCCTTCACTTTCTGATAAGAACAGTTTTGAATTGTTCTAATAGTGTTTGTCTTGAATAAAAAATATGGGGGGGGGGGGTTGGCAAAGACTTCGAGCCAGAAATCTGAGGGTTGCAGGTTTGATGCCGGTAGCTGACAAAATCCACCGCGGTGTTCACTAATGGTGGCCGATGCACGTTAAATCTGTCGTGGCTGCAATGTCCTCCAAGTTCTCAAATTTACCTCTGGAGGAGCGGGGTCAAGTGTTCCGGTCTCGTCTCTTGACTCGGTTCTAAATTACGGGACCGACTTGTAGGGGGTAATGCTGGCCACCTATACGGTGCCCCCTTAAAGGAATGGTCAGCAGTCTCGCCCTTTACTGAGAACAAAGGGTGTCACAGCCAATCTTCCGGGCATTTGTAATAAAAAAATAAAGTATAAAATTGGTCTGTACGTTAAGAAATCCACAAAATTGCATTTTCTCAATAGAATGCTAACTTGAAATAAATTGAATATTCCTTTGCTTTTCAGAATTGTCAATATGCCTGCTACGTACTCCATTTCTCAACTCCCCAGCCCTCGAACTGAAGAAAATATTTCTGATAGACATCCTTTAGAGATTATTAGCAGCTGTCAGTATAGACTTAGGACAGAATAGTTAAACTAATCATATTAGTGTCATAGAAACAATGGAAAAATAGAAGAAATTTCTACTATTTTTAACAAGCTTTCAAAATTTTTGGCATTCAGATTAAATGGAATATTGCTTTGCTTGTCTGGTTTTTTTAAAAACTTTGCAGTAGAAATCTGCATTAAAAGATATTATATAGAAAGATAGCATTAATCTTTCAAGAAAAGTCGTTTATAATATTTTTTAGTAGTTTTCTTTTTTCATAAATTAATACAAAGATTACTAAGGATGTATATAATCATTGCTCTATAAATGAAATTTTTATTTTTTGTATAACGTAATCGCATGATGGTGCCATATCTGTATATATAAAACAATTCCTTGACTGACTGACTGACTGACATATAACGCACAAACCAAACCGCTGGACCTAAAGGTTGAAATTTTGCATAGCGATTCTTCTTATAGTGTAGGGGTGCACTAAGAAAGATTTTTGAAAAATTCCTCTTAGATTTTTCTAAATTAAATTTTTGAGCTGCTTGTGTAACGTTCTTTAAAGTTTGCATTTAAAATAATAATCTGAGGGTTATAAAGTTAATATCACGAGAAAGATCATAAAAGTGCCTTTAAAATGGAATCTTTTTCGAATTTTTACATCTATTTTCTGATTTTTGGTGAATTTTTAAAAATTAGTTTTTATAATTTAATTTATTAAATGCTGATCACGTGGTTTCTTTTCCTTTTGTGATACTTTAAATTAATTTTGCGTAACGTGCATAACAAAGAAATAAATTGACATAATTATTTTTCTTTCTAATGCGGCAGACGACTGGACATTATCCAAAAATATTTTAAAATACAGTAAAAGGAATGTTCCTCAAGCTGTACTATATTAACTGCACTATATTCTTTAGTATGTTCTATTAGATTTAATTTCAATATTTTCTTCTACATTATTTTGTATATAAAAATATCCGTTACGATTTTTTTAATAAACATATTTTTTTAGCATTAATTGCACACATTGACCGTTGTATTTATTTTATATATATATATATATATATATATATATATATATATATATATATATATATATATATATATATATATATATATATTTGGCATTAACTGTATACATTGACCGTTGTATTTAATTTGAATGTACTCCGTAGCGAAGCACGGTTATTCAGCTAGTAATCTCATATATGTATCTCTTTATAACCAGAGTGGAACAATTCTAATGTCAGGAAAGAATCAAAATGGCGAGGAACGCAACCTAGTGCTTTAAAAACATAATTTAAACTCCTCCTCGTATGAACATTCCAAGTTTTACTCGTTCACTAACGAAATAAACACAGCCAAGAAATAAAAGAAGCCGGGGAAAATCTCCCAGTGTAATATTCAGCCCATTCTTTTTCCGAGTCATTTCGGACAGAGGGGAAGAATTGTTAGCGAAAGTTATTTTCCCAGCCATTGCGGAATAAATACTCCGAACCGACTTCAGCGGAAGGCTTTCAACGCTCTACATTCGCAAATGTCTTCAATGAATGGCTTTGCTTTGCCGGGTAACCGCCAGAGGGCCATCAAATGATTTTGTCCGTCTGTTTATTACCAGCAGACGACATCCGGAAGCCAGTGCAGAAGACGAAATGCATGGCCGTTGGCATTCATTCTGACCCATTACCGAAATGATTTTCGTTTATTCTGGAAAATTATCAGAGAAAGAATCGCGAATATAGTATTTTGAGGGGCGTTTTTGAATGTGAATTTTCCTTTAAGAGTTAAATTTATACATGGTGCTCATAGGCGTAACTAACTGATAAGTGGTTATTTAATTTTTTTATCATCTGCTATTTCCATGTATAAACCATTTTTTCTGCTTTTTAAGGAGAAGGGAAAATGGGTAATTGTAATGAAAATTAAGTTTTTCACTGCCCTTAGAATTTGTGAAGCATGTAGTTTCAAATAGTTTATTCTTTTAACATACGGATAGTTCCATAGCACAAAATATTGTTAACATAATGTGAATGCCTCGTGTAAATTTTAAGTAAAATTAAAATATTCTAAAGAAATATTTGGTTGATAGAAAAGCAAACAGTAAATTCTCTGCCTCTTAATTTGTGATGTTAGGAAATGCGTTTAGGTTATAAAAACATAACAATCTCCCTATTACTTTTCCTATTTCTTCATTTGATTTCATTTCATATCTAAAAGAGGACGTCATTAAAAAATGCCAGCATTATAACAAGAAACAAACAAGCTACAGATTATGTCACGGAAATGTTGCCATGATCTGATCATATGGATCTTGAACATCCGCAAATCCTATTGTAAAGACCTAGATTTATATTTTTTGAGTTTCTGATTTGTTCATCGAATTAGTCATAACATTAGCCTTTTTAAAATTATTTACCCCCGATCAAATGTTACAAAAATTGTTTTTGAATAATTTGGGCGAACCTATTGATATCCATAAAACGACAGAGATTGTCTTGAATCTTCCTCATGGTAATCATGTGACGCCATGCTACGTCACTCGCACCTGCTCTATATAAGGATGTATGATATTCATATTTACACGTCTGTCACCCAGATGAAGTACGGTCTAACATGTTGAGGTATATATATATATATATATATATATATATATATATATATATATATATATAAGATTAAAAAGCTAGTAATTCTTCAATTTAGTATTCAAAATTACATACCCCTTTTTAAACTCTTAAATTATTTAATTTCCCTTAGGCATTCGTTTTAAATACCACAATATATTTCCAAATTCCAGTATTGTCTTCCCATTAAAACTTATGTAAAAATCCCGTAGTAGCAGACTTTTTAACCCCAGGCAATTTTATTCAAGATGGCTGACTTTTTAACGAAATTAAATGATGCGCCGCGTGGGTACTTAAATATCTCTGTTCAGCGCAAAAGCAATAACTTTTAACCAATCAACTATTAATTCACGCCCTACTGTCACGTGATGAGCTTAAGTTATTTAAGTTCTGACATCCGGTAAGGGTGTGCACTTGTAACTTTCTACGCTGTCCCGAGGAAGTTTTTAACGACGCTGGTAATGAATATGAAACGAAAATCATCTGTGTCGCCGACTTTTCTTCTCTCTGTCACGACTACTGTAAGCGTCGTATCTTCCTCGTAACATGGGGGACCAAACATCTTTCAGGTCGTTTTCCTCGGGCGGGTCCCTCATGTCTCATATATATATATATATATATATATATATATATATATATATATATATATATATATATATATATATATATATATATATATATATAATAAGTGGAGTAAGCTCGGGGTGTAGCCCTTGAGTTCAGTAGGTAGAGGAATTCAAAGAGTCTAAGCAGGGTAGTAGTCGTGATTTTGTAGAACGAGTGGCTGGCATATGGATGAAGGCACGCTGGGGAGAAATGAACACTTCCAGAATGATGGAGGACTCATCTATATTCCTAAATGTTTTTATTTGCAAGATAGTCTCTCGCTGGACATCAACATTTCTACATCAAACATTTTTACAGATCACTTATTTCGGGAAAATTCTCGACAGTGCAACGCTGCGACATAGAGCAGGACGCAAAAGACACAACGCGCGGTGGCGGGGAATGGGGCCCCGCCCGCAAGTTAGCAGCACGAAAATTTTACATCTTTTCTGGTTGAGAGCAGGCACACTAAGCTACGGAGGCACGAAAATCTCTCGCCTAGTACGGGTCTATTAAACTTCTAATTGGTTAGAAACGGACACGTGATTATGTCGCGTCATATGGGGTGATGTTTCGAACGCCGTAGAAGTTCCTTCGTTACATAAGTTTTGGCCGCACGTGGCGTTAGGGGAAAAACTACTAGATTTTCTTGGTTGGATTTGAGGGGTAATGCTTTATTGCAAAAGGATGAAAGAATTTAGATTGGCGTTTTAAAGGAAAAAAAATTATATATATATTATTATTTAAATTATATATATATATATATATATATATATAAAGATTTCAAGCTGTTTAAAATATCAAAAACTAAGTAAATAAGTTATTGAATATTATACAAAATTATTAGAATCTATAAAGATCGTGCATTCTTCAGACTGGTCCCCACAAAGCCACCTACCGATATGTAGTCTGTATGGCCCACCAGAAAAATCTTATCCTCGTTCCTAATATTTTCTGTAAACCTGTTTTCAGGAGAGGATTAGGAACGAGGCCTGTGTGGACGTGTTTGTTTGTTTGCTTGTTGCCGTGTCTACGTATAATCCAAATGCACTATCCATAGAAGAGGGATGCCACTGCCTAAAAAGAGGTTGGACTTCTATCTGCTTCGTGAATTTTGAACCGAATCAAGTGACGAAACCAGATCACTCTTCCCCGTAGTTCCAGAGGTATTGTTTGGGAACTTGGAGGACATTGCAGCTACGACAGATTTTCCCCGTGCACCAACCGCCATTAGTGTACACATCTTATGTTTTGTCGGCGACGGTTATTGAACCGGCAACTTGCAGATCCCTAGCCCGACGCCTTTGCCGACCGGGCTACCGATTCAGTTATTCCGGATTATCTCGGGGATCGGGGAGTTGCTTCGTTCCGCTTGGTGACCAGACATGACTGCCTTACGGGCCTCCTATTACAGCGTGGAGTCGTCGTCCTCAGTCCATAATGGGAGCATTTGTCTGTAGAGATGCTCTCACTATAGATGCTCTTGCCTCCTGTTCCGTCTTGTCTGGATCCATCCTCCGCTCCCGGCACTTGCATGACCGAGACCGGCTGACAGTGTGTTTATCAAATTTCTTTAAAAAATTTTTTAACGTAGGATTACGTTCCTCCATAACGATCCCCCGGGAAGCAAAATTTCAGACGCTAAAACCGTCCGTCATCGCGAGTTATAATGCAGAAGACAGTCAGGCTGGTATCCCACCGTTGTCTGGAACGTCTCCAGACACGTATTTGCTGGTCATCGGGGCTCAATTCCAAGCGGGACTCATCACTGTAAACAATTCTACTCCAGTCAGTGACATTACAGGTTGAATGTGCCCTACACCACTGCAAACGGGCTTGTCGGTGTACAGAAGTCAATGGTAGTCGGCGCAAGGGGCGACGTGCAACTGGTGCTTCAGCGACCGCAAGGACCATTTTTAGGTGGCTCAGAGAAAGGGTGCTGAGCTCACGGCGCCCATTGCGCTGATTACCATTGCGACCAGCGAATATGTGTCTGGAGACGCCCCAGACAGCGGTGGGATACCAACCTGAATGTCTTCCGCCATTCGGGTAGATGACCAGGAGTGATGGTCTGGGGTGCCATTTCATTTCATAGCAGGACCTCATAGATGGTCCTCCACGGCACCTTTACAACACAGCGGTACGTCGAAGGTACTCTACGGCCCGTTGTGTTGCTCTTCATATCATGCAATCCTGGGCTTACATTTCAGCAAGATACTGAACGCCCGCACACGGCGAGAATTTCTACTGCTTGTCTTCGTGCTTGCCCAACGGTACCTTGGCCAGCAAGGTCACTGAATCTCGTCCCACTTTGAGTATGTTTGGAGCATTATGGGCAGGGCCCTCCAACCAGCTCGGGATTTTGCCGATCTAACGTGCCAATTGGACAGAATTTGGCACGATATTCCGCAGGAGGACATTCGCGATCTTTATCTATCAACGCCAATTCGAATAACTCTTTGTATAAGGGCCAGAGGTGGACCAACGCGTTATTGACTTTTTCTCTTTTTGAAGCTCTTTCTCATCCAATAAATCATCCAATTTTTCTTAAATTGTAATAATTTGTTTTTCTGTACATGTACATCACATCTACTGATTTTCGTCCCATTCGGATATCTCCTTCTTGGTGCGTCGTTTTTTGTTGTTGTTGTTGTCTAAGAGTGTGTATACATACGTACATATATATAGATACATTACATAACACATACATACATATATCATATAAAATGAGATAAGCAACGATAAATAATCTTACGTTAATAACCCGTGGTAGTTTTTAAGAGGTAGTTTCTCTTAACCGCGGTGGTTAAGATACTACCTGAAATTATTTTGTGTGTCATCCTTTTGTTTGGTTTTATATACGCTTTTTTCATATTCTGTACTAGCATGAATTTCCATTTAACCTAAAACCTTTAATCTATGGGCGTTCTGTATTTCAAATAAAAAATAAAGATAGTGCGTCATCCTCCACAGCACTGAAGATTGACTATACACCCAAAAAGTCATCGGACTCCAGTTTATTCTCCGTTCACTGATAACGAACTTTACAAACCTCCTTCAGCCAATTCATTGGCTTCTACCGCCTCACCCACATAGTAGGGTCGAATTTAAAATGATATAAATTAGCATAAAGTCTGAACATCTAAGGACGAGTAGTAAAACAATAAGGGTTCATCCTGACATGGTTCATAAAAATCGGCAAACACTTGAACACTAAGAAAAGACTGCCCACTTAGAGTTGGGTAAGGAATTTCTATGTCTTCCTTAAAGAGTTTCCTTGATGTGTTACCCCAAGGTGTCAAAATGCGTAATGTGATACTTCTTCAAAGTTATTGCCTTTACAGCACTATATCCTTAAAAAACTCCATCATGATAAATCTTATTTTCTTAAATGAAACATTATTTATTGCGTCTTTGCTTGGATAATTGGTTGTGTTTGGAGTGTTACAGTCCTATCTTTCTAGATTTTGACTACAAAGACCAGTTTACTGCCGATTCCAAACGTTTTTAACCATCCATGGAAAAGATAAGATTCGAACTCTTATCACTATTATCTTCGACTTCTTATCAGGTCGTAATAAGAAGGACCAGTTCCTACCGGTATGCCACCGCAATTTTATTAATTTCTCTCTTTATTATTGTTCCTCCCTTATTATAATTTCCAATGTATTCGAAAATCATCTTCCAATGATATCCTCAAAAAAAAATCTGTGTGCAGTTCACTCAAAAATCTGGGATCAATTTAACCCGATTTAGTAAACGACTGCGAACACTTTCTGTAGATTATTATCCAACAATCATTTTCCGCAAAATGATTCATGTTTGATCAACAACCTATGTGGAGTAATTTTTTCTCTTCACTGTGTTTTTTAATGGAATCAAATTTCAGGCAGGTTGGATGGTTCATTTGTGAACACTAAAGTTATCTTTTCGTTAAAACAGGATGTTTATAGCAATATTTAATTTGTGATGGGACTAAAGAAGTTGAAAATAGGGCATTATTTCTTCAAACTTATTTGAATGAAAAATTGATTAAATAAATTTAATTTAAAAAATATTATTACTAACATTCTTAATAAAAGGTTAAAACTGAATAAACTGAATTACGGTTGATATGAAACTTTGAATGTTAGAAGACATCTATAAAATTCTTTTGTTTCTTTTTTAGAGTATTTTTCAGTTGAAAACGTCAGAACAGGCTTCAAGTATTCGCGTTCTCAAGTATACGTGCCTAATCATCTGCATCAGCTGAAAGTATCTGTTTATAGCTCGAAACAATTGTTTTCTTAATAAAGCTTTACCAAGCAGTAATTGTTATAACGTAACGTAAAACAAACTTGTTTTGAGTTTGGGGTTGTGCGCAAAACTACTTGCGATTGAGGACAAATTTTTTCAAGTTTCTGTGACTTACTCATTCGACTTTTTTTTTTACACAGTCATATGTTTGACTCTATTTTTCAATTGCCTTGACGACTGACATTAATATACAGTGTGTCACAAAATTATAAGACCACCCAAAATATCACTCATTTTAATATTACACTGCATAAAATTAATAATTTTAAAATTTGAAGCAAATGAAAAAAGTTATATTTTCTCAAATAAATAGCTTAAAGGAAAAAAATTGAGTTAATTTCACACAGCAAACGATTTTTTTAAATCTCGTTGTAACATAAATATAAGACCACTTATTTTTTTATTTAAAATCATATGTGTTTTTAAAACTATTTTATTTTTTCTTTCAAAATCGTAGATAAACTGTAACTTTACATCACAAAAAAGTCCAAACTATAATATCGTAAAAGAAAATAGAATTTAATTTGTTTGTTTTTATGAGGAAATTTACAATGCCGCGTGGAAGAGAATTGTCTGAACTAGAAGTTCGAAAAATTTGGTTTTATAAGGGCTCTAGAAAATCGGAACGTGAAATAAGTAAGATACTTAAACGTTCTAAAACTTCTATCCATAACGTTTTAAGTAAAAGAGATTTTTATGGAAAATATAAAAGATCTGGCAGAAAGAGTAAATTATCAGCTCGCGATAATAGACGAATTTTCAAGCTTGCAACGAAACAGAACTTGTCTACTCGTAAAATAACACAGCAGACAAGTAAAACTATTTCACAAATGACAGTCTGGCGTACTTTAAGATCAAATTCAAATGTTGTTCTTCGGAAATTAAAAAGAAAACCAAGACTGTTAAAGAATCTTAAAGAAGGAAGGCTGAAGTGGGCAAAGGAAGTCATGACCTGGGATGCTACTTGGAAAAATATTATTTTTTCCGACGAAAAAAAATTTAATTTGGATGGCCCGGACGGTAATATTTTCTGCTGGCATGATTTACGAACGGAACGTCGGGTTTTCTTCAGTAGACTGATGGGTGGTGGCTCTGTGATGGTGTGGGGAGCTTTTGCATATGATGGGAAATGTGATCTGCAGCGAGTTCTTGGAAAAATGGACTCCATTTGTTATCAACAACTGCTTTACCAACTCCTTATACCTTTTGACCCATTTTTAGGAGAATCAAACTGGAAATTTCAGCAAGACAATGTGCCATGCCCTGTGTCTAAATCAACTAAAAACTGGTTTCAAAAAGAAAAAATCAAGGTCTTAAACTGGCCAAGCCTTAGTCCAGACCTGAAACCCACCAAAAACTTGTGGGGCCATTTGGTCGTCAAGTGTATGCAAATAACCGTCAGTATGATTTTGTGAATGAATTGGAACTAGCTATCATGGATGAATGGGAAAAAATTCCCAAATATTTGCTCGAAAACCTAATTAATTCAATGAAAAATCGAGTATTTGAAGTTATTCAGAAAAATGGTGGATTAACATTTTATTAGTTTTATTAAAAAAATTTGTTTTAACTAGTGGTCTTATAATTTTGTTACAGATATTTGATTGAAAAATTTGAAATTGTTGATAAAATAATTAGTATATTTAAATATTTCTTAAAAATACTATACATATATTTTAAATTTCATTTATTAGCATCAACCTAATTTAATTTTTAAAATAATATACTATTTATAGTAAAAATCACAAAATCCCCAGTGGTCTTAAAATTTTGTTACACACTGTATGAGTAACGGAGCTTTGGGATGGAGGCGAAATTCAAAATGGTTTTCTTTTAATAAACATATAAGATGCAACAAAGTCTAAATATAAATTTGGATACTCTTCTGTGTAAGCTGTAGCACTAACATTAACAAATTTCTTTGTTTTACCTTCTCTATAAACACTTCTCGTTTCAAGAAACAGAGAAATTTTATGAGATAATTTGCCACAGATTATATATACAGAATAACAAGGTTAGAAGTTCACTTTCGGAACATGTAGCAGTACTAACTTTCTCGTAAATGCTTTCGTCCGCAAGCTGCTTATATCGCACCTCTGCTAAAAGACTGTTAGAGCTCAAGATAGCCATATTTTCAGGAAGAACTAAAGAATATATCTATGTCGAAATTTCATTTCTTGCTTTATGAATGCCTATGATAATTTTGGGAAAACTTATTGTTCGAATCACTTCAAAAGGCAAAACTATATACTATTAAAGTTGTTTTCAAATTTTAAAGCATGATTTTGAATTTTAATTACAAGATATAACCCTCTTCTAGTAACCCCATTTTGTCAACATGGACTGAAATGCTTGAGGGAATACTGTCATATCTATATGCTAATGCACAATCTATCTAAAATTTTCACAATACAAAGAAAAAACCTTGATTACATGAACAGCAGGTTAGAAAAAGAAAATATTTTCCAAATATAAACATTAATTTTCCAAATAAAATTTAATGAACTTTTTTATTACAGGAACATTTTAATACAACATCAGGCAGTGACAAAAATCTTATTTTCATTCTTCGTGAATGAGCAAGTTCCCCCTCCTAAATGTGGAAGATGGTAATAAGCGCCATATAGGAGATTGTGTTGGTACTAGGCTTGCAACATTATTCGAGAATGAGAAGCACTTCTTATAGAGCATTGTGGTGCAATTATCGCAAAATCGAAAATTTCGGAGATGTAACACTCTTCTAGCAGAGGTGCGATATAGAGTGGCAGCCATTTGTGGATGCTTAAATAGGTAATTGGGCAGTGGGCATAGTAGGAGATCAGGATTTAGGTGAATTTTGACGAGGTTTGACAGTAGGTGCTTGTGCGAAGGGTCATGACATTCGGAGATACAGGCAGTTTTGATTTTCAACTTCGACCATTTCAAGGGTGTACCTTGAATAGAGCTTCACCCTTTACTAAAGAGTTTTAGTAAAGAGTTTTAGTAAAAGATCAAACCTACAGCGGTAGTGTGGCCGTCGAAAGACTCTAAATGGCCGTGACCGGCGCCTTCTGTCGACAATGATATCAAGCGTAAGGAGTTCAACATTAGCTCAAATAGCGTCGCAGTTCCATGCTGGGGCCTCTACTAATATCAGCGTGAGGGCTGTATTACGTTCACTGCATGATATCGTCTTCAATAGCCGATGCCCAACGACGTATTTGACTGGTATTCTAGTTTTTCTGGTAGGTCATTGTATACTCTGGGTTATCATACGTGTTTGAGGTCGGGTGACATAGTTCTAGAGAAAGGTAATCTTCTTTTAAAAAACTACGATTAACCAATGTTCAAGTGCTCTAAAATAAAGGGAACTATTAGGTGTTAGATGAAGGCAGAAAGAAAGTTTTGCAGTGGGGAAAATGAAGTCATTTGAGCATATCTGATAAGGATTTTCTATGTATTAGCATTTAAATCATGATGTTGTAGGTGAAAGTATTTTTTTTTTCTTTTGAGTATTTTGATTTTTTAAAACAAAGAATACCTTTATGGTTGATCATTTCCTTTTCGTACCTATACCTGGACAAAAATAATGCTAGTACATAATAATAATGTTAGTACATAATACATTAATACATAGTTGCCATAACGAGAATGCCATTGGCTTTAATATTTAGCCTATAGCATCATTTCTCTTGTGTATCACTCCAGTCTCTAGGAGCTATACAACCCCTGCCTAATATTGATAAACAGGTGTCTAATTATGTGACATTCAACCTCCTCCTCACATACATAATGATGAGTTTCAGCAAGATCTGATAAGGCTAACTGACTACTCTAAGTAGCTGAAGAAGGGAAAGTATTGCTGAGACATAGAGAAGATAGTTTTTTTAGAGAGTAGATACAGAGTGATATAAGCACACAAAAGATGAATAGGTTATTAAATTTTTCAGATAATTTTTTTTCGTATCATACCAATTTTTTAAAGTAAAAATTGTTGAGATTCTATCTGTCTATATATCTCATCCTCTGTTTAACTTTAAATAAATTAATTCAATTATTTAATTAAATGAATTAACTTTTATATTTCAGGAAGCCAAATGTACGTATCTCAAATGCTTACTCGTATCAGTATGAGTGCATTATTTCAATTGATATATTCTAATAATGAGAAAAAACCTGAATATTTTCTGAAAACCAGTTTTAATTTAGATTTAGATTTCTTGTAATTGAAAAAAGTTTAAAGAGACATTAAGAATTTAAGGAGAAAGAAATATTTTTATACAAATAATTTTTTACAAATTTTTTAGAGCATAGAAATTTGCATCTATTGTGGGAAATCAGTCTCAAATTCAATATTGTTTATTGTCCATATTTTTCCACTGCTAATTATGTATGTTGTAAGTAAGGAACTGAAATTAAAACATCGCAGAAATGTCATATTTTTAATCACGCAAAATTAAACATTTAACACAAACCTTTGAAGCACAATATAAATCAGCGTCATTTAAAGTCTTAAATACTTAAAAAAGTCAATTCATTGTTTGAAAAGAAGGTCGTTTCTTTAAATAAATCTACAGTAAAGATTTTTGAAAACTTTTTATACAAAGACCTATACAAAAGCAGTATTTTTTCTTCACTTTTAGATTATATTTAACATCATTACAACTACTTCAGGAGATTTCCCCCGAAACAAAACTGACTTTTAAGTATGGGGAATTTTTTTTAGATGACACCATCGTTTTCTTAATTGAATAAGGGACATGATTTCATTTTAAGATGAAAGTAAATACATTTTGTTAAATAAACCGTGAATTCGGGTGGAATTAAAGAATTGCTACTTGAACAGAAATAAAAAAAGAATGGCCTCATTTATTCTTTCAATTATATTAATCAAACACTTGTGAATTAAAGCAAATAAAGTTAATTTAACATTCTATTTGCTTTTCAGTCCCGTTTCCCGTGTTTTTTAATTTGATAAATAATTCAGAGAGAAATGATAGTTCTCTAGCGCTATGAAAGAGAGATGCTCTTTTGTTAAAAGGATTTTGTGAAATAAAAGTATCCAGGAAAGCTCCTTTTTTTGGAATGTCTGTTATTCCCATTTATTTATATATAAAATAAATGTGAAAATTTTCTTGAATAATTTATCAGTTTCTAAGTTTTGTAAATGAATATGCACGTTCACTTTTACAAAAATAACTTTTCTCATTGACTTTATTTATGGTTTTTTAAAAAATATTTCTATACTATCAAATTACTAGATCATTTATCATTAAGCATTGATAAAAATTTATTATCGCCAAAGGCCTTATTAAATAAGTTTTATCGTTAATTGTTTATTGTTATCAAACGATTAGAATTAATTTTGCGTCTATTTAAAGCTACTTTCCCAGATAATACAAATTAACCTCAAACTATTTATTAACTAGAATGGTATAACTGTGACCGTAACTTACTTTACCAGAAATAGGAAACTATTTAAAAAATACTGACTGTAGGAAACAGAACGGTTCTACATTCGCCTGACTTATTATAGATACGTATAAAAAAATAATAAATAAATATTTATATATACACACACACACACACACACACACACACACACATATATATATATATATATACGTTGTCCGGCATAAGGGTTTCGTAGATATCCGTTGTTACAGAATGTTGAAGGATAATTGAGGGTCCTAGCGAATGTCAAGAGATAACATTACATCAGAGGGCTACCGAAATGGTTGTCAGTAGGCAACGTGTAGTCTGAACACTATGCTGCGGAATGTGTTCCCCGTCCTTAAGGTCCGTTGCACACTTGCTGCAAAAGTTATTGGGACTCTGCGTCATTTTCAGTCTGCGTCTTATCGGCGTTCCTGTGCACACTTTCACGGTGATAGGCGTCGGCGGCAGCGTCTCATTTGCCACCAACCGAGATGGATCGTACACGCACCCAAATATTTAAGAAAGGTGTTTTTCATACTTAGTGTACAAGTGCGCAAATCGTGAAAGTGAAATTAGAAAAAGAAAATACTTGATTCATCCATACAACAACGAAAGGTACTTGAAGGGAACTTTTAATGTATGGTTGATGGATCTCAGGGAAGATGATGACAAGTTTTTAAATTATTTTCGAATGTAAATTCGAATGTGCACTCTCCTATAGACAAATGAGTACTAGGGTGGAGCGAAAAATCCAATTTTGCCAAATTCTTTCCTAATGGCGAAAATAATTTGACCCAACCATCCAAAAAATGTATCCTAAAATATTTTTAATTTATTTTGACTCTATCTACTCGGGCATTTGATTTGAATTTTTCAAAATCTGATCAAATTTCTCTTTTCTATATCATCTGTAACTGCGAAAGAGCGAGGAAACAAGAATCAATTAAGAAGCCAACGAACCGTTTTTGTTACCTTATAGGTGTGTTGGGGTGAAATTAAAAATATTTTTGTCCGGTCATTACTACCCTGCTCGTGCGCCTGCGCAAGCACAAGCGCCATACATAATTCTTTGGTCAGAATCAGTGCTTCCCGCGATTATTGTTCACAGTTCGGTCGTATCTAGAGTTTCGTTTGCTAGTTGTTACAGAATTGAATATGGATAAAACAAGAAAAGCTTCTAGTTGTTGCTTTTTTGGCAATATTGAACAGGTGAAAGGTAATATGTTACCTACGTATAAGGAGGTCATAAAATTTTATAATCTTGTAATATTTCAGCTAAATCTTAAATCGGATACTCGAAGGGAGCCAGCTGCTTTACATATTGCGGAAATTGTTGCGGTAAGAATCGAAACTATATGTCAAGAACTTCAATTCCAATCGTATCCCACAACCGCATTATACAGTTAAGAAGTTACCATTCGAAAGGCAAAAATTTGATAAATCTTGGAAACAATTGACTGACAGTAAAAAGTTTTCCACATCCGTAGTAACAAACTATTCGATATCTGTTCTTGTAAGTGCAAAGATTTTTTACAATGTAAGTATCCAAAAGGAACAAAAGGAGCAAAAGAAGAACAAAATCTTTTGACTGATCAGAGTGTAAAAAATTATTATTGGTGGTATTGACTTCTCACAAACCAATAAAATAGAAAAGCGAAATGATAGAAATAGAAAGTTAGAACTGTAATATGCTTCTGTGACAAATAGAGAGAAACGCAAGAATACAGAACTTTCTCCACGAAGCTCTGGTATATCGGACGAGTCATAAGATACAAATGATACAGGCGATAATTTAGAAACGTGTTCTCCAAAGCTCCAAGTGCCCCAGAAAGAGTCAAATCTTAGCCTGCCGTCTTTTTCAAAAACATGTGACCGATATAGCCTATCTGATAGAGCTGTTGCAGCAATCGCGTCGGCAGTTCATGACATTAAATCAGATGTCGAAATAACAGACAGATCAAAATTGCGCTATGAAAGAGCAAAAGAAGGCACAGAACGCACAGAAATATTAGCTAAACATCGAGTTTTCAGTGTTCTAGCTTTATTCTTTGACGGCAGAAAGGATAACGTTTTAACGATTGTGGAAAAGGGTGTCAAAAAATACCGTCACGTGATGGTAGAAGAACACATTTCAGTTATCAAGGAACCAGACTCTATTTATGTCGGCTATGCTGTCCCAAGTACTGGAACGGCTAAGAGCATAAAACTTGCTATATGTGACTTGCATTCTTCTGAGAACATTTCATTGAGAAAAAATGTAGAGGTTGGTTGTAATGGAATAGTTACAAATATAGGGAAAAACAGTGGTGTTATACGGTTGTTAGAAAAACGTTTGAATCAATCTTTACAATGGATCACATGCCTTTTACACACGAATGAATTGCCTTTAAGACACCTGTTTTCATACTTAGATGGCGATACTACTGGGCCTACTTCCTATTCTGGTTCTATTCGGAAGACTACTAGAAAAGTGTGAAAACAATCAGGTTGTACAGTATGAAAAGACAGAAAGCGTGTTGTTGGATATTCAGTCGGATATCATCAGAGATCTAAGTTCGGATCAACGTTATTTGTATGATATTGCATCAGCTGTAATTAGAGGCGAGTGTTCTTCCGATCTATCAAAGAGAGCTCCAGGGAAAATGTTGCATGTTTGATGGTTAACGAAAGCCAACAGGATATTAAGGCTATATATTTATTAAACGAATAAAACCTTTTGTAAATCTTAAACATCTTGCCACGTTTGTTATTACGCACCTGTTTGGTTTCAAATTAAAATGCATCCTTCATGCAAAGATGGGTTTAGACATATTTGGAAATTGGTTTCAGATAATTGAAACCTTTCAACTCAACTAAACGTAGTCGATTCTGTAATTGAGTGGAACAGCTTCTTTGCGCATCCCGAGAACGTTCTACTATCGATGCTCTCAGATCCTGAAAAACACATTCGTGAACTTGCTGCTAGAAGAATCTTAAAAGAAAGACACGTGATTCACCACAGACAGTTTTCTCGTGTTTTTGAGGTCAATAAAATAAAAAAAATGCCAAATCATGCACAGACCTTATAGACTGGCAACAAAAGTATTTCCAACCTCCCATTCTTAGAGACGTCAAGGATAAACATTTGCTCTCGGTGATGAAAACAAAAGGAAGTGAAAAGATACCTTTTCTAAGATTTCCATATAATACCCAAACCATATGAAGTTCAGTAAGGACACTAACTGAGGTTTCTATGCAGGTATGTGATAAAAAGTCCAGAGAAGGTATCATGAATTCCTGAATTGAGTCAATAAAATTGATGCCCAAATTCGACACCAAACGTGATTTTAAAGTATCCTTTGACTAGTTTTAAATATGTTTTATGTTTTAAGTGAAGCTTTTTTTTTATTAAATTAGTAATATTTTGTTCCTTGTGAGCCGTTTTATTTTTAATAACTAATAGTTTATATAGAATTTAGAACAATATCCTCGTTCAAGTTTCATCTGTATGTCAGCAAAATTGTAAATTTTCAAAGTAAGTGCGCGGGTAAAAGGAAAATATTAATAAAAATGTTGTAATACATTATTTGTTCATCTATAAATAGGTCAAACTTTGATCACTATTAGAAATGAAAATTAATTTTTTTTCCTCCATATACGAGCACTCTACCCTAATGAGTGCTTCCAGCTATCGTGGTATAGGAATGTGACGTGCGTCTCACAGAAACCTGTGGCAACCTCGATAACTATCAGGAGTGACACTGACGTCCGATAAGTATTGGCGTCACGTGGGAATCCCAACAGCAGTTGCTCTGCATTTCTTCTTATAGGATTGAAAATGACGCAACGTACCAATAACTTTTGCAGCAAGTGTGCACCGGGCCTAAGGTCGTTATCCGCCAGTGGTAGGAAAATAAATGAGGCGCTATTCATACTACCAGATAACGCGTTGGTAATGATTTGAAGTCCAGTTTTCATACTCGTGAAACGATCTGACCCGTTTTCTTGCACTGGTGTCGATGAGTGGCTTTTGGATTGCAGCTCGATCCCGAAAACTGGATCACTACGACTCGTAGTAACAACGTCTGTTGTCATGCTATACTGTAGTTGTAGGTTCTTGTCGTACATTCCATATCAAGGTCAGCCTTTTCCTCGCTGACATCTTCTTGGGACATTTTTTGCGTCTAGAGGCAACACCTTGTTAATTTCTCTACCGTGTCAAAATCTTTGATACTGTGTCACGTGATGCATTAACAATTACTCGTATCTTAGACGCAAAAGGACCTGCAAACTGTCTGCGAAACCTTTCTATATGACAGTCCAATCCAGTATTTTACTCATTAATTCTACAACAACTAATCAGGCAGCAACTTCATAGTAGGAGGAATTTTCGTAGAAAAGATAGTTGAAAATAGTGGCGTTGTTACATCCATTTACTATTTAATATTTGTTTTAGCTATCAATAGAACATTTGAAGTGGAAATGAAACCTGCCTGATAAACTACAATATTTTCTCTGTCGTTTTGATGTAATACAAATGTCTGCTTCCTTCTTTTATCTTATTTTGAAATATACCACTACATTTGCAATGGCAATTTATTAAAAAAGCTTTTACTGCAAGCAATTGACTCTTGTATGTTTCAACGATCTTCATCAAAAGCCACTTTCAGTAAGGACATAGAAAGGACAAACATAGCATTTGAAGACAAATACATCACCTGAATAATCCTTAACTAATTTGGAGCTCAGTACTATTAAAGATTTGAAGTTGTTTACTGTTATGATTTAAATTGTTCTTATGCTTTTGAAGACAAATACATCACCTGAATAATCCTTAACTAATTTGGAGCTCAGTACTATTAAAGATTTGAAGTTGTTTACTGTTATGATTTAAATTTTTCTTATGCTTGCAACGTTGACGATTGTTTACATTGGGTGTAGACTTTGGTAATGAAAACGAATCTATCCCTGCCCCACTACATATTTAGTCGAACCAGTCGGAAAATACTTTAACTGCAGGAACAAAAAAATTTATGTTCAAAAGTGGTAAGCACAAATATTCATTGGTTTTTAATAACAGTTGAAATGTAAAAATTTCTTTTGTAACTAAGTCGTTTTTAGATTTCACTGAACAATTTTAATGCTGAAATATGTTTTCAAACATCATAAAAAAGGTTGTTAAAGTAAGTATAACATTAACCATGTAAAATCATTTTACAAAACTGGCTTATAAGATTTATTGATTATCTGACCTTTCATTTAATTCTAATTATTCGCCGGATGTATATTATTTATTAAGCGATATGTTCAGGATAAGCAGAAAAACAAAAACAAAAAATCAAAATTTAACAAAATAATATTTATTTGAAGTTTGCTTCCACTTTAACACTGAAAATTTTCTATACTTACCCTTAAAGTTTCGATAACTGATAAAAGAAAGATTACCCAGTCATCTGAGGTTGATCTTCCAAAGCAAATTGTGATTGGCTAGTACTTTAAAGCTCACCAAAGAGATTTATAAAATCAAACAAATCTAATGTCTCCAGAACAATTCCTTGTAAATATGAATATTAACTGCATTGTCATTAAACATTTATCATTTTTTATCGGTGTTTTGAGTTTATATTGGTACATTTGAGGTATGCTTACATCTGCAATTCAAACAACTGTTGAGAAATTCACCAAACATATCAAATGGAGCTAATATATCTAACGTGTATACGATAATAAAATACATTACGCCGTACAATACATATATATAGAATTATTTTTTCAGGTAAAAAATGGGTTGAAATAATTATTACCTTATGCCAGATACAAAAACAAATTATTTTAATTAGAGGCTTCTAAGATATTAAGAAACAGTAATTATAAGCTAATATTTTGTAAATAGAACTTAGTTAAAATAACGAAGAATCGACGTCTATAGCCCGCAAAGAAAAGCTTAAAAGTGATTTTTATTGGCTAGGACGCTTTTTGCAACGATATTATCGGAAGTTGTCACTGTCATCAGTAACAAGCCACTGGTAGAACTCTTAATAACCAGTGTAGGTTGTGTGCAATAAAATAATTATTAATAATCCAGTAGAATTTCCTTCGGCATAAAACTGAAAGGCAGAATCAAACCACTTGTACGTAATGCAACTTCGCGGCACTATCAGTCTATGCCTTAGTAACTAGATTACTCTCCTGAACGGAAGAAGAAGAACATGTCAAACCAAGAATATATAGTATAAAATGTGAGGAACCAGTTTGGATCTTTCTTTAACGTTTGTTAGATGGACGTAGTCAGTAATGTCTAACATAAATTTGCCTTTTAAAGAGATATGGTGGGACGTACAAGATTTTGATCCGCTGTTACATGACCAAGCTTTCGGTTTTGAGCTTGATGATCGGCTTTGCATTGTTCCCGTCGGATATCCCCCTCGAATCCCAAGTGAAAAATATGAGGAGATGGACAGGATTTTGTCTAGCATGGATACTGGTTTCTCTGAGGTCATTAATGATGAAGAAGAGTTTGAAGTTCGTTTGAAGGTGAAACCTTTTAGAATTGAAAATATAACAGTCACGGCTACTGAATACTTTGCCAAAGTACTATGTGAACACCATTTTGTAACAGAAGGCAAGGGAGAAGTGAGGAGAAGGTTTAAAAGGATCTATGCCTTGCCGAGAAGCTGTGATCCGCTTACCCTCAAGGCATACTTTAGGTCTGATGGAAATCTTATTCTCAATTGCAAGACACAGAAAAGAGGTAAGGAAAGGATCATACCTGTGGGTCTTGAAGTTTGTTAAAAGTTCTCGAACTGAACGATCTTGATTTAAAAGATCTGAAGTGTAATTTGTTATATGTGCTGAGAGAGGAAGACTGATTGAAAATATGTCAATAAATAAATACGTCTTTGATGTACTTCCGTATCGCTTTAAGTTTGTTCCGATTAAAAAGGATGTTAATTTTTAATCTTAACACTAGAAATATGCTCTGCATGTGTATCTTAAAGAAGTAATATAAAAAAAATTGTTTCTTTGATGTTTGTTTTTGGTTCCAGTCGTTAGGTTATTTCAAACAGATATTGTCATTTAGCTTTAACATTTTTGACATTAAGATCATTTATACGGGTGAAAGAATGGAAAAACTACTCACACGGTTATTGGTTTATATGAATGTTTATATTTCATGTCATTTTACATCCACTTAAATGTAGCAAGAATTAACTTACAGTGGGGCAAAAATAACTGAAATGAGAAAACAGTTAAATGCTTTTTCTCTCGACAAGTGGCCCTGTTTACATGTTTGTGATTATTTTCCCTTCACGGTACTTGCTCAGTTATTAAGCTAGATTCATATAATATGGATCTTATATCTTTTATTGCAGATGAATAAATTGCTTTACCTTAACGTTGCAACTTTAAGCCCTATAGCATTTCAGTCACTTAAAAATAACATTCGTTGAAAATTTGACTGAACTTGGTTAGATAGCTATAAACACATAAATTTAAAATAAAAAAACTATTGTATTCCCTTTTATGAGAGTTCAGACTGAAATTCTTTAACTACTTCTTGACTATATGCTGATAATTAACGCCCATGATTTTGTAGAATAAGTATAAAATGAAGAACTTCAACTAAAAAAAGTTTGCTTAAAAAGGAAAACGCAAATACAGATTTTTAAAACAGTTACTCATAAAACAGTTCTTGTATATTAGACATGGTTTTTTATCTGTATTTAAAAACATATAAAGTTGCGTTTTACCTTTCGGATTTGAACAATCGAGGTAATCATTACGTTTCTTTTAAGGTTTTTTTACGCATGTAGTTTATCTGTCCGATTTTCCTCGAACACTTCGAAGGTCAAACTGCTGATTCGAGTCTCACGATAAACAAACATATTTGCAGCCGTTTAGAATCGGCTTTAAGCTGTGACCCCTGGTCAGATTTAGTTGCGTATTTCTAAGAGATGACACCTACCGAATCAATGAATCTCGGAATTCTCATCATCAGCTTCAATACATTATAAACATAGTTTTCTTCTTTCATTTTAAGGTTTAAAAGGACAGTTTTACAATGTTCAGTTGTTCAGAACCCGTATTAAACTCCATACCCTTTAAATAGCCTGGAAAAAAAAATAAAGTCTATGTAATGATATTTCAAAAGCTAGAAGTAAGTATTCCTGCTGGTAAGAGATTAAGTAAAAAATAATCCTTTCAAAGTAAAAAAAGTGAGTGTTAAATACAGAGGTCTCGTCGGTACATACATGTATACTTTCAAAGCGATTTTGAAAATTAAAATTTCTTTAACCTATTCATTTTATTCACATCTGACGTAACATTTTGTTTACTTTTTATTTACTTAAGTTTTAAAGGAAAACATTGTTTCAGTTGATCACTGACTTCTGTGTCATACTTACATAAATTCATACTTTTATACTTCTCATACAAATGATGTTTGGCCTCATTGTACAATCGGTTTAATATATACCTGATTTTATATCGTTCGCAAGAATAATATTGCGCCAAGTTTTTCATAAACTATGACATTGTTATAGGTTTACCCATAAAGGTTATGGAAATGAAAGGGGATTTTCAATGACTTCGAAAACTAATCTGAAAATAGCTGAAATAAAAATTTTACGCTCATTGTTAAAATGATTCTGAAAATTTTAACAAATAAGGTTATAATTTATTAAAATGAATTTCAGGCTTCGTTCTGGGACATTTTCTAAGACAAAGGAATAACTTTGAAATTATGATTAAAAATTGCTTGGTGCTGCGCGTTTTTATAAATCAAAGCAGACATGATCAATCTTATCAAATATGCAAGTTAAAATTGTTTTTTTTATCATCACATGGAGTTATAGTATATTTTTAAAAGATTTTATACTACATTTTTGGGTTAAAAATTGCAGTTAGCATACTATCATGTGAAATCTAAATATGGGGTCATATGTTGCAATTCTTGCCAAATATTTCTGTTGTTCGCGATCAGTTAAGTTTAATGCAAGTCATTTTAATGACGAAATATTTATGAACGCTATGATGAATATCACTGAAATAACTGATCTGTGAATTCCTAACACGTGCTGGTTTTAGTCACATGATTCAAAATTACTTTCGTATGAGGATCTCGAAGTTAATTGAAAAAACATAATGATCTGATGTTCCAGTTTTTTTTTAAAATCTTGATTATTTATAAGAGCTCTTCAAATAATTACAGCTAAATACATTGGCTACCGCTCTCTTGTTCTAATCTAACGTTTTAAGATTATCGTTGACTATGAATGTCAAGAGATAAGAAGGAAGAACAAAATAACAGCAACCTGTTGCTAACTTCTTTTGATCGAAAAGTGTACAGAGATACTATATTGTCTTATTTGAATCTCTGGTTCGCAGTTTATGAGTCATAATCCTCTGTGGGGTTTCAAAGGAGTCATCACTGTTATTTTGCTGCTATTGTCGGAAATTTCATTACTTAGCTTGTAATACTTTACTTTCATATGGTAAAACTACGATGTTTATTTTTATTTTTGATAAATGAAAGGAAATTGACCTATCTAAGATTCTACCAACTCTAAGAATACTTAAAAATATTGAAAGCCCTCCATAATTAAAAAAAAATATCATATAGAAATATAGCTTCTAGTCAAAGGAAGCAATTTATGCAGCAATGTTTATTTCGCACTGTTCAGTAACCATATTTCTTTTTATTGGGTTCAATACTAATTTTTTAAAGTGTATTTCCCTATTCTTGACATTATGAATTTCAACACTGGGCAATGAAGTGTTGAGTATAATTTGTGTATTAGTACATCTATTTACTATACAGTCGTCAAGTTTTGACGGGTACCAACTAGTCACTGTTTAAGGCTTGGGGTTGTTTAGCATCTGAGTAACAAAAGGTTACCCATTTGAAAACTAACTGTAAAGGCAGAATGAGATCAGCAGTGTCACACGCAGCTATAAATCGATGCTAGGAACTTATATGAGAGCGAAATAACACATGGAATAGGATCCCTTTCAAAACCAGGGTCCTTAAAACCCATTTGCTCCAGGGGGTCACCTGCCTGTAAAGGCCGCGTCTCAATCCGACGATAATCGCCAAATCCGACGATAACGGTCGTCTGGAGCAGTGGTGCGCCAACTGTGGGTTGCGAACCCCAAAAGGGTCGCGAAAAAAATTGGAGGGGTCGTAGACAGTTTCAAGTCAACATATATCTGTGTTTGTTGTGTAAAAGGTGTAAAGTACAAAATCGTAGTTTTGAGAAAAACGGGGTTGAAAACTAACATGTTTGTGTTTTGTTTCACATATCCCAAATTTTCACTGACGAATAAAAATATTTAGGAGTGGAATGAACTAAACACATTTTTAATATTTTTATTTATATAATTTATATGTTAAAAAATATATGATACTGTCAAAATACGGTGTCAAACAATCGCAAAGGCTATACTTCCATTGCTCCCATTCACTTCTACCCGAGACTGGGTTTTCAAAATGTGTAGCTATAAAAACCAAACAGCAATCGAGACTTAACAGGAAGATGATACGAACATAGCCTTCTCAAATGTTTCACGAAATATTGAACAAATATTGTCTGAGGTCCTCATTATTTTTTTTTCTGTTTTAGTTTGTTATAAATAAATGAGGTTTATAATTTCAAGTTTTAATATGAAGCTTGTACTTTTGAAATCCTGCTCGTTTTAATTTTAAATTTATGTTATTTTTTAACGGAATGAAATATAAATGTAACTAACTAACCAATGGCGCAGCAGTCTGACGGACCAAGGCCAGTGCTGCCCATCTTCGCTTTCTTGACTGTGGGATTGGGATGCCACACAGCATATGTCTCAGGCAGGTGGTCTGCCTGCCGCGGGACCCCCAGAGTTAGTTCCCAAGCGTGCTTGGTCCTGATACTATGTACAAAGAAACTAGGTATGCATTTTACAATTCGGCTTAAATAAAGGTAATTAAATTTGATTTATAGCTTATGAATAGGCAAAATTTTTATGAGAATCGGGATGGAATTCAGGAAAAAAAATCTCTCAAAAATTAACTATTCAAGAGATTTAATAGTTGATATCCGTAACTGTTTGTAATACAGTGTTAAGTGATTAAAATGCCAAGTCGAGGAAATAGCTCAAAACTTAAGTCGCAAGGAGCGTTTTAAAATTTTGTTCGTGAATTTAAAATTTTTAAAAATCTTAAAAATATAATAATATAGGAAATTTCTTTTAAGGTATTCTATATACTTATGGTGAAATGCATATATGTAAAAATTTCATATCTCTATGTTAAAAAGTAAAAGAAAAAAAATTAACGTCCAACGTTCAATTAAGAAGCGATTTTGAAATATCTTTATCGAGTTTACTTTGCTGTAAAGGAATTAAAATGAAAATAAAGTGTGTTAGCCTAGATCAAGAAGGCTTGTTTGCTTGCACATTTCTTCACTATATCAGGAAGCGGGCGTGCAAGGAGATGAAGTTGAATTCCAAACATCATGCCGAGGTCACCCAACCCTAATGCAGGATGGCGTAGAATGAAAGATTTTAACTCTGCTTAGCCCTGAATTAACTTTTCTATACAGGGTGGTCATAAAAAAACTTTGCCGGTATATGGACCAGTAGCGGTTGTTCTGTTCAACCGATCGAGATGGCATTTCAGATATAGTTATTGAGAGGTAGGAGCTCGGGATTCTGTGAACGGCAACAAAGTGGCGCTCCCGGTTACGGTTATAGGTACAGAAACTTGAAATATTTAAATGACAACGCCCACTTTTTCCCTTCGCAAAATGCTCAGCACATGCGAAAACCTTTAAGAGCGATGCAACGGTGCGTGTATCACAAAAAAACGGACGCGTTAGGCACGCGCAAAAACCAGCTCTGCGAACGACTAACAAAAACACAATCGGGGCGCAGGGAGGAAATTTCCATATGACAGAGGCAAGGCACCAATCACTAATGACAACACAGATCGGACAAAAGAAAACTTTTATTTGGATTACACATTTTCCATATTGGTGCCATCACAGGCCGTTCGCAGACCTGTTTTTTGTGCGTTCATAACGTGTCCGTTTTTTGTGATACACGTACCGTTCCACCGCTCTTTAGGGATTCCGCATGCACTGAGCATTTTGCGATGGGAAAAAGTGGACTTTGCCATTCGAAAATTTTGAATTTCAGTATCTATAACTGTAACCATGAGCGCCATTTCGTTGCCGTTCACAGAACCCCAAGCTAATACCTGTGAATAACTATATCTGAAATCTCATCTCGATCGGTTGAACGGTTCAGCCGCTAAAGGTCCATATATCGGCATTTTTTTATGAACACCCTGTATATTTTGGGTTTTTTTGTAAAATTCTTACATTTGAAGGTTTACCCTTTTTTGTTGTAACATAGTTTTTAGGTATAACATAAAATCTAAAATGTGTTCATTCAGAATTTTATTAAAATTGAAACATTTTTTAAACCAGGGAATTTTTTTAAATGCATGAAAACCCTTAAATGAAATATACGATGAAATACTCCTCTTGGAATACTAAAAACATTTATATTAATTTGCTTAGATAGAAATGTAGGAAAGATAAGATATAAGAAGGGTTAAAAATATACAGAAAAATAAGCAATAAATCTTAGGTTTATGATCTAGAAAAGTGATAAACGAATCAAAATTTATTTCCCAGAACCATCAAAATTTTTAAATTGATGAAAACTTTTGTAGGAACAGTAACATAAGAAGAAATGACAGTAGCTATAATCAGCTACTAAGACTGAAATACAGAAAAGGAATTTGATACAGAAAGTATAAAGTAGTACAAAATAATAACTATGATATCCAAGGTTTATAATATAAAAAAATTAAAATTTATTTTGTAAACCAGAAAATTTTTAATTCAAGAAATAATTTCGATGACTCAGTGGTATGAAATACACAGCTAAAGTAATCCGAAATGCTGAGCGCACTAATATAATATAGCAAATTGGAAGAATGCGTCAATTGAATCAAACTTCAAACTAAATTGATAACACAATACAATAAAATAAATTTATAAAAGCACAATTTTATATATTTTCAAACATCTAAAGTATATTTCTCTAATAGTTAAGGCAAAGAATTTTATTGTATCTGCCTTCTAAATTATATAAAACTATTACTAATTTTAAGCTTTCAAACATCTTTCTTTTACATACTACGCAAAGCACTAATGCCAATTTGTAATTAAACTCTGTTAAAAAATGTTTCTCACTCGAGGATACTGTGTTAACGAAACAAAGTAAAAAAAAAATATACGAACCCATAAAATTAACAGCACATTCTGTGTGCGAGAAACTATAACAATAGCTACAACAATTAAACTAAATACTAGCAGTGTGTGTTCTACTGCATAAGCAACTCTTAAATTATATGCAAAATAATTGATGGAACTTCAAGCGAAAGTCTCCTGTTTTATAGCTCTTCTTGTTTATGGTCTGGTGGCTAATTAATTCTGAAAGTAATATGCTTCAATTTTTTTTCGGCTTCTATTAAAAACAGGGTACTTTAATAGCGTGTTCGTACAATGCCTATCTTTCATTTTTAACATGGGAATGAATTAAGCTGTACGAATAAGACACGTGCTTTACATTTTTCAGAATAATGGAAGGGAGAATATTTGATATAGTAAAATGTAATCTAAAAAATAAATTTATGCCACATGCATTTCCTTAAATGATGTCGTATTTTAGCATAATACGTTGGAATGCAACTGAGATTTATTTTGTGATTCTCAGATATGAAATATGAGTTCGGTCTTTCAAAGAAATAGATTTGAAGAAGTAAGAAAGATAGATCCTTTTCAAACAAATCTCATATCAGTATTTTTGCAGTTTAAAAGAAATTATTGCTTTGAGTAAGACTACTCATAAAATGTTTTGAAAATATACAGATTATTGTTCATTAAGGACTGTGGCGCCAACAAGCTCATGTTTTATGCATTTTCTCTTTGAAATTCGTCTGTCGCACTGGATTCATGTAAATATATTTATTTTATTACATTACTGAACTCCTATTTTCATGGCATTTTCTACTATGTGACAATTACATGTAGCCAGTGTCATAAATTTTCAATTGTTAAGGTAGAGTGGAGAAATGCAGCAGGTCACTGCTAGATTTCAAAAGTGGGATGCAGTTTTGTGTTCGAGTCGTTTTATCTTAGTAGCGTTTACAATTGTTTGGTTGTTAAATGTATGTCGCCAGATAGAAGAGTAAAGATACCACGAATTTAGCAAATAAATGTTTTGTAATAAAGGTTACAGAATTTTGTTTTGTGTCGACTATGGATCTGAGGCTGGTAGTCAACAAATGGTCAGAAGATATTTTTGTCTTCTGGGAATTAACAAATAGTCTTTTGTAAGAAGTATTTAACCCTTTCAGGGGCAACAAACTCTACCGTTTTCACGGTGCTGATTTTTTTCTCGGTTTTTTTTTTATCTAAAGAATCTTGAAAAATTTTCCAATTAATGGTTGAAAAATGTTTTTACTTATTTAAACTGATAACAGATGGCAATACTAACCATTATTATGCTAATTTAACTAGGATACATTGAATGCAAGTGAAAAAAAGAGTAGATTTAGGCGTTTGCACTGTGCAAATGGCGCCCCTTAAAGGGTAAAAAATAAATATTTGATATTTTTATAACATGTAAATTTTGCTGAAATCAAGTGATGAATGTTCGAGGACGTTTATAACAAATTTGAAAATAGATTGCACAATGCTCGTATTTCTTTCCTTTTCCGTTGACTCGCCATCACGAAAATTTAGAAATGCAGGACTGAAAATGGAGGATCCAGAGATGTACCAGAGATGTATTGAAATGGGTGACTTATTGGGAGAGCACATAAACTGTGATTTCCCTTTTGCGTGATGTTCTGGAAGATGATAGTCGACAGTTTCACAGTAATGACGGTTCTTACACTTTTGAGATATGCGTATATCAGATATTTTGCTTCACCTGCGGTCGATGAAGAAGCTCATACAGATTTAAAGAACTATCTGTTGATTCTCAAACGTGCTGCTAGCTTGGACGTACGATATAATAAGCTTGACAAGGCTTTTTCCTAATAGAATTTTTAAAATTTTCCTTAGTAACGTTAATTTCTCAATTAATACGCTGGCACCTATGGTAGTTGCAGATATTCCACATTGCACAATCTTTTCTTCTTTCAATAGCAAATCATAATGTTATATGGGTGGTGAGGGGAGGTCTAGTTTTTCTGATTTGGGTATCACAATGGGATTGCATTATTTCTTCCGATATTTGACTTTATCCTTTTAAGAGTCTGGCATCATCTTTGACTTAACTTACGTATAACTCCACAAATGTTCTGCGAAAATTCATTGGTTCTGTGTGCTTCGCTGTTCAATGCTTATTTTCCCTGATTTCCCAGTTGTTGCGATTCAAAACAAGAATTAATTTATGATTCAACACAGGCGCCAGTATTATATTAAAAGAGACTGTTGTATTTACTCCTTTGAAAGTGGAAGAATGTGTCTGGAAAAGTTGTTTCCAAGAAAGTTGAGAATTTTTCTGCCAAATGCGTTTACTGAAATATTAACCATCGAAACCATTGATAATTAAGTGCACGAATAATTACTTCTGTTGCGGAAAACGGAATTCATAATCCAATTATTATTTCTCATTTATCTGATCGTAACACTCAATTTAAGTGTGTTCCTAACTAGTTTATAAAGGTTAGAGAAGATGACGTAGTTGCTCCTTATTGTTAATTGTATACGATTCCCAAAACGAATAGCATTCTTGAACCTCTCTTTTTTTGGACTAAAGTGTTTATTTTGATTAAAAATAAAACATTACTGAAAAATTTCTTGTGACTGGGTAGAGTATATTTGAGGTCACATGATAAGGCAGTATCGTCTGAAGAAGACATGATAATATTATAAAATAATTCTTTATTATTCTTATTAAGTGTATTCTTATTAAGTGTATATTTTTTAAAGTGTACATTAATAACACACTTTAAAAATTACTATTGAACCCAATAAGAAGAAATACGGTAACTCAACAGCTCGAAATAAACAATTTCCTCCAGGTATAATTGACTATCCCACAAACATAATCAAAAATAAATATGGCAGAGAGAGAGAGCTAGAAAGATTCATCGGAATAAGCAAATTAAGGTGTTTATGCGGCCTCGTGCTTAGTGAGCATATAAAGCCAGATTTAAACATGTCACTGAGCATGCGCAGAAAGCAATTTTTAATTGTAAATTATTGCTAATGAATAGAAATTGTGGTTAAAAAACAAAATTTGACACATGTGTTGATTAAAATCTTTCGTTTAAGACTAAAATGAAGTAAATTGATGCAGTAGTTCTCACAGACTGCCCAAATAATCGGCTTAGCAACTTAAATACATAGATGCCAAGGGGAGAAACTCTGTAGGTTACCACCAATGAATAATACTCGTATTTAGCTCTGTATATAGCTGTAAAATGATTTTATCTTGTAAACATCTTTTATGCAGAGAACAGATTAACATTTTTATAAATTTTTATGCTGTTGCTTACAGACAACTGTTTCAGTACTACAAAAGATACTTAACTCGAAATACAAATGCTTCAGCTACACAATCTATTTGTTAGAGTAAACAGACAATGGAGTAAAATTGTTTAAAATTAATATTTTCAAAGATAACATTAAAATATCAGTGTCAAATTTATTCTGTTCGACAAAGGGTGTTCATTTCGTTATGAACGTATATTCGAAATTAACGAATATCGCGAATACGTACATTATGAATTGTGGTTATTACGCATCAAAACGAATTTCATCATAATTATGTCTAAGCCTAAACCATAAATTCCTTTTGTCGAACAGATTTAATTGACCACGGGCTTTCTGTAAGGATTTGATGTAGTTCGCAATTAGACCAAAGTAAAATATGATCTAAAATGATTGATTCCACTCCCATCCATTACGAAATGAGATTGCGAGATTTGCAGATTCATTCCCTTATCTCTAAGTCTTCAATAACATCAGATAGCCGATTATCGATAGTTCTTGAATGTGCGCAGGCAAGTAGACTGTTTAGGTCTATAATTTGTGCGTGATGGAATCGAAATCCTCTTACATCTATAAGGAGCTATTAACTTGGTAGTAATATTTTAATTATTAATTTCTTTTCGGATAAATAGTGTATTTAGTATTTACCGCGAGCATTTCTGTTAGTAATGTGTGATATTAGATTGTGTGGACTTCACAAAATGTCCTTAGAGAACATTCATAGATCACAACTTAACAGATATACCGAATGTGTGTGTACTTTATTGAGATTTAAAAAGTTTATTTGTGTTTATTAACTAATAAGAGCTATTCCAAGTACTGCAATCTCATTTACTCAAATTTTTCAAAGCTGCTGTGGCAGTAGAAGTTCCTACAGTAGAACTTACAGTAGAAGTTTCTATTTCGTTGATCGTTTCTGCAGCATGTTTCGTTCAGTGACTTCTATTATGTCCTTAGAAGTAACTTATCCGATCTTGAATACTTCTAGAGTAATTTCACTACATTACCAATTTCCATTTGCTATAAAGGAGTGCCAAGATAAAATAGAGAATCGGGAAAGATGTGACAGTAAAGGGAAGAAACTAACTAATTAGGAGAAAACGGAAGCAGAAATTAACTGATTAACCACCGGAAATATAAAAAATCCAGTCAAGGTAATAAAAGTCATTTTATTTTAAAAAAATAAACACTTTGGTAGTATTTTCATACAATATGTTTATATAAATTGTAAGTTACATTATATCTAAACGTAACAAATATTTTTCTGTTCAAAATTACGTAGCCGTATATACTTCGTAATATATATATTTTATATATATATATATATATATATATATATATATATATATATATATATATATATATATATATATATATATATATATATATATATATATGAAATGATAAACCTTTCCCTTCATTAATTTTATCTGACCGCAACAGAACATTATCCCTCAATTTGATTTTGATCTAGATATACCAAATTAAGCTATTAGTTTTCCCCCTAAAAGCCACGTGTGGCCAATACTTATATAAGATCGAAACTCGTGGAACATTCGAAACGATCACCCCATATGACGCTTTAAAGTCAGGTGTCAATTTTTAACCAATTAAAAGTTCAGCGCGCCTTTACTCAGGACGTGAACCTAGAGTTTCGCGGGTTTTCTGTGTTCTGCCCCTGTCCTGTCAAGTTGTGTTCTAACGCGCTACGTCCCTTGTCTTATATATGTGTTCCGGCAAACTCAGGAATAAGTAACATGTGAAACTGTATCTTCCAAGAATTATGTGCCGGCCAACTGTTTAGGCACGAAATGATGTCCAGCAATAAAGTAAATCTAAGAAATTAAAGTATTATGTGTCAACTATGTGAATCCTGTGTTCCTCGTCAGGACTCCCTGTTTAAACCTTTCTAATCCATTTTCTACGACTACATCTGGGATTTTTCGAGTTACCGGCCTGTTGCATCGCCCCGCGACAGCTTTCATTACATAGACTCTGCCTAAGCTTTCCCAGCCACTCTCCAGGACTGAAAATGATTGGACGTTTCTACCTGTCATCAGACATCTCCTTTGCTAATATTACACACACACACACACACACACACACACACACACACACACACACACACACACACATATATATATATATATATATATATATATATATATATATATATATATATATATATATATATAAATACAATCTACAGTAATGGACCAGACAGCAAGATATGATAAGGGAAATAATACATGCTTTAATAGCTTTAATAGGGGGTGGTCCCCCACGTGGTGCAGTTACATTAGCAGCCCTTCTGGCCATACTTTCAACAAGGTTTTGATGCACAGTTATGGGTATTTGTGCCTGTTCCTGTTGCAAGAATGTCGCCACCTCCACTGTAGATTTCGGACGTGGTTCACTTGTCCGTAAGTGTCGCTCTAACGCTTCCTACAAATATTCTATGGGATTTAGGTCGGGAGTCTGAGCAGGCCAGGGAAGACTTTTACATCCACATCTTGATACCACTGCATGACAGAGGCTGTAACATGACATGGAGCTTTGTCGTCCTGGAAGAAACATTCGTCCATTCCATAAAATTATCAGAGCGTAGGAAGAGCCTGATTGTCCAAAATGTTCATGTAGGCGTCGACGTTCAGTTTACCAGGAACAACATTCAACGGCCCCAGGCCATGCTCCGAAAAACACTCCTCAAAAGGTACACCACCACCACCGAACTTGAGAGTTGTAAAGATGCACTTGAGTAACAGACTTTTGTCTGGTATTCGCTAAACCCAAGCACGCCCATCCAACTGGAAGAGCGTGTAGCGTGACTCGTCGCCCCATAAAAGTTTTCCAGTGGTCCACAGTCCAGTTACGACGTTGCAAATACCAAACGAGTCTGTCGACTTTGATGGATGGAGTGATATTTGGTTTGTGTGTGGCAACACATCCGTGGATATTGAGGGCATGCAGTTCTTTCCGCAAAGTCTTTGGGTGTACCGTAACCCCTGCTGCCTGTTGAAACTCACTGTTGATGATCTGAAGTGGTTTCTTGCGGTTCTTACGAACCTAACACTTCAGAACATGCCGGTCCCGTTCGGTCAGTTTACGGGGACGGCAAACGTGTGCAGTTCGTGTCCCAACCCTCGTACTCTTCCACTTCTGCACGACATCACCAATAGTTGACCGTGGCTGTGATAATTCTACCGCAATTACGCGAATAGACTTGCCACTAATGTGACAACCAACTATAACACCTCTTTCAAAGTCAAAGCCTCTTTCAATGTTCCTTTCGTTTTGACATATTGTCACATTTTCACGCAGAATTAACGACGTTATCATTTCGCGTATAGTATTAAAACTTAACAGGTCACGTGCGAGCACTGTGTTTGCATAAAATCCGACATGCAGTTAGATTTTATGCAAATCAGCTGGCGTCTGGTCCATTATTGTAATAAATAATATTAAATAATGAAGGGATATATATGTATTTATTTTTTACTCAGAACTCCAAGTATATGTTATTTTTATATAAATAAATTATTTAAAATACATAAAAATCTTTACTTTTTTCCCTTTAAGTGTTTCGTATATTACAGTTAAGTGTCTTATTAAAAGTGAAAACATTGCGAATTTTTTTTAAATTACACTATTAAAGTTTCGATATCTAATTCGTCATGCAAACACTGAAACAAAAAATGACTTTAGATTATATTTGACTCATGGTAAAATATTGTTCAGAACACTTAAATAATGCCAAATTAAAACAAAACAGATTCATTTTAGTCTAAGGATAATAAACGAGGTGCCTTTACCTTTTTCATATAAATCGATTAAATTTGCTATAAAATAAATCGTAAACAATTATAATAAAGTGCAACAATTCACATCCATATGCAGGAAAATTCCTTTGGGAGTACTTTCGATGAATATTACGGAAAACTAAACTTTTAGATAATGCGGAATTGATGTCTACGGAAAGTCTAGACTTCTTACTAATGTTCGAATTAGCTTAATGGTTGCTAAAGAGATATTTAATGAATATCTGGTTTTGCACATCTGCATATAAACGCATGTATGCAAATTTATTGCGCACACACACACACACACACAATATATACATTCAATATATACACACACACAATATATATATTGTTAGAGTATATTTCTGAATTATATTTCTACCCATAATAGTAAATACGAACAAAGCCATTAGTTCTTATGTGTTTTACATATGGTACGTACATTTTCACAAACATCTTTAGCTGTGCCTAAGAATCGCAATATTGCATTTTCCTTCCACATTTTTTCTTGTACTTTTATCCGAACTTTGTCTCCTAATCCGAAAGACTAGTTATCGTTTAAAACACATTAATTGCAGCTATAAACAGAAAAGAAATACTACACTTTTTTTTACCCTTTTATCTTTTCTTGGCGTCTAATTTAATGGCACATTAAAGATGCCAAATAACAATTGATGAGGCGCTGCATGCCTGAGTTCCACATCATAACTCCCCATGTTTAAGAGATGCGAGGCCTTGTTAAGTCATATTCTTCCATACTCATAATCAAAATATGAACTTTTTTTTCGAGCTTGTTTACATCGGGAAGATAAAAAAGAATCCGTAAGACACATATATCTAAATAATGAGAATTAAATAAAAAGGGATTTACTTGATATTATCCAGACACGGTGAGACTAGTAATCGATTACCGTCTGCTGAACTTGTTTATTTTGAAATGGGAAAATAAAATATGCTTTTAGTTACAGACGCAGGGCAGGTTGAAAAAAATGCGGAAAAAATAAGATCTTTAGACAGTTATTCTGTCTTCTTGTAAGTTTCAAGGAAACTGCAGAAAAATATATATTTTGAAAGTGCTGCGTATGTGAGTGGTCAATGCTTAACGCTTAAATTTGTTATATATACAGTAGTACCTCCGAAAAGCTGACAGTCACGGGACCAAAATTTTTATCCGTTATTAGGAGGTGTCCGCTATTTGGGAGGACAGTCTTTTTATAAGAAAAGTTTTTGCACTTCTGTTTGACATTTGATTGAAAATTACGGTGCAATTTTAATTAAAAAGGAAAAATTTATTAGGTAAGAAAAGTATAACTATTTACTACTTTACCTTTGAATTGTGTGCTAATCCTTTTATCTTTCATTAAATAATCCCAAAATACAATGTACAGGAGCTAAATTATTTTAATTACTACAGAAAAAATCTGTTAACAAAGTTTGATTCCTCTTTTTTTACACAGCAAATCTCTTTTTCAAGGTGAATTTTCATAGGATTTAGCTTTGCTACCCCCTCCGAATGTTTATTGTTTAGAGAGAACTGTTTTAATTGTTCGCTGCATTTTAGTGCTTCCGAATAATCTTTGATTTTGCAGTCTTCCATTGGCGATTCCTCATCGTCATCCTCAAAAAGGGCCGGTGCTTCAGTGGTGTTTCGATGAATGAAATTGGAAGCATGCAGGTTTTCGTTCTCAATGGATAACTCATCGTCGTTCTTGACATACTCTTCAACGCTGACATTTGAATCCAAATTGACTACTAGATCGGCAAGTTCTTTTTCGCTTTTTTCAGTAGTACTGCCAGTTGCCACTTCGCTTGTACTCAAAAATCTCGCCTTCTTAAAACATAGAGAACGCACCCAGGTTCCACCTTTTTAAGGGCTGGCGAAGTCCAGGAAATTGCATTCAAAACAGATACCGATTTTGCCAACTCTTCACTGGATTTGCTGGAGATAATCTGTGAAAGCACATGTCTCAGAAGTAGCTTTCTGTATCGTACTTTAAAGCTGTGGATAACTCCCTGATAAAGTGGCTGTAGCATCGAAGTGCTGTTAGGAGGCAAGGAAATTAAATTAACATTTTTGAGCTTTAAATCATCAGGATGGGAAGTAACATTGTCCATGAACAGAATGATTTTTCTCTTTTGATTTTACATTTTGTTATCTAACTCCACCAACCAATTGCTCATTATCTCAGTGGTCATCCCCGCTTTCTTATTTGACTTCCACGAAACAAAGTTTTCTTACATCAATCAATGTTCTTGAAAAATCTAGGCTTCTTAGCTTTTCCAATAACAACTGGAGTTTCTATGTCTCCCAGCATGTTGTAACACAGCAAAAGTGTGAGCCGCTCTTTTCACCCTTAAAATATAAGGTCTTGACGCGGTAAAAAAGGCCAGTCTCATCGGCATTGAAAATGTCTCTGTCATCATATCCTTTGAACAAAGATTTAAGCTTTCCAATCCAATCTGTTACTTCATTTGAATATACAAATTTTTCTTCGCCACAAATCTGTTTAAAAGATGTGTTGTGACGTGTCCAGAATTTTTCCAGCCATCCATTGAGGCCTTTAAAGTTTCTAATCCCCAACTTTCCCCAACTTCTCTGGCTTTTTCTTGGAGCAAAACACCACTTACAGGAATGTTCTTTGCACGAGCAGAACGGAACCATTTCATCAACACTTCGTCAATTTCGCTTTCTGTCTTACGAAACTTCAAATTTTTCAAATTTTCGTCCGAATTAAAGGCCCGCATTTTTAGAATTCCTTCTTTATCCTTCAAAATTTCACCAATCTGTGTTTTACCAACTGGGAAACGTTCGGCAAGGCTACTAACGATCAGCATTTTCGACGCCATTTTAACACGACTGAATCAGTTTGCACTATCGCACTAAACTGAACAAACAAGTAAAGTTTTAGCCTCGTCAGTGACCAAGCACCCCCCCCCCCCCCAACAAGTTTCGCGCCTCTAAATTCCAAGAAACAAGGGGAGTTTTGGAAGAACAGGAAGATAGAAAGGGTGAGGGGAGCAGAAGAATGAATTTGTGCACATTTTTGGGTCGAATTCCATTGTCTCAAGCACGGAAGTGAGGAGTCGGGAAATGTTCGTTGTAAAGACGCATAAGCATATAGTTTAGCTTGCTTGTTTACAATAATTTTGAAATGTTTGCCAAAATAATTGAAAGTTTTTCAAAAATACTTGTTCGCTATTCAGAGGGAATAACATGGAGTGTCCTTTATAAAGGACTGGGACTAGTAAAAACATCCGTTAATTAGAGGTGTCCACTATTCGGGAGTGTCCGTTAAGGGAAGTACCACTGTATAATATATATATATATATATATATATATATATATATATATATATATATATATATATCTATATATATATATCTATACTATCTATATAAATAAAGCAGAGTGTCTCTATGTATGTATGTAAAGAATACAAATCTACATTTCTTGACGAATCTGGTTGAAACTTCGTATACTTATGTTTTGAAGCCTGGAGATAATTCTAAGATTACTTTGGAAGCTTTAAAATAATTATAAATAAATACAGCTTTTAAATAATATTTCATCTTCAGACGATGGAATCAATCATTCATACGAACTGCGCATGCGCAGCTATTGGATGTTAATTCAAAATGTCTAAGGTAAGTGAACGCACGAAGTTATTTAAAGTTAATTTTCTAATATTCCTCCTTTAGTTTTCTTTTTTTCATTAATCCTTTTTTACTGGGTTAATTCCAAGTAATCGAATTACTGTTGAACTCTGGAATATTTCTGTGATAGTCACATACTGTTTTCATATTTGTTTGTGTTGTATTGCTAAGGAAATTGTGTTATTATTCATATTTTTGAAGGGCAGTGAAATATAATTAAGTTTTATTTACTTTATCTATTTTACATTTAGTTAATTTTCTAATTGTTCATAAATTAATAGTTAAAACAGAATTTATTCCTTTAAATATTATTTCAATGGGATAGTGAAGTGGAATTTGAACTTTCTGTCATTTTTTATTCTGTCTGCAACTCTTTGGAATATTTCTGTGATATAACTGTAGTTTTTTTATTTTGGGCTTTTTTTATAACGAAAGGAATGACGAATCGGGGAATATTTTCATATTTGAACATAAAATTGCATGTATTATTTTACTGGGTTAAACCCCAGTAAAGAATTACTGTTGAAACTCTGGAATATTTCTGTGATAGTCACATACTGTTTTCACATTTGTTTGTTTTGCATTGATTAAGTTTTATTTACTTTTCTATTTTACATTTAGTTAATTTTCTAATTGTTCATAAATTAATAGTTAAAACAGAATTCATTCCTTTAAATATTATTTCAATGGGATAGTGAAGTGGAATTTGAACTTTCTGTCATTTTTTATTCTGTCTGCAACTCTTTGGAATATTTCTGTGATATAATTGTAGTTTTTTTTTATTTTGGGCTTTTTTTATAACGGAAAGGAATGACGAATCGGGGAATAATTTCATATTGGAACATAAAATTTGCATGTATTATTTTTGTATTTTCAAATTTTCTCTGAGATTGTAGGTCATTTTGAAGATAACTGCCCTATCTTAAATTTAGCTAAAACGCCTATCACTCTCCACAAATCCTAATGCTAATATTTTAATTTCCATTCTCACACATGATACATATGACAGTTATCTTTAAAATGGCCTACATCTAAGAGAAAAATTTTAAATGCAAAAATAATACATGCAATTTTATGTTCTATTATGAAAATTTTCCCTGATTCGCCATTCCTTTCCTTATAAAACAGCTCAAAATAAAAAACTACAATTATATCCCAGAAATATTGGAAAGAATTGTAGACAGAAGCTAAAAAGAAAGAATATTCAAATAAAGTAGTGCTATTTTACCATAAAAGACCAAAAAAAATCTTTAAAAAAATTATTTTTTTTTGAAAAATTGACTCCGTAGAATATTAATCTGAAATTTAGCTAAAACGCCTATCACTCTCCACAAAATCCTAATGCTAATATTTTAATTTCCTTCTCACACATGATACATATGACAGTTATCTTTAAAATGGCCTACAATCTAAGAGAAAATTTTAAAATGCAAAAATAATACATGCAATTTTATGTTCTATTATGAAAATTTTCCCTGATTCGCCATTCCTTTCCTTATAAAAACAGCCCAAAATAAAAAAACTACAATTATATCCCAGAAATATTGGAAAGAATTGTAGACAGAAGCATAAAAAGAAAGAATATTCAAATAAAGTAGTGCTATTTTACCATAAAAGACCAAAAAAATATTTAAAAAAATTATTTTTTTTTGAAAAATTGACTCCGTAGAATATTAATCTGAAATTTAGCTAAAACGCCTATCACTCTCCACAAAATCCTAATGCTAAGATTTTATTTATCTTCTCACACACGATACATATGACAGTTATCTTTAAAATGGCCTACAATCTAAGAGAAAATTTTAAAATGCAAAAATAATACCTGCAATTTTATGTTCTAATATGAAAATTTTCCCCAATTCGTCATTCCTTTCCTTATAAAAACAGCCCAAAATAAAAAAAAACTACAATTATATCACAGAAATATTGCAAAGAGTTGTAGACAGAAGCATAAAAAAGATAGAATATTCAAATAAAGTAACTAAATTAAACAAAATTTGACAGATAGTTCAAATTCCCCTTCACTATCCCATTGAAATAATATTTAATGGAATAATAACTATTAATTTATGAAAAATTAGAAAATTAACTAAATGTAAAATAGAAAAGTAAATATAACATAATTATATTTCACTGCCCTTCAAAAATATCCAATTATAACACAATTTCCTTAGCAATACAAAAACAAAGAAAAGTGAAAACAGTATGTGACTATCACAGAAATTTTCCAGAGTTTCAACAGTAATCCGTATATTGGGAATTAACCCAGTAGAAAAGGATTAATGAAAAAAAGAAAACTAAAGGAGTAATATTAGAAAATTAACCTTTAAATAACTCCAAATAACTACGAAATAACAAATCCATGCGGTCACTTACCTTGGACGTATAGAATTAACATTTAGTGGGTGACCATGCGCAGTTCTTATGAATGATTGATTCCATCGTCTGGAGATGAAATATTATTTAAAAACTGTATGTATTTAAAATTATTTAAAAGCTTCCAAACTTATCTTAGAATTTTCTTAAGGCTTCAAAACATAAGTATACCAAGTTTCAACCAGATTCGTCAAGAAATGTAGATTTGTATACGTTACATACATACATAGACACTTTGCTTTATTTATATAGATATATGTTTTGCCCCGTAAAATAGAAATATATTTACAGTATTATTTTAGTCCTTTTTGTTAAAAAAATATGTTAAAAGCTGAATGCTTCAAAGGAAATATATTTTTCAAAATATTAATATGTTTACATTCGAATCCTTTTAAGTTAGATTCTACTCATGGTTCCAATTCTTTAGAAATGTGTCCAACTTATAGATTTCGTTATGCATTATTGGTACTATAGCTTTTTGCAGTAAATGTCTTGAACTCTGAACAATATCCACCCTCCTGAAAATAATATTTAATATGTAATAACTATTTTTTTACATTATAATATACCTAACTGGTTTAATATTGTCAAATGATTAACATATTTCATTTTAATGTAACTAAATATAATCTAATTTTTTATATTATTAGTTTCACATTTCATTTACTTAAATTCAAGTTGAATACATTTAAAATTAATGCATCTTCCCCTCAAAAAAGCGGAAAATAGAATAAACAAACTGAAAAACTTTGCTCACCATATTTATATATATAATAAAAAAAACACCCTAATTTACCAATAAATATTTTTATGTGCTATGAAAGCAATAATTTTTTTTAAAATTTGATTTTAAAAAGACTCATGTTTTTTAATTTCTTAATCTCACATATTCCATACAATATTTATGTTTAACCATACGTTGGTCTTACGTTTAGCTTCATCTCTATATTTCGACCCTTTCAACATAAGTATTATATTAATGAATGTGTGAAAAATAACATGTTTGGTTATATTAGTTGTTTGAAAACAACTGATCTTGCATTTATGGTGCGTGGAGCCCTAATTACAGATTTCTATAAATTTTTACGTTTGTCAGTGGCTTCTACCTATACTTTAATTTTTTTCTTTTCTAAAGAATCTTGCATTTATGGTGCGTGGAACTCTTAATTGAAGATTTCTATTAATTTTTTCGTTTGTCAATGCCTTCTAGCTATACTTTAATATTTTTGCTACAAAATCTTGCATTTATGGAGACATTTATTATGCAGATATTAATTATGGAGATGTTTATTGCTACAGATTCGTGCATTTATGGTGTGTGAAGCCCTAATTGCAGATTTTTATTAATTTTTACGTTTGTCAGGGTCTTTTACCTATATTTTAATTATACAATATTTTATTTAATTTGTCAGGGTCTTTTACCTGTACAGGGGTGTCCAGCCCGCGGGCTGCATGTGGCCCAAAGCAAGTGTTAGTGAGGCCCAGAGTGTTAGTGAGAGAGAGCTCAAAGCGAAAAAAAAATTAATAGCCTGCCTTGATATAAAAAGGAATGCAGAAAATGAGAAAAATGGACCATGTTATGCAAATCATCTTCAAAATAGTGAATTTTATGAAGGCTTGGGGATTGATTCATAGCCAGTTTCAGGAATTTCTTAAAAGCTTGGATGCTGAATATGGCAATACTTTTAAGAAATAAGGTAGCTCAGTGGAGAAAATATTAAAAAGGTTTTATAGCCTACTTGCTGATATCAAATTGTTTATGACATTGAAAAGTAATCTGTGCCAGAACTTTATGATAACTGGCTTGCAGATTTATCAGATTTTGATAGATCTGAATGCCCATTTAAATGACCCAAACACCCGTCACTTCATGGATTTTACTTCAGTGCAAAATCCACGAAGTTGAAATTATGGCAAGCCAAATTAAATGTTAAAATTTTTTGCGTTTCGAGACGCTGACCAAGCACAATTCTAAAAATATTACAAAATGCTTAGCCCTACTTTCCGATTTAGTACAAGAATTTAAAATTGATTTCAGGACTTCGGGGGAAATAAACAATTATTTTTTACATGTTTTCTACTCTATTTACAGTCGATATAGATATAATGCTAGCAAATTGTCAAATGGAATGCATAGATTTGCAATCTGACATCTAACTTAAAGAGAAATTCAATAGAGTCTCTTTGTTGTACTCATAAATCATACCTGCCCAGATATAAATATCCTTCACTGCATAGTTAAGCGTTATTCTGGTCATGAACGTTTGGAAGCACGTACATCTGTGAACAACTATTTTCAAGAGTGAAGCACACTAAGGGTCAAATTAGAACCAAAATTTATTCGTTGTTTTTTAGTATTGATGTGTATGACATTTCCTATCTCTTTTTTATACTATGTTATTTATACTGTGCTTAATTTTTCATGCAGAGTTCACAAGGCAAAAGACAATTTGACATTTTTACTTTTCAGCTTTTAGTGATGAAAGGCTGAATCTATCTAAATTCTGAGATGTGTATAACATTTCACATGTTTTTTTCCTATGTTATTTATACTGTGTTTAGTTTTTAAGTTGACTTTCGTTAACAAACATTCATATTGAACCCCGAATCAAGAAACGAGAAACATAGTTTATGAAGGTACTTGAGATTCTATTTGGATCAGTTTAATTGAACAGATATTTTTATGGAGTTTATTATGGACAGGATGTTTCTATTATTGCTACAGAATCTTGCATTTATGGTGCATGTAGCCCAAATTGCAGATTTCTGTTAATTTTTTCATCAGTCAGTGCCTTTAACCAATGCTTTAATACTTTATTTATATATTTTTTTGGCTACACAATCCTGCATTTATGGAGGTATTTATATGGACAATTAGACATTTTTGCTTTTAAGCTTTTAGTGATTTATTATAAATGTATATATTTTATGATATTTATACTGTTATTAAATCTATGTTATTTATACTGTGTTTAGTTTTTAAATTACTTTTTGTTAACAAACATTAGACAATTTGACATTTTAAATTTAAACTTGAAAAATGAAAGGCTGAATCTACTAAAATTCTGAGATGTGTATAACATTTCACATGTTTTTTTTTAAATGTTATTTATGCTGTGTTTACTTTTTTAATCAATTTTGTTTAACACACATTCGACAAAATGACATTTTTACTTTTCAGCTTTACTTTTTAAAACTCTTAACTTTCAAAGAGACAATTTGACATTTTTTCCTTTTCAGCTTTTAGTGGTTTATTATAAATGTATATATTTTGTTTTACTTTTCAGCTTCTTTTGCTCCAAAGATGAAAGGTTAAATCTAGAGGAATTCTGAGGAGTTAATTATAAATTTATATATTTTTATATTGGATTTTTTTTATTATTTGGGTGTATAACATTTCACATGCTTATTTTTCTATGTTATTTATACTGTGTTTAGTTTTTAAATTGATTTTGGTTAACAAACATTCGACAAATTGACATTTTTACTTTTCAGCTTTACTTTCCAAAAGACAATTTGACATTTTTCTTTTTCAGCTTTTAGTGGTTTATTATAAATGTATGCATATTTTATGTTTTATTTATCAGCTTCTTTTGCTCCAAAGATAGAAGGTTAAATCTTGCTAAATTGTTTAGATTTTAAATTGATTTTGTTAACAAACATTCCACAATTTGACATTTTTACTTTACAGCTTTTAGTGGTACAATGATGAAAGACTGCATCTACCAAAATACTGAGATATGTATAACATTTCACATGCTTTTTTTTTTGGCTATGCAATTTATACTGTGTTAAGTTTTTAAATTGATTTTGGTTAACAAACATTCCACAATTTGACATTTTTACTTTACAGCTTTTAGTGGTACAATGATGAAAGACTGCATCTACCAAAATACTGAGATATGTATAACATTTCACATGCTTTTTTTTTGGCTATGTAATTTATACTGTGTTAAGTTTTTAAATTGATTTCGATTAAGGGGACTCACGACCCTTAAGTCGAGGAAATAAGGCATATTTTCATACTTTTTGACTCTTTGTAACTATTTCAATTTACTCCCAATTTTTCAAAATTTTATGTATATGATAAATTGATATATTTATTTTAATAAACAAATTTTCAACTCTCAAAGTAATTTTAAATAATTTTTTTTTAAAAATGCTCTAGATATACCTTGTTTTTTAAGCATTTTTATTGTATACTGGCTTGCGCGCAGAGCTATGAAATTAATTTTACACTTAAATGTATAATTCCTGTTTTATATTTAAAATAATTATTTCAAAATACAATTGAACATAAAACATTCAACATTAAAATATTTTTTCAATTTTTTAAAAACTGCTCAAAACATACTTAAAATTTCCTTAAATTTTTGCATTCATTTACCCCTGAAAAAATAACAAAATGTGCAGTGATTGCAATAATTGTAGTTCAGACGCAATAAAATAACATGATTATACAGTGATAAAAATTTCATGGAATTATGTTTCATAGTTTTTGAGATATCAGTTGCGGAATGATGCAAAATTGCATTTTGAGAAAAATGAGTTTAAAATTTTTCTTACCATAAACTTGATTAGTAATTAAATATTTAGAATATCAATATCTCCGGAACTAAGAGGAATATTTTCATGCCGTTTGCTTTATTTTGTCCAGAAATGATCAGGCTTTAACATATATTTTTTTCAAAAAATCGAATGTTTTAAAGATTTAAGGGTAGTGAGTCCCCTTAACAAACCTTCTTAAAATCCGGGCAACGCCGGGACTTCAGCTAGTATATATATATATATATATATATATATTATATATATATATATATATATATATATATATATATATATATATATATATATATATATATATATATTATATATATATATATATATATTTATATATATATATATATATATTTATATATATATATATATATATATATATATATATATATATATATATATATCTGTGGCTTGGTACAAGGGTAATATACGAAATGCAACTTTAGTAATATCAGTAGAACGTTGTCCTATTTAAGAAACCGCGTAACTCATATTTCTCACTTTTTACAGGATGAAGAAAATATGATTTATTCGATAGTGAAAAGATAAATTATTGTCATTTATTCTTAAAGATAAATCATAAATCTTCATAATTAAAGTGGAGTTACAAGGTTAGCAACAGTTGATTTAAGTAGTTAGGATGTATGTATTTTTTCTCCCTTTTTTTGGGAGAAGTTAATATTTTTGGAGTTACGAAGTTTGGTAGAGTTGTACAGAAACCAAAAACCAGTGTAATAGCATGAAAATTCAGAAATCATACTTTTTGGCGTTACGTGGTTTATTAGGTCAACGATAAGTTAAAAGAATGATCTTCAAATGTTTTAAAATCTTGTATAGCTGTCGTATTAACCATCCATTGTTAAAAGGGATTAACATTTTTGCTCACTCTCCTACGTTCTACGTAATAGATTGTCTCATAAAGCATGCAATAATATCAGAAGTAAAACTGACTCTCAGTCCTGTGCAGTATGTCAGGCTGACTCGACTACTTAATATGTGAGCGTGACAGCGCATGAGAACCTGAACCTACTAGTCAATTTTGACCAATGAGAGTAATGGTGGGGAAACGTATGTCTTACACTGGGAAAATAACAATGTTCATTGCTATAGAGAGTGTGAATTCAATCAAGTACAAAATTGATAAGAAAAAAGAAGATAGATTATTAGTGAAAAGTAACTTTCTTCGAAAGCACTTATTTAGTTGAAAAGACTGTCAGAAAGAAGTTCGCACTTGAAGTTTTCTTGTAATCCGTTTCATTGTGAGGCCTATGAGCAATATTTTAATAGAATTATTTTTCAAACATTGTCTGGGATAGTTAAAATGTGAAGTATTAATAAATGAGAAAATGGAATTGAAACGGTATTGTATTATGATAAAAAAAAAGGTATGCCCATAATCGCAAACGGAGAAGCTCGATGAATGAAATACAAACATTTGTAAAATTTACGCTGTCAACATTGATTTTGAGTGTATTTGGTTAACCTATCACAGTAGTCTGAAGGAAATATTCCCGTTTTGTGATCAATGTATTAAATGCTGAAATTCATTCATGACATTTAGCTATGTATAATTTGTTTACTTTAAGCAACTGCAATTAAAAAGTTTGCGGGACTGTCATCCATGAAAGAAAGAGTCGAAATCAAATCCATGTTATTGGACGATTGCAAGGTGAAACCTTTCGCTTGACCTCGCTGGATAAAGATTACATAGCAAATTAATCTAAATTTATGACAGGACCTAGGAAGTCAAGTTTAAAAGAGCAGGACAGATATAATTTTAAATATCAAGCGGGACTGCTAGTCTGATTATATAGTAGTGTCTTTGGGTCTGTCTGAATCAGTAATTTTAATATCAAAACTCTGTAGTTACATACGATAACTCATCGAAAGGATTATTACCGAATAAACAGTATCAGCCAGTCCACTTCATTTTAAATCACATTGAAAGTTAAAATGTGATAAAAAGCCGCTTGAGAAAAGTCGACTGAAAACGTAGAAGACTGAAAATAAAAGCAATCATTGGAGGACGAAATACTGTAATATGCAGAGAGAAAGGAAAAATAAAAAAAATAACTTTATTCTTATCTTCTCTTAATATATCGTTACTTTTACGCTTAAAAATATTGTGATGAGTTAAATTAAAAATTCGGAAATCTTCACATTAGCCAGACTGAATGAAACATTCCAGTACCACCCAGTGGCAAAGTGGTTAAGGCATCAGCCATCTACGTCGGGGACGCGGGTTCGAGTCCCAGCAAAAGGCATGGTTGCAATCTGGTGTAATAGTCAGTCTGTCGCTTGCAAAACATTGAACCCCGTCTAGATAGAGGACCTATAATCTACCGTCTATCACCGGTGTCATCCTTTGTAACTAAAAATTCTCTGAGTGTGCATGTTTATGTTCCTATTTCCTGTCTTACCTTTATAAGAACACCGGACCGTGGTCTTAGTAGTGTAAGCGCGAAGAACCTTAGTAATAACAAAAAGATAAATGTCTGTAAACAATAACTGTTATAGACATATATCACGTATTCTGTAACATATGAGCATCATAAATTTTACTCAGAATTTCGAATGAATAATATATGTTAGCAATTCGTTATATTTTATTCAGATTTAAAAAGACACTAATCAGGTTTCCTTAGATATTTAGAAAAACATCTAGTGCATTATATCTACGTTATAAACAAAGTGCTTTCAGATTTTTTAAATCTGTTAAAAACATAAGCCATAGATTTTCCACGTGAAAAACATCAAGTGCATTATACCCATGTTTTAAGCAACGAGGCACTGGATTTTTGCACACACATGAAAGAAAAAAACGTAAAAGTAATCGAGTAAACCCGAGCAAAGCTTGGCCAAATTAAGGGAGGAGAATTTATGATACATTGTAACCATATTTTATATTCAAAAGTTTTTTTTGCCCCATTAGATAAGAAATAGGTGTATGTAAATGTAAGCATAAATTATTCAACTGATTGATGAAGAAAAATTTTCTTGCTTTTAGAGGTAACCAACGAAGCTGATTAATGTGGGAACGCAAATACATGTTAGATATAATACATCTAATCCTTAAGAAACAGTGGAAGTAAAAAAAGGAAACCTTTCTTTTTAAAAACTAATTTTTTAAAGAAAATAGGCGTATATCCTCCGAAATCAACTTGCTTCAGTTCATTTGCAAACAAGTGTCAATATTAAATTTTGGATATTCAGTTCAATTTTCAGGACTTACGTAAGAGGTAATTTGCTAATTTTAGTTCAGAATTTTTAACGATTATTTTTTAATATTTATGATAGAAAACTTACACTGAAGGATGAATTTTCTTGAAAATAAATCTGTGCTCAGATGGTAAAATATTATAAGAAATTTACGTGACAGCAATTCTGACATTCAAGATGTCATGAAAAATCAGTATTTTGTTTTACATGAGCAAACGTGGTACCAATGTTTCAGAAAAATCGTTGGCTATTACTCGCAGTAGTTACAGATCATAGAAAATATCGGTGAACGAGAATTCAGAATGTGAGAAACTCAATTTTAACGTAGGATTACGTTACTCCATAACGGTCCTTTCAGATGCTAAAACCGTCCAACTGCACCTCGCGAGTTACAATTTTGGCAGCACGCGAAACCCCAGTCTGAATCGCTTGGGTAAGCAGTAAACAGTTAAACAGAAAAAGTACCAAAATGCGTCAAAATTTTGACATATATATATAAATAAATAAATAAATAAATATATATATATATATATATATATATATATATATATATATACACACATACGTACCTATATATATAGATACATATATACATAACACATACAAACATATATACATACAAAAGAGGTAAAAGACGATAAAGTAAACCTACGTTAATAACCCGCGGTAGTTTCGTTGGAAGAGAATATCTGAAAATATCTTCAAAGAAAAGTTTCTTATAACATTTTGCCATCTGAGCACAGAAATAGTTTTAGATGGCATTTATCACCTCCCACATGGTGTAATGGATACCGTTCAGAGCTGCCACGCTGTGAGCTTGGTCTTTTTCGTCGCGTCCCCTTCATAGGGAGCAATGCTAGCTCACCTATATGGTGCTCCCATAATGAAGTATCCAGTAAATAGTAGTGTGTAACACATGGCGAATATCTTACAACAAGTGCCTCCGTATTAGACAAAAAAATGAAAAATATCTCATTTATTTAAATTAATACTTTCCATGACAGAGTTTTGCGAAAACTGTTTTCTATGATGATATACGATTGGAAATAATAAATTAAGTTAAAGTAAATTTGAAAGAGGTAAGAATGTATGTAAACGAAACCATACCTTATTTACCATGGTAGTTTCCTCGATTAAACAAAGGCAAAGAAAATGTTTGCAAAACTGTAAAAAATTCATGAAATGGAGATAAAACAATGCACTAAACATTCTACTTTACCTCTGAGGTAATTGTTTAAACGATGTGACATGAAGTCAGTCTGCCTATAGAGAATAACTAGTTTACAGATGGGAGGATTTTTCTGACATACTTTCAAATTCCTTGCTGTCGGATGGTTTACAACAGGGATGCGCACATTTTTTTCGACCGGGATCTCTTTTCTTGAAATAAAAAAAACCCTCGACCCACAATGAACATTTTTTGGTAGAAACAGAATTTTTAAAAACAATTAGGAAAATGTTAACAAACCAAAAAAGAAAACTGTACATTTTGGGTATATATTTATTTTACATGATTGACAATAAAAAAATGGCTCCCTTACCATCTTCATAGTTTTTGGGTAAAACAATTTGACACCTTATTTAACAATGTAATATAATTTTTTCAAAAACAAAAAAATTAAAATTGAAAAATTAAAAATATGTTATTTTAGAAAATTTAAAGCATTTAAAAAAATAAATGATTAAATATGATATAAATTTTCTTCAAACTATCCACGACCCCTGCAGTTTTTTTACAACCCCTCGTTGGTCGGGACCCACTGTTTATACACCACTGGTTTACAATATCGCCCTAGTGTCTCCTGCCAAACTTCAGAGACTTTTTACAGCCTGCCACATCAAATTTGCCCTCCTTAGACCAAATATGTACGGTCTTTTGGCTAAAAGGCATGAATAAGGGGCGGGGTGGTCCCGTAGGCAAGAACAGCGGGCCAGTGATCTGAACGTCCCTGGTTCAATGTTCGTCGCTACAAATCCACCACCGTCTTCACTAATGGTGGCCGGGGCACGTTAAATCTGTCGTGGCTACAATGTTCTCCAAGTTCTCAAATTTACCTGTGGAGGTGCGGGGTCAAGTGTTCCGGTCTCGTCACTTGACTCTGTTTAAAATTATGGGACCGATGTTCTTCGAGATCAAGTCAGACTTCAGCCCTAGTGGTACCTCCCCTTAAATTGAAGCTTCTTACCTCGCCTTAAAGTGAAGCCCTTCGCCAATGACCTGGGATTTGAGGACCTAGGTCCTTTGGACTTGGTGTAGGTTTTCCTACACCAAGGGGATTGGAAACAACAAAGAACAGGTATGAATATACTTAGATATCCCCTGATTATGTAGTAACCGGTCCCATTATTTTTGAGGATTAACCCAAAAGTGACAGAACTGCCTGCACTGTATCATTAATTTTACGTTCTTTCTTTTAATTATAATTATTATACAGTGAAAACAATTCCTCTTTAAAATACCAAGTTGTTAATTGGCTTTAGCGTTTTTCTTTTTGCAGTGATTTATGGGTTTATCTAAAACCTTTGCGGTAAATTAGCAAAAAAGGACAAATGCGGGAGTAAGATACGTTCGGTAATTAAGTTATGTCGTAGTTACTGTTACTACATAATTGAATTCTCATGTGACATATTTTGTAAGTTGGTGATAATACATTAAGGTAAATTATACGTGGGTGTCAGCTTACGTCAGGAACTGCGAACTGCTTTATGTAATATCCTTCACCTACTTTAACTTCTTTGACAGATATAGCACAGCATGGAAAAAACTGGTAAATTTAAAACTTTTTTCGCGTAAAATGTCCGATTCCCTTTCTCATAATTTCAACAAACTTCAAGAAATAACTTTAGTCTACTCACCTATCGAATCAGTCTCAATATTTTGTTTGTTTTTCTTGAGGATGCACTTAAGTGATATGCTTGCAAAAAAATAAGCAATCATTATTTTAAACACCTATCGAATCAGTCTCAATATTTTGCATTTTTTTTCTCGGTGATGCACTCAAATGATACACTTGCAAAAAGTAAGCGATAATTATTTTAAACACATATCGAATCAGTCTCAATATTTTATATCATTTTTCTTGATGATGCACTAAAATGATACACTTTCAAAAAATAAGCAAGAATTAATTTAAACGCCTATCGAATTAGTCTGAATATGTTATATTATATTTCTTGGTGATGCACTCAAATGAAACACTTGCAAAAAATAAGCGATAATTATTTTAAACACCTATCGAATCAGTCTCAATATTTTATATTATTTTTTGAGGTGATGCACTCAAATGATACACTTGAAAAAAAATAAGCAACAATTATTTTTTTTATTTCCTAAATTACAAAATATCTAATAGAAAAATTACTTGTAAATCAATTCTTTCCATTGTTTCACCGCGGAACTGATTTTAAGCATCTTTGATATTTTCTAGAGCATCCATTCATAAATGAAATTAACGAAAT
>OU015497.1:104661359-104686359 GCA_907164885.2 Dolomedes plantarius | reverse complement strand
GGGTAAGAACACTTTTGGGAGCCACTGTATATATATATATATATATATATATATATATATATATATATATATATATATATATATATATATATATATATATATATATATATATACATATATAAGGTCGACTCAGCCTTTCATCTCTCGAGTGGGTCGATAAAATGAGAACTAACTTGGGAACTAAACTCTGGGAGGTCCCACGTCAGGTTGACCACTTGACTGAGACAAATGGTGTATAGCACCCCAACCCCACGGTCAAGAGAGCGGAAATGGGCACCGCCGACCTTATCCACAGCTGACTGTTGCGCCATGATTATATATATATATATATATATATATATATATAATATATATATATATATATATATATATATATATACACATATATATATATAATTTTTACTCACTCTGTATAAAAGAAAATGGGCACCTCCGAATATGCATGTGCAATAAGCGAAGCCACATGTGTGAATGAACATGCTCAGTACGAATGAGGTAGATTGTATAAACGTGAATATAAGCACATCTTTTCACTTCATTTGAATCTGTTATAGAGCACAATGACGAACTTATGGGTTTCCAAAGAGGCGTCACCATAGGAAATCATGAATTTAGGCAATCAGTTATTACTTGCAATTGTTGGATTTCTGAGCATCCTAAATCAACTGTGGCAGATGTCATTCAATGATTGAAGGCGGACTGTGCTACTGGGGTGAAACCTCTACTCTTGAAGCCGCACAAATTGGACTATCGATGGAAGAGTTGCTTTATGTAGACTCTTTAGAAGAATCCTCTGCCACTGCCTCAGCGTTGACCTCAGAGTGATTTAAACTTTCGGGAACTAACATCCGTATCCGTACAATACTGCGGGAACTGCTTAATATATGATAACATGACAGAGAATTACCTAGACAGGAGTTCTGGTGAGGTTTCAAGCTATTTACCTACGATGATGCTAGAATTGTTGGGGGGTGGGGTTAATAACTCATTTCGAAAAACTGGATATGGTTGTAAAGTGTGCTAGGTGAAATCTTAAAATGTAAGATTAGACATTAAAACGTCTTAGTTGACGATTTTAATTTGATAAACTCAATTAACAAACGTAGGTTAATCAATTTTAAATTCATTAACAAATAAGCGTAGTTAAGTTTTAATTAAAACTGTAAAAAAAAAGAAAAAAATTAAAATATCATTGTGACATTTTAACTTTAGAAAAGAGAAAATAAAAATATAAATTATACAAGGTGCGCCCATAAAGTAACAGGACAATTTATTATAAATAAGAAAAATATTACTCACCTTCAAATAAATTTATCTCCTTCAAAATAATCGCCAAAGGAATCTACACAATTTTTCCCACGTTTCTTCAAGTCATCGAAACACTGTTTATAGGCGTTGGAACTGACTGTTCGCAAAATACGCGTAACATTTGATTTAATATCCGAGACGTTTACAAATCTCTGTCCTTTCTTAAGCTTCGGAAAAAGGAAAAAATCAGCTGGCGATAAGTCGGGAGAATATTGTGGGTGATTTATCACTGTAATTGAATGCTTAGCAATATATTGTTGTACAGAAATTGCTGTACGAGGCCTAGCATTATCGTGTAAAAGAAACCCTTGCCCAGAATCAAACAGTTCCATCCTAACTCGTTTCTTAATCGAAAAAGCCCCTCCTTGTAAAAATAATGATTAATTGTTTGATTTTCAGGAACAAATTCGTGGTGAATAAGTCCTTTGTAATAAAAAAAATGCAAGATCCTTGAAAAGACAGAGATTTGAAAACGTCTCGGATATTAAATCAAATGTTACGCGTATTTTGCGAACGGTTAGTTCCAACGCCTATAAAAGTGTTTCACTGACTTGAAGAAACGTTAGAAAAATTGTATAGACTCCTTTGGCGTTTATTTTGAAGGAGATAAATTTATTTGAAGGTGAGTAATAATTTTCTTTTTTATAAAAAATTGTCCGGTTACTTTATGGGCGCACCTTGTATAACATACTAAATATTATATTTGTTTAATACATTGAAATAGGTATAGTGTCCCTAGACAAATAAACTAAGCCACTATTCGCTCAATAAACTAATAATTAGAATGAGAGCGTTTCCTTGCTCAATAAGTTTTGGAAGGTGTGGATTTGATATTAACAGGACTTATTTTACTTTTTTCATTGGGACATAATAAGTTCCGGCCACTTTATGTTACTTGAGGAATAAACAGATTAGAACTTGCAATCTACCACCCATTTTGTTTGTCTAAAATCACCTTTGCGTACCACAGAACTCAAACCCGTCGACATTGGCATTGAAAGCTAGTATATAGCTGTTCGGCTAGCGACAAATTCGCCCATTGTGTTAATCCAGACTAATCTAAGAATGGTATCATTGGACATTTTCTGTAAAAATATTGTTTAAATACCCACTAAACAATCTGATCTTTATCACTTATATATACAATTAAAAGTTATATAACTTATCTATTCACTTCTCCCACTATATTCAATTCCTGGATACGATTCGGAAAATAGATGAATAAAAGTAGTCAATAGGCGCGTCTCAGACTGGAAGCGCGACAAAAACATGGAAACACAAAAGGAGGCGGTAATGATTAATAAATGATATATGACCGTTCCAGCACTTTAACAGTTGTTCAATTGTGCGGAAACAAAGTATGAGGCACTAAATAAGATTATCTTCTTTCATATCCTTCAGTATTTATGGCATGTATCGCAATTAAGCCAGTATTTCGTTATTTTCCTTTCAAAGATAATCCTAAAGGCGGGAGTCTTTTAACTTCTTTTTCCCACAATCAGCAAAAGTTTGGGGGCGGTTTATTTATGACACCAACTAGAACTAAAGGCAGAATGAAAAAAACCATATTTGGTGCATTAAAATTGACGCATTGAAATTTCGTTAAGGCTTTAATTTATGAAATAGTTATTATCATTATTCTGTACTTTTATATCCATGGTAAAGATCATGTAGCAAAATATGTCACGAGAGTTCTGTGGTTTTATTTAAATTTTTATCAACAAAGTCGATCTGCCTTACCATCACATATAGTTTATCCAATTTACTTCAGATTGCACTTATTTGACGGATATTTGCAAAACTTAACTTCTCAAATTTTCAGAACTATTTTTGGATACAACGCGAAAAATGTATATTTCTTTGAAAGCATATTGCGCATTATTTGAGCTGCTATAGAAGACTAGTTGAAAACCAGCACTTCGCTACGGAGTACATTCAAATTAAATACAACGGTCAATGTATGCAATTATTGTCAAAATGAATAAATAAATAAATATATATATATATATATATATATATATATATATATATATATATATATATATATATATATATACTTATAATAAATACGACGATCAATGTATACAATTGATGCAAGAAAAATTATATATTTATAAAAAAATCGTGAGGGATATTTTTATAGACAAAATAATGTAGAAGAAAATATTAAAATTAAATCTAATTGGACATACTAAAGAATATACACTGGTGTAAGAAATTAAGAGAATTTGCAGACTTGGTCGATTATCTCTAGAACTACTGTACCGATTTTAATGAAATTTGATATATAAATACATTGATACAATACAAAACAAATAACCATTCAATAATTGTAATATACATGCATGATCGTACGTAACAGTCGTTGGAGTCGGGAGGTATGAAACAGCGGTTGCAGAATAAACAAAAAAAATGGGGTAATTCTTGGTGTTATTTTGCAGCAATCGGTTAATTTCAAATTGTAACAGTAAAAATGAGTAACCACCCACGTTTAGACGATGGAATGAGGTGGCGAATTGTGGGGATGCTAGAAGCAGGCCAATCTCAAGTCCAAATTTGTAGAGAGTTCAATTTAACACCCAGCGTCGTGTGTAACTTATGGAAAAAGTTCCAGAATATCGGATCCATCGAGAGAAAGCCTGGGCAAGGTCGTCCAAGAGCCACGACGGCCAGAGAAGATCGCCATTTGCCGATTATAGCGAGGCGTAACAGGAGTGCTACAGCTTCTCAGCTCTCTCGTGACTTGTATGCAGCCACAGGAACCCGTGTATCAAGGCTGACTGTTTCCAAAAGACTTCATGAGCGAGGGTTGTTTGCAAGAAGACCTGCTGTTTGCGTCCCGCTTACTTCTACGAACAGGAGAATCCGTTTATCATGGTGCAGTGAGCATAGAGATTAGAGTATGGATCAATGGGAGACCGTTCTCTTCACTGATGAGTCCCGGTTCAGCCTAAACACCGATTCACGCCGTACGTTCATATGGAGAGAACCAGGGACCCGCTACCTGCCCTCCAATGTCCGCGAAATCGACCATTATGGGGGTGGAGGTTTAATGGTCTGGGCAGGCATCATGTTGGATGGCCGCACACCTCTCCATGTCTTTGAAAGAGGCACTGTGACTGGTGTGAGGTTTAGGGATGAGGTCTTGAATCCCTATATTCGCCTTTTCAGGGGTGCAGTCGGCCCTGAGTTCATTTTAATGGACGATAACGTGAGGCCACAAAGAGCTCTTCTGGTCGACGAATTTCTAGAGAATGAGGATATTCGTCGGATGGATTGGCCAGCCAGATCTCCAGGCCTTAACCCTATAGAACATGTCTGGGACGCTCTGGGGAGGGCAATTTCAACTCGCAACTCCCCTCCGAGAACCATCCAGGGAATGAAAACAGCGTTGCTGAACGAGTGGGTCCAACTGCCACAGGAAATGATAAACTGCCTTATTTCAAGTATGAAATCACTCTGCGAGACCTGTATATCTGTAAGAGGAGACCATACCCCCTATTAACCCATCTATTAACCATTTTTTTGTTTATTCTGCAACCGCTGCTTCATACCTTCCAACTCCAACGAGTGTTACGCACGATCATGCTTGTGTATTACAATTATTGTTTTGTATTGTATCAATGTATGTACATATCAAATTTCATTAAAATCGGTACAGTAGTTCTAGAGATAATTGACCAAGTCTGCAAATTCTCTTAATTTCTTACACCAGTGTAGTACAGTTAATATAGTAGAGTTCAAAGAACATATCATTTACTGTATTTTAATATTTTTTTGGACAATGTCCAATCGTCTGCCGCATTAGGAAGGAAAATAAATTTTTTTTGCCTATTAGATTGCTATGCACGTGACGATAAATTTATTTAAAATACCAAAAAAAGAAATTACGTGATCAGCATTTAAAAAATTAAATTCTAAAAATGATTTTTTAAAAATTCACCAAAAATCAGAAAATTAAGGTAAAGATTTAAAAAAGATTTCATTTTAAAGGATTTTTTATGATCTTTCTCGTGATATAAATTGTATAACCCTCAGATTATTACTTTAAATGCAAACTTAAAAGAAGTTACTGAAACAGCTTAAAAATTTAATTTTAAAAGTCTAAGAAGAATTTTTCAAAAATCTTTCTTAGTGCACCCCTACACTATAAGAAGAATCGCCATGCAAAATTTCAGCCCTTTAGGTCCAGCGGTTTGGACTGTGCGTTGTATGTCAGTCAGTCAATCAGTTAGTGAGTCAGTCACTTACAGAACTGTTTTATATAGAGAGATAAGTTGTGGTTCTTAAGCTAGAGAAATACACCAGCCTCAAAATCTCAGGATGCTGCTGTTAAATCAATTATTGTCTCTCATCTCAAGGAATACATGGTGTGAGAGTTATGGCAAGTTTCTTTTTTTTTGTATCCTTCAATTTTATTGAAATAATCTCGCTCTGATTCACTAATTACTCTTTTGAGCCCCTACTCAAATATCTCATTACTTTATATCCCATTTGGGAAGCAATATTTCTAGCTAAAATCATAAATATAAGTAAAAACAACAACTTTAAAGTCCCATAGTTATGCAACTTTAATTTCTGAGCCATTGGGATGGGGGTTTTGCGATGTCCCAACAAGCAGAAAATCAATATTGCTTACCAAAGTAGAACAATGAATTTTTCTGTAATTTTTACTACCCGGAAAATACATGAAGGGTCCAGGGATAAAACGACTTTACAGCCATTTTTGTTAAAATGAGTTAGCAGTGCGATCTTGTAGCTTTCAAGGAGTACTAACACCACGTCCATTCATATCTGGGGCAGAATCACTTTAAAGCCGTTTAAAATAGCGATAAAGTTTCGGCGTTCCATAGAAAAACCACGTTACTCCAACTTTCAAATTCGTTTTTCTCAAAACGAGGTTTTTGGAGAAAAGTGATTTTAATCCTGGACCCTTCACATATTTACCTCATCAAAAATACTTACCTCAATTCTGCTAAGCGTCTTGCTACCCGTTTATTTCTAATAATGTTTTAAATTTTTGTGAAGGCGCCTGTGGCCCGGTTGGCAAAGGCCAGTGATCTGAACGTCAGTGGTTCGATGCCCGTTGCTGACAAAACCACGGACGTGTACACTAATGGCGGATGGTTCACGGAAGAAATATGTGGTAGCTGGAATGTCCCCCAAGTTCCCAAAATGCTTCTGGAGGGGCGTGGTCAAATGTTCCTCTCTCGTCACTTGACTCTGTTCAAAATTACGGGACCGATGTTCTTCGAAGTCAAGTCAGACTTCAGCCCTAGTGGTACCTCGCCTTAAGTGAAGCTGCTTAATACCCTTCACCATGGACCAAGGTCCTTTGCATTTGGTGTAGGCTTTTCTACACCGAGGGGTTCAGAAACAACAAATTTTTGTTATTACATGTTTTGTTTAATTCATTTCTAAACTTTATTGAAAGAAATTATAAACTATGTATCTCAAAGCTTATTTCTAATAAGTTTTAAAGTTTCATAATTAGGTGTTATTTCTTTCTAATTTTAAAAACGGGTTTAGGAATAAACGTTTTGCTGTGCTGAAATACCACAACATGCTTTATTTTTTTCAATAACTAATCCCTGATATAGTAAGCTACTTAATAACATGATTCCAACTACTAAGGTATTAACACCACACAACACTTTTGGTAAAATTGTTATACTAACTTTTTCTGTAGACAACGATTCTATAACTGATTTCACAGCTGCTAATGTCGGATAAGCATGCGTTGACTGTTCTTGCCAGCATCGATTCAGATCTTGACCAAGAATGCACGTCCTGTAAAAAAAGAAGAAAATTTAAATATCATCGGGAAATTTTAACTGCCTAAAAAAGAAATTAAAGGTATAATATATATAACATACCAAATGTTATATATGCTTAATACATAGAAGTAGGTATAGTGTCCCAATGATACAAGTGTGAAGAATTGCTTACTTATATTAGAAGATAGAGATGAAATTTAAAAAAAAATGAAATTAACACAAACTCAGAGTTATCATTTGCAAGAAGAAAGCGAATCAGTCATAGTAAAAGTAAGATGCAGATAAAAATTATGTCAACATATTTATAGCATGCAATTTGAAAATGACATCAGTAGTTACTTCACACTGATATTTATTTTTACATAGACCAATGACGAACTACTGCGCGATGGCCAAAGTGCATTTGGTACCAGAGTCTGTGGGTTCGAGTCCTATTCTAAACATGGATGTTTGTAGCCATTCGGAATCGGTTTTAAGCAGTAGGTCCCGATCTAATTAGCCGTTGTGTAGCAAAAAATAACCGTAGCACTCTCAATCAACCAACCAACCAACGGAAAACAGTGTTTCTCCGGCTCAAAATTTCTTTGCTGTTGTATTCATTCTAAACGGCCTCAAAATATTGAACAGCTTCTGCTTTAATTGTTTTAAATCCAAACACACTGAGCAAAGGTGGGCAAGAAGTTCAGGTCGCCACTTTCCTGTCTTGGTTTCCTGTGTAGGCTTCTCTCTGCTCCCGAAAAGAAAGCTAAATCTCCTTTATCAATACGATTTGACCCATTTATATGTTTATTTTAATAAATTAACTAATATTTTTCTTTTCAAGAGTTTGACGTTTACCTATAGGCCAAAGATTACGAAACCCGATGAATAAGGGGGTAAGAGAGTTGTTAGTTCTGCTTAAAGACGGAAAAGCCTTGAATTTCCTTTCTGAGGAGATATTTAGAGCAGCCATTTAGTTGTGTTTAAGGCCTTTAGGACGCTAAATTTTCCACTGTTATCATTATTAATATTTGCAAGTCGTCTTACAATATCTTTATCTGGCAAACCTTTTTCTATTTTTTTTCAGAATACTTTTTTCTACTGTTTATATAGCTAAGTTCCCATATATATATATATATATATATATATATATATATATATATATATATATATATATATATATATATATATATATATACCGGGTGGGCAAAAAGTACGTATAAACTTTAAAATTTCATACAAAACGGAAAAATAACCAAAATTAAAAAAAGGTTTGCAGGGTTAGCATCGCTAGGTCACGGGATTTTTTTTTTTTTTTTGAGACAGGAAAATAATAACTCACAAAACAGCCGACAGGTGGCACTGACTTACACAAGTCAAAGAAAAGATAGGCAAATAACGAAAAGAATGCTTCTATTACAACAGTAGGTGTTCCACATGACGCCCACCACAAGGGATAAGGCATTGTAGACTAGTCACAAATCCAGCAACGGCAGAATGGAGCAGGTCTGGATGTATACATGACACCTCTCGGCGAATCGCGGAACAATAGTGAACTGGTTGTGGATTAGGAGCGTACGTTCTTATAACCGTCTCATTTGCATATTTCCACAGAATTCGCTCGTATCAACGCCACCTGTCAGCTGTTTTTTCCTGTCTTAAAAAAATCCCGTGACCTAGCGATGCTAATCCTGTAAACCTTTTTCTATTTTGGTTATTTTTCCGGTTTTTATGAATTTTTAAAGTTTATACCGGCCCACTCGGTATATATATATATATATATATATATATATATATATATATATATATATATATATATATATATATATATATATATATGTATATATATATCTTACCGACGATAATTTTTCTCGGTGAATTTTACAAATATACGTCACTTGACGTATATTTATAAATACGTTTCAATCTACGTGACGCCATTTTAGCACTGCGAAATTTTCGTATGACGTGAGACTGAGATCAATGTTTTACTCTCATACTGTATACTAGGAAACGTTTAGAAAAGCGTTTTTTCTATCAAACACAGAAATAAATAGAGCGTTACTTACCTATAATTTCCAACATACACACCATCGGGATTTAGCATTGGTATGAACTTAAATGTGACATTCTCTCGTAATATTTGAGCCACAGGACTGTCACCCAAAAGAAAGTTGATCATTCCTAAAAATACGTATAATGTTACTTACACGAAACTTTTTGAAGACGCTAAAACAAAACATCACAGCTCCTTCACTGTAGTCCGGTTTTTAAGGAGCTGAGTCATTTTGGATTAGCTGTAGTATTTTATAAAAAAACAAGGCGAATATATTATAGAAAATTATTTATACTTTCATGGAAAGAAATTCTGTATTTCAGTTACGGAATTAATGAAGAAGAAACTGATCATTTCAAGTTTAAACTTGGTAATTATAAATTCTTCGCGTATTTAAACAAAACAGCTTTCCCAAATTCCAAATATCTGCATCTTTTGTTAATTTATGCATCCGGTGTTAAAATATATGAGTAGTTGCCAAACGCGTAAACTGAAATTTCATGATATTAAATATGTATTATTAATGTATTATTTTTCTGCCTACACCGAAAAGAAGAATTGAAAAAATTAGCATCACATGAAAGGGAAATTAGCTGTGGAACAAAATGTGTGAATTTGCTAATTGATTAACGGTTTTTCAATCCGATAATCTCAAAATGGTAGTTTAATAATCTTAAACAAAATAATATGGCCTTTCTGCAAAGAATAAGTCGAAATTTTAGAATTATTTTTATTCTAGAGCATTTTTATTGAAGTACTTTACTAGATTAAATGATAATGATTAAGTTCAAAAGACAGTAATCGTTGCATTTGCCCTGTTATATTTTAACTTAGGGTTATTTTTCTGAAATGTGTTCCAGATGTAATAAAGAATTAAATTTTAATGAATATGTTTGCGTTTTTATTATAATCGCATATATTACGTATTTTAAATTTTCTATTGTTAATTTGAATAATTGGTCTGCATACTTAAAAATAATACATTTAGGCCAAACCATGCAATGAAGAAAACCTAATGAACTAAACGTAGAGTTTTCGTTATATTCCCAAAGAATTTAGAGTGTTCAGGGATTAGATGTACCGAAGGATATTTTCAAAATTTTAATATTATTTCCAGTCTCAGATTCAATGAGTCAGCTTATAAATAAATGCATTACCGCAATACTATCAAAGGATTTCAAAATATTTCCTTTATTTTGTGACTTATGGTGTTGTTATATTCTTCTTTTAAATAATAGATAGAATTGTGTCTCTCTTTCTATTAATCGAGGTTTTGACTTTAAAATTGTGATTAAATTGAAAAAAAGCTCTAGGTAAAAAAAAACTAAATAACTATATAAACACACACTTATAGTATATAAATGTGTGTGTGTGGATTGTTTTCGGCGTGTGATCGCATTTATAGGTAGGTTGTAAAATATTTAATGTGTATATTTGGACAAATATATAAATAGATTCATTCTGTTATTTTTTAAGTAAATATGTATGCCAATATCAGAACCTCATTTACATCTGGGGGGGGGGGCATTAAAATGTTTCCTTCCAGTGCTTCATTAAAACTTTACTTTTCGGCGAATTTTTCCTTTTGACTGCATTAAATACACCTTATAAATCTTTATAGAAGTTTTATATGCACCCACTAGAATGTTTGCTAATTAACATGGTCTCTAATAGATTTACGACCATTTTCAGAATTAAAAAAAATTATTTTATATAAAGCTCTAAAAATACCCTTTTGTAGTAGAAATTACATTTTAATATAATGACTAATAGAAATGTTGGAGGGTATTTATGAGAATTTGAAGTACTATAAAGACTGTGAGAGATAGCGATTTAGAAATCGTTTTAAAGGATGAGTTTTCCAAAATATTAAGCTAAAAAAATGGATAAATTATTAGTTGAACATTATAAGTCGTATAATGTTCAACTATATTCTTATACCTTAGAACGTATGATTATGAGAATCATACGGTCTAAGGTTTAAGATTATAATTTATTATTTTAAAACACAAATAATTTGACAATTTACAAGCTCCAACATATTAGTACTTTTTAAAGCAACAATTTAGGTTGTAACGATTCTGAGCATTAGAAGTTGTCAGTTGTAAGAAGATAGTGCGGAATTTTATGCTCTTACAACTTGATAGAAATTTCACTAACTCCGAAAGATGTTTTTGACATCTTTTGTCTCTGAAACATTTATGAACTCCAAACAACAAGAGGTTTAAGTAGTAATTGTTTTATCATTAATTTTTACTTGTTAGTATATGCAATTTGTATTATACCAAACACTGCACCTAATCATGAAAGGAAAAGCCTACCTTGGCAAACATAAGAAGAAGGTGTTTCTCCTGGGTGTATCCTTGCTCCAATCACAACAGTTTTCTTTTTCTTATTGTTTTTCTTTGACGAGTTATTTGACGGGTTGTTTGGAGGGTTGGCCGACGGGTTGTTTTCATCTGATTCCTTCTGCTCTTTTGTTTCATCCTTCCTGGAGTCAATCGTGACCATTTCAATTCTTCTCCCGTGCTGAAAACGAAGTTCACTGAATGAGAATAACATAGAAGAAATTCAAGTTTACAAGTTTCAAAAAACAAAGGAACTATTGATACTGGCCTCCGAAAACCAGGCATAAATATGACTAAAAAAATTTTAAAACTTCAGTAAAGTCATAAAGAAACCAGAAATGGATGAAGAGAAAAATTTAGATTCTTTGTGAAATGAAAAAAAAGAAAGACATAAACTACAAAAAGTATGCCAAAATATTGATATGTAGGAAGTAAACTCGAAAGCCCCGTTAACACTTGATCTGTATAGAATATTCATAAACACGTGAAATAACTCTGTACTGAGTGTTACACTTCGGAAGTTAAAGTAGTAAGGATGACATGATACAGACAACTACTAACGGCGAATTTTGAATGATATTTATAAAAGTTAGGAAAAATGTATCAACGAAATATATTTATGATAGCACACACGTATATATACACTGCTTGACAATTCCTAAGAAACAGTCACATTTTTCAGAATATTTCATAATATACATTGATTGAAGAAATGAAACTTCGTACATATTTAGTAGAGATACTGTGCATTATTTATTATACAAAATGGTACAGATTACGCCACATGGAAAAAGAAGAAAACGAAAAACAAAAAAGATGCTCTTTGGAGCATTTCCAAACAGCCACGAAAAATGGGTCTTCCTGACAGAATGAAACAGTTATGAGTACCTTAGTACGGTGTGTGACCTCCTCGGACACTAGTGCAAATTTTGGATATATTTTTCATGCTGTCTACTAAAGTATTAAGGTGTCCTTGGGGGATATTGTCCCATTCCTCTCTCAAGGTGATTCTCAAGGTCCCATTCCTCTCTCAAAGCCTTAATCTCTCTGCAATACCATTGTGATGTAACGGTACCTCGCTCAAAGATGTGAAGCGGTGTTTTACCATTATGCATAATGCCTGCCCACACCATCACGCCTTGGCCATACCGATGACGTTCCTGAACATTCTGTGGTGCATAACGTGTTCACCTCTCTCTCCACACTAACTGTTGGCCAGAATCACTTGTCACAGTGAAACGGGATTCGTCAGAGAACATCAATCTGGACCACTCTTGCTTACCCCAACCAATATGTTCCTTACACCAACGTAATCTTTCTCGACGATGGCGTGGTTGAAGTGGGATGCATTGAACAGGCTTCCGTGCATACAATCCAACCTGATTTAATCGCCTAGAAATGGTTCTGGCTGATACATTTGTACCGGTAGCGGTTGCAAGGTCTGCAGCTATCTGACTAGGAGTGAGATGGCTGTTCCTTTTCGCCACTAGGGATACATATCGATCCTCTTGAGGTGTGGTGTTCCTTCCACGACCACCGGCATGCTTTCGCATAGCATTTCCACCTTCAGCGTCCTTTTTAAATCGCGATATGACACTTTTTGCCACTCCCATTACTCTGGCGACAGTAGTGACACTTTGACCTGCTTCGAGCCGTCCAACTGCTTGTCCACCATCGTACGCACTCAAATGTTGTCTTGCAGACTATTTACACTTGATTATAGCCACACCACTCTGATTTTCACAGAAATAACTTCCAACAACCTACGACACTACTTTCGTCAAACATCTAACTGCATGAACTTTCGAATGAATAAAGAGTTTTCGTGCACTGCCTTTTATACAGATAATAGGTACTGCCCTATTACGCCCTCTGCATTTCATTTTACTGTGATTACTCTGCTGTCGGGAACGCTAGTTTGAAAAAACCAGTTGTTCCTTAGCAATTGTCAAGCAGTGTACATATAAATATATATATATATATATATATATATATATATATATATATATATAATATTTATATATATATATATATATATTTATTTATATATATATATATATATATATATGTATATATATATATATATATATATATATATATATATATATATATATATATATATATATATATATATATATATATATATATATATATATGTATATATATATATATATATATTATGAGTCTATATGCGCATTTTGAGAATATGGATAAGAAGCCCACCTGGATTCAAATGTGAACAAGATATGTTTCACCTTAATTATTTCAACGTTCCATCCTTAATTAGTAGTACGGAAGGGCTTGGGTTTGAAATTCACAATGGAACCTCATAAGGCTTGCGTTATTACGATGATTTGGAAAGAGAAGGCTTATGCAATATATGGATAACAATGTATATGGGCCCTATGGTTTCATGCAATAGTATGCTCCCTCACTATATGAAACATTTATCCCGAATTTAGTTATGAATAAGAGAAATTTAATTTTTTTATGACATTAAACTTGAGTTATTTTTATCAGGAATGAGTTAAATTCTGTGAAGGTATTTTGTAATGTAAATGATTATTCTTGAACTGCATCGCGTTGAAAATTTTCTTTAAGAACTTTTTACATGTAACCCTAAGTGCATTAAAAGAAAATTTCGTGATTTTGAATATGATTATAAATGGTTTCAAATTTTGTTCAGCATTATTCTTTCGTGTTCCTTAATCTAAAAAAATCATTTAATAAAAAGAGAAAAAATCATTTAATAAAATAGAAAAAAATAATTTAATAAAAGAAAAAAATCATGGCTTGGGGGGGGGGGGTAAAGAATCATACTAATCTATATATATATAACAGTTCCGCAACTGACTGACTGACTGACAGATAACGCACAGACCAAACCTCTGGACCTAAAGGGCTGAAATTTTGCATAGCGATTTTTCTTATAGTGTAGATGTGCACTAAGAAAGGTTGTTGAAAAGTTCTTCTTAGAATTTTTAAATTAAATTTTTAAGCTGTTTTTGTAGCATTTTTTAAATTTGTATTTAAAATAATAATTTGAGGGTTACAAATTTTATATCACAAGTAAGATCATAAAAATTACTTTAAAACGAAATCTTTTTCGAATCTTTACCTCCATTTTCTGAATTTTGGAGAATTTTCAAAGATTAATTTTTAGAATTTAATTTATAAAATGCTGATCACGTGGTTTCTTTTCTTTTTGTGATACTTTAAATTAATTTTGCGTCATGTGCATAACAACGAAATAAATTGACAAAAAAATATTAAAATACGGTAAAACATAAAACTTAACCACTAGACCAGTGGTTCTCAAACTTTATACAGTCTGAGCGCACTTACAATACTACAGATACTTGCTGGCGAACTGTATACAAAATAGGACTAATATGTTATAATTTGGTGCAAATCTGTTCAAATAGGCGTGATTTAACTGGTCTTGTTTTAATAAAGTTCACTATTTTAACAACTTGATCTAAGACCTCTCTTAAATCATATCCAAATGTTCTTGACATCAAGGCCTCTCTATGAAGGAAGCAATGAGTTACAATAACATTTTAAATTTTTTTCCTTTATAAAAGATACAAGACCCTTGTTGCAGCCTATAATAGAAGGAGCTCCATCCGTGGAAATGCCTACACACGATTCCCACGATAACTGCCATTTATCAAGGTAGCTATTCAGGATGTTAAAAATGTCCTCACCTTTTGTTGTCAGGCTTAATTCTTTGCAAAAAAGAAACTGATATGTTATTTGATTTTCGTTAATGAAACGAATGAATGCTATCAGTTTCACCTTGATGGTAATGTCGGTTGACTCGTCAACTTGCAATGCAAAATCAGAAAACTGGAGTTTATTACCACATGCATTTTTCTCAATATCAGAAGACATTTCCAAAATAAGCCTGTTGACAGTATCATTGGACAGAGGTATCTAGCTTATTTTCATAGCTGCTTCATTTCCTAACATCGTACTGAAAATCTTTTGGCCATCAGGCAAAATAAGTGACTCACCCAAAGTTTGAGCTTTCATATTTTGTGCGATCAGTTCTGAGACTTGGTAAGAAGCAATTGGTTAAGAAACTTATCCATTTTTATGGGTAAATTATTTTTAATAAAGACAATTACATCAACGGTAGTTATTCTGAAAGTTGTAAAAGGCACAATACGTTTACTCTTGACGGCAGTTTACAAGACACGACACGCCAACTCACCAACGCCTGTTATGCAACACTGCCAGTTGCCACGTGATGAAAGCTAATGCCAGTGTTAACATGCCGTTCCAGCCACGTTTGTTACGTCTTTTAAACGCGTAAAAAATTTGCGGATCAGAAGCTAGTTACAAGAAAGGGAACTTATAACTACCATAATAATGTCGCAATGAAACAAGCCGAGTGTTCGTAAAGAAATGGTATAATATAGAAACTTAGTATACATTTGCATTAATTGCATACATTGCATTAATTGCATACATTGCATTAATTGCATACATTGCTTAGTATACATTGCATTAATTGCATTAATTGCATTTTGGCATTAATTGCATACATTGACCGTTGTATTTATTATAAATATATAAATATATATTTTTGGGGGTGTTAATTTCATACATTGACCGTTGTATTTAATTTGAATGTACTCCTTAGCGAACCACGTATATTTAGCTAGTGTCTTATAATTTATAACACTACAGCCTGTACACCTTATGATTCTTAACCCGCAGAAAATGTACGCCTTGAGATTTTTGTGCATAGAAACTAAGAGTTGCTAAAATTAATCTTTTTTAATTGTATAAAACTGTTTGAAAGTGCTACTATTATTTCTCTAGAGTAATTTATTAAATGACTCGCTATCCATGTTTCAGGAATATTTTAATCTAATTTGATATTGCAACGAACTGGAGTTTAATTTTGAGATAATTCCATTAAATATTAAATTCAATCATTTAGTTTCTGAATTGAGAATCATTTCTCTCAGCTTCGGAAAAGTAACTCTCCTGAGTTCAGTAATGTGTGATTTCGATGACATTTTTCATTTATTTGCCGTATTTTAAAAATTTATAAACTTTTCCTTGTTTTTTCCCTTGTTTTTACCGTAGTAGCACAAGAAAATTTTCGTTAATAAAAGTATCTTGTTTGATCTACCGGATAGCAGCAAATATATTTTACACGACCCTTTCTCTAAATCGTCATGATTAAATAATATATTTTGAAAAAGCATCAAAAATACCTAGTTTAGACTAATTAATTGTCGTGTTGTTATAAATCTTCGAAGGAATTCTCACCAAATCCGTGAACTTTGATTTTATTATAAGGATAACGTCTTTATTTCAGGTATTTTGCAAGTATCAGTGCCAAGGATAAATGTCACAAAATCAGCACTACGACCTAGAAAACCTCATAAGGCAGTCAGTTCAGTATGCGTTTTAATAAAAAGTTATTCATTCTATAGCACTGATGAATTTAGAGGTGTAGTAAAACTTTTTATTCATCAGAATTGTAGAAAGAATCTACAACCGCTGCATCAACTCATAGTAATGGAACGAAAGTTGTCATCAAAAAGCATAAAATTATTAACGTTCATATGCAAACAAACTGAAAATAAAAATATTGAAATTCACATGTGTACGATTCACTCGTACGCAAATCACACGAGACCATGGTGACAATACAATTTCCTTTCAAATTATTTCAAAGGTACGTATGCTTACATTCATGACACTATGCTGAACCAATTTTTGCTACTTTGAATCACAGACAATTTCAGAGTTCTAAAATTACATAAATATCAAAACAGTTATATTGTGAGTTAATACTGCTTTGGTCATTATGGTATTAAATATTACTTTTTACTTATAAGTCAATCTTATACTATTTAAAGTGGCATCATGCAGAGTTTATATACTGAACAGTTAATTATTCATTTTACTTAATACTCTAAATATACGCAATTTTACAATAAATAAAATTATTAATAACTAAGAGTGTTTACAGTATTAATGTCCTATTATAAAAAAGTTATATAAAACATTTCATATTAAATAAAACATTTCAATTATTTGTAAATAATAATAAATATGTTCTATTACATAAACAAAAACATATTAAATAAACGCTTTAAATGTAATCGCAAAATCTAAGTCAAATCAGAATGTAAAAAACGACTGAAAAAGTAAAGAAATCAATTAAATTTTCATGAAAAGTCCCTTGCTTGTAATCTCTTCATTAATTGAAATACATTCTCATATCTGCTTCACACTTTGTTTAACCGAATAAACGAGTAAATAACTTCAATTATTGGACTTAAGTTAGTTAAGCAATTGATCCCTTTTATCTTTTATTTAAAATGAAATTAGCTATTTTCTGACTCGTTGATTATGAAATGAATTCATCATACATCGAAAGAGATATTTGTTACATTTTGATGCATTCAAATGAGTTAATTAATAGATAGAATTTGAATTATTCATTAGCAGTTGACATTTCTAAAAACTGTTTATTTATTTCGAGGGATTAGTGTAGAAGCATTGTTTATTGAGTTAATTCTAATATTATCTGAAAAAGTCTCAAAACATGTGCAGCTATTTTGCATACATATTTTATGTTTGAATTGCGACGGAAACATGCAAATGTTGTTACGGCGGGAAATAACTAACACAGATGACGGTTAGTAGTTTCAAATTAAGTAACCGTTAAGCTGTAAAACTGAGTTTTTTAAACCATAAAATATGATACTTATCAGATAACGGATTCACAAAATTTCTTAAGATGATTGTAAAGTCTGTAATGCTACTTCCTAAGCAGCTTCTGACTTCATTCGAAATACAAATACTGCGTTTGCATGCCTAATGAATTCCTTGAGTCACAGCAAGCAGACAGAAACGTCGCCGTAATATTTTCTGACACTTGCCTCGAAAGTGCCACCCATGGTGGCATGTATGTACATTTGTGGAGATTAGGCGAGGAACTTTTAAAACACATGCTTACTTCAAGAGGAATCAAGATTTGAGTTTGTTATGTAGTGTTGCTACATTGAGACGAATCAATGTTGTCCCCTTCTAGCGCCACAGAAATCAATATTTGAAGGATATAACTCCAGCAAAACTGCAAATGTGGGTAACATAAAAATCCGATGGGCCCGCAGAGTAGTTATGCTGTGTCACAGTGCCACAGTGATAATGTTGCTTGTACGGTGCTAACGAATTTAGAGTATCGATTTTTAAGTAATTAAAAAAAATTTTCAACCTCTTGCAGCCTTATTGAACAGGTTCAGAGGTTTGAAGACTCGGGAATCAGCCGTTTTGTTCAAAGGTTAGGGAATATGATAACTCCCAAAAAGCAATTTATCCTGTTTTCACACTGTAAAGGCAAAAATTTCGACTTAACGGAAATTTGGACTAATCTCTTGTCAGTCGTTGAGTCAATGGTGAACTATATATTAAAATCAGCGTAATATGGATACCTCGTTAAGCAGTTGTATTTGTTTTTAGCCTTTCGAAATGACTTTAATCTGTATGTTCAACCCTGTTGAACTCTCGTCTTGGTGGTGAATACCGTAGCGTTCCAGACCAACAAAACTGAAACCTTTTTACATCTATTTACAGGCATCATAAATGAAGATTGTTTATATCAGGGATAGTCAAAAGGAGTAGCACGTGTTTGTAACATTCAAAAACCGAAACCATTTTCCAACTAAAGAAAGCATGCGGGAGAAATCTCATGTGACAGACAGTTTTAAAGGTGGGTGTATAACTCTTTTCTTGCTCAATTCTTTTGTCTTAAAATCTTATTTTGCCAGCGAAACCATCCATGAGAGCATTTTTGAAACCGCATTCTGTTACTAAGAAGTATAAACGAAAGCGAGGCAATCGTCTGAAAAAAAATACGCCTTTGGCATAAAAAATGACATTTAAGAACAGTCTTTAATATTAATAGAAAATAAATTAGTGATATATGAATAAGGGTATAATTCACTGTTGAAATCTGTGTTTTGATGTTGAACAGTAGAAACGATTTACATTGTCTTAAATTAACCTTGAGGCCGTCCGCACACGGAGCAACTCAAAAGAAACTGATAACCGACTCCAATCACAAACCAGTCCGTGATGAGTCGTAACCTACGTAATAGAATGGAGCCACGCACACGGCGCAACTGGTTACAAACCCGTCAGCAACGCGTTTGTAATCAGTCGCAGGCAACTCAACGTGTCGAGTCACTAGCAACTTCAGTCGCCAGTTTCTCTTGCGTTGTGCGTGTTATTACACAATCTATGTTACAGCCGCTCTTTTGGCAAACTGCCAAATGACGTACACGAGTCACGTGACTTCTGCCTAGCGATGAAATGAAATTCTAACGTTTTTTGTTGTATGGAATATGTGCGCCCATATATACAGTCCATTTTTAAACGATTGATCAAAGACAATCTATTAAGACGATTTTTTTAAATAAATTAATTTCTGATAATAATTTAACTAAAAATAATGCCCGGAATAATGATGTTCTTCCTTCCATGACAGGTAGCAAACTATTGATTTGAATCACTTTTGAGTCGGCCCGTGTGCGGAGCCGCATCACTAGCGAGTTTGCAACCGATAAGCAATTTCAGTCGCTAACCAGTTGAATTTCCTTTGAGTCGCTCCGTGTGCGGACGGCCTTACAGTACGATGAAATTTTGGCACCCTTACATTTTTTGATTCATAACAAAATTTCTGTAAATTTTTAGTATACAGCATAAGAATTAGTGAATACGTTTTAATTATAATGGTCCTCAATTGGGATTTATTTTAAACTTTCAGGAAATTTTGCTTTTTTACGTTACATCTCCCGTCTATGAGCTCCCCCAATCCTTTTAAATGTCAAGAGCATAACTGTGGATTAGTTATAATTTTCAGGTAAATGTATTAGATAGTATAAATATTCGAATACACTCGAATTTCGAAGCTCAATCTGGAATATGAATTCTCTAACCAAATAAACTATTTTCACGACGTACTAAAGCATTTCTTTCCATGTCTTTCCCCCCCAAAAAAATGATATATTTTGCTAATTTTTTTTTTGTATATAATTATATTAAAATACGTTTTTTTCTCTACTTTATTACTAACTAGCGGCCCGTCCCGACTTTGTCCGGGTTGAACAAAATATTATACCAATAAATTTCCAGTTGATAGCCAATAAATTGTAAATCTTTTTTTACCTTAATAATAACCTAAATAATACCTTAAATTAATTTTATGTTAGTTAATAATTAAAATAAATTTTTTTAAAGAAAACGGCGTGCCGGAGAACGGCTAGGTTCGAACCGCTAGCGTCAGAACAGTATCCCTCCTCGATAGCACCACGATAAGGATCGTTGAAATCTTCGGAACAAAAAGCGGTAGAAGACAGTAGCGGAAACAATGGAGATTGTTAGTATTAAGCCCCTAACTTTATTTCTACTGATTAGATATACATAATATATAGCCTATGTCCATCTGGAATACTGTACCTTTCAAAGAGTGAAAGAATTTTTCAAATAGGTACAGTGGTTCTGAAGATTACCCTCCACGTACAAAATCGCTCTCTCTTTATATATAAGTATAGATAGCACCACGATAAGGATCGTTGAAATCGTCGGAACAAAAAGCGGTAGAGGACAGTAGCGGAAACAATGGAGATTGTTAGGATTAAGCCCCTAACTTTATTTCTACTTATTAGATATACATAATATATAGCCTATGTCCATCTGGAATACTGTACCTTTCAAAGAGTGAAAGATTTTTTCAAATAGGTACAGTGGTTCTGAAGATTACCCTCCACGTACAAAATCGCTCTCTCTTTATATATAAGTATAGATTTTTAACAAAAGAGGAAAAGGCTTGTGATGAATTGCTTTGTCACTATTACATCTAAATTAAAAATATCTCAATAGCGATTTTCATTGTTAAGAGCAGAAACATTGGTGAAACTTTAGAGACTCAATAGGTTAAAATTTTACCCCTATGACGAAATCTATTTTAGCATTTCAGAAAATTCTAGCGAATAACAAAAATGAACCGTTTTACACTCTTGTCGTGCTTACATACTTCAACAAACGAAACATTATAAAGAACCTGATTTCTTTCGATTTCGTGACCTAAAAAACAAAACAAATTTTTATGTTTGTTTCAAGCTTTATGTTCAATACTTGAGTGAAACAGTTGTCATTACTGGAGATGGATGCAATCGAAAGTAATTCGCAGTTGGAAGCCTGTAAATGACGAAATTTCTTATTTTGACATATCATTCACATATTTCTCTCTAACAGGAAATACAACTATAGCATAGGAGCTCTGTCAGTGAAATACGCTTAACAATGAAGTTGTACGAGTGCGCGAACATAAAATGATATGTATTATTCTCGTCAAAAAAATAAGCAACTCTATTTTTTTAATCTTATTTACCGTTGTTTTAACTTTCTTTATTACTCATAAAAAAGAGTTTAACATTGCTTAATACTGCACTCCAAAAAATCTTATTTACTAGATCATCTAGTATTCCATTGATGTTCAATAGGTCACTTTCATATTTTTATATAATTCCTTCATAAAGTCTGTTGAGAGATTCTTCATAACTTAAAAAAAATAACAAGTTAAATTTTTCATGAAATTTTCAAGAAAAATGCAAAATTCATAATTACAATGCATATGTCTAAAAATCTAACTCTAGGTATGGATATAGAGTCATAACACACAGGTTTGTGCCTTGTTTGGTTGCTATGCTTATCTTTTGTTAAATAAGAACTAAACCGTCTCTCATATTTTAAAAAACTTTTAAATGATAAAATTTTTGAATACATGTAATTTTTCTTTCAAAACAAACTTCTATCCAAAACGGGAAAGTAATCGAGCATTTTATTTGGAAATTAAAATTATAGTTTTTCAATCGAATACTTTAACCCCTCAAAATAAATACTATTGTGAAGAAAAAACATATATTAATTAGTTATTTCCATATAGTTTATATATGAAGTTTTTCAATGTAGCTTTTATGAGTTGTACACTCAGTTCCATGGGTTATACGTTTATCTACACTAAGCTTAAGGGTGAAATTATGAATGGACTGAAAAGAGATTTTCTTTTGTTACTTTAAAAATAAGAATTTTTGACAACTGGTTGACTTCATATTACTACACATTAACATGAAATTATTGCTATATGTTATACAGAAAAAAAAAAACTTAATTCAGTTTCACTTTCAGATATTTTTGTGCATTTAGAAATGCATTGAAGTTCCATATTCAAAAATTTATGAAAATCAATTTCTCATTTAAGAAATTAACCGGTGCTGAAGAAGGTAATATGAATGAATAATGGGAAAGACAAATATAAAGCAATTCGGAAAATTTTGAGGAAAAGAGTCTATACATATTGGCATTTTAAGTTGAGTTATGTACAACTTCAACAGTGTCTTTAAGTTAGAAACTGAATAAGTGAATTTCATTTTCGCTGACTCTTAACATTTTAATAAAAACTTTTGCTGCATACTGAAAATGGATAACTTAAACTGGAATGAAACAAGGGATGTTTTGAAATAATCTGACATATTTTACAAAAAATAAATGTTTGAAACTAAAATTTATAAAAAAAAGGCTATTTTGATATTTCTTTTGAATCTTACAAAAGTGCTGGTGATCAGTCAACTTATTATTTTTATGTTCCAAATGCTCTAAGAAGCTTTAAAAGTCGTATCGTTTAGATTTTGCAATTTGCTGATAAATTTTGGTGATATGAAAGTAAATATTCATTTCCGTTCGCATAAGAACAAGTTCTACGTAAATGCCTTTTGACAAGTATGTTATTATTTTGTGAATGAAATTAAAGTAATAAAACACGTAAGGGCCACAGTACATTATGAATTTTTCTACTAAGGCTTAAAAAATGCGCAATGTATGAGAGAATTATGCCCTAAACAAATCACTTCTAAATAATTCCTCATTTTCAAATCGCCTTCCTTTTCCTGTTCGTACTCGAAATCACTGAAAATATAGCACCGATTCTCTTTTTATTATTCTCCATTGTGCCACGTAATATCTTATGTATTGATAACCGCTAGTTTCAGAATTGATGAGAAAATTATTTACGGGGTAAAAAAAGGTCTCATTTCCTCTCAATAAACTTAAGGCAATTCTTTAGTTATTTACCAACGTTAAAACAAGCAAACATATAAATTTAAATTTTCATCACTTCTCGAGAATTTTTAACTTCCACCCTTTATCAAGTAAAACGAGAACTCCATTTAACTTCAAATTACACCAACTAACAAAGGGATACGATAAAAACGTCTTTAGAGATCTCAATCGTGGGTAAATCTTAAAGACTCCATTACCATTTTATTGGATTCTTGAGTAAATTTGGAATTTAAGTGCCACATATTGGCATTCAGGCTGAGACATTAAGCTAAAATAAGATTACTTTATTCCAAATAAGATATGCGATAAGCAATTTTCCGGGCGCCCTCTCTTAAGTACCTACTTAGCCATTACTGTCGAAATATTCAAATTACAATCACCGGGACTGTTTCTTAGTATTTCTTTGACGATAAAATTGCTAATGCAAAAAAGGGAGAAGTCGGCCATTAAAATTTTGAATATCGCGGCACCTTTCTTTGATCACCTCGTTCCGAGTTGAGGAAGCATAGAATGTCTGGAGGGTGAAAAAAAAAGAAATGGCGTCCTATTGAGCAACTGCAACAATAAACAATATTTTAAAGATAAATAAGGCATGTGTTGGGGAGTATATGGAAAGTAGTGAAAGCTGGGTTGAAAAATAAGAAACTTTACAGCCTTTCATAGCTGTAGGATAGAATAAGGAGAACGCAAGTGTTTCAAAAGGGCGTATGCAACTTTATAGGAGAATAGAGAATAACTGGGAAAACGTACAATCGCTGAGTGAACGCTGAAGGTTGTAAAGCACACAGCCTTTTGGTCGTGTATTGTTACACTATAGCATCCATTTTTACAGATATTTTGACTCTCGGCATAGAAAAGAATTTCCTTAAAATCTTCCGAACTGCTTGCTGCTCAGGAATTTTGGAGTGTGAATGGTACCTGCAAGGTCAACAGAAAGAGCCAAGACTTCCAATGCTGGTGTGCATGATATTCGGCAAAATTTGAACCTAAACCTCTGGAGATGAAACAGACGTCTCATGAAATTAAATAAGACAAAACTTTAAAGCCACTCTTTCAAGCCTTTTTCTTGCAGTTTGGCTGTACTAGCATCCAGAATTACTGCCGCTATTTCTGAAGTTACACCTGATCAAATTTCTGCTTCGCGGGGCGTAAAATGATCGTTTCCCTAGTGGGACGTTAGAGGAATAACTGGAGGGAAGCAATATATACATGTGATTGAACGTATTGAAACTTCGTATGTTACCCTTGATTTAGTTGAATAAAGTCTTTTCCCTCAAGCAGGAATTAAACGATATCGTTCCTGAGTAAACAGAGGAAATAATTTGAGTTTCGAAATCTAATTCCCAAAATGAAGAAGAAATCTTGCTTTATTAATGACTGTA
>OU015497.1:104458859-104656359 GCA_907164885.2 Dolomedes plantarius | reverse complement strand
AGAGAAAAGGTAAAATGCTTTAAAAGGATCGTTACAAATTCTGTGTCTACTTAAGCTATCTTTTAGGTACAACGAGCAAAAGATAATAAGAAAAAGTTTAGCTTTCTAACACTTCCTCTTTTTTTACTCTTTTAAAAAATCATTTCTCCCGTGCATTTATTTTCCTGAAAGTTGTCCAAAGTGTGATCATGAAAAAAATATTACTTTTTTCGTGGCTGGGAAGAAGGAAAAAATTTAAGAGAGCTGTATTGTTCAATTTTTTTTTACGTAAAATGTGGTTGAATTTTTAAACTTCCATTCCAATGACAATAATCTTACGTTTCATACTTTAGGAGTCATTAGATTTTCTAAAATGATATTTCTGTTGTTTTTTCCCTTCCTTGAGCTTTTAAGTACCATTCCTTATCTTGCTGCACAAAGATTATCTATAATTGCATTTTTATCGGAAGTTCTTAAAAATTATTCCTAAGTAACGTTGCAAGAATTTAAGAATGTCTCTTTATTTTGTTGCTTATGCACAGTTTTGTGTTTTCTTGTTTAAAATTCTCTGCATCTTTTTATACTTTTATGCTGTTTGCCTTTTATCTTTTTTCAAATTCTGATAATAACATGACAAATCCTGTGAAATAAAGGATTGTTTCATTACACGAGGAAACTAAAAAGTATTTTTATGTTTTCTTTCATAAAGAAGTCTTTTATATATAGACCTCATTTTAGAAGGGTGGAAAGGCTATTTGACCAGGCACCTCTTTCAAGGGGACTCCAGAGTTTTATACAAAATTTGTAATTAAAAAATTTTTCTGAAAAAAATTCGGAATTAGAACAATGCTTTAACAGTATCAATTCCATAAGGAACTTTTTCTTAATATTTTAACAACAAATTTAATTGATAACTTCCAAAACTAATCTGTTTGTCTCGAAATATTTTTAAGTTTACGAAACAAAAATTTCGCAAAGCATATAAAATTTCAATATGATCGTGCTAACAGAATTTTAATATAGACAGAATTTTAATAAAAAACTATACGACATTTCGTATACGTAGCCTCTAGTTTAACAGCTGATTCTAACACATCTTTATGCTTATACAACTATTACAAAACATATTTATATTAATGAGTCTTTAAGATTTCACATTTGTTTTGGGGATACCGTCAGTTAATGTCCGTGGTCCTTGTTGATCTCTTTGTTTATAATTAAACTGCCTTCGATAAATAGAAAAAAATTTTCTGACGGACCACATACCTAATTGTCGGACACATTAATAGAAATAAAAGGAAGATAATCTGTCCACAAGAAATAAGGTTTGTTTAAAAGCATCATAATTTGCCATTAATGTTCTGATGATTTTTTTAAATATCAAAATGGACAGCCACAGCCATTGTTTCACAAAAGAAAGATTATCCCGGTGGGTATCATCGATGTTCAGATTGTATTAAAAATGCAAAAAAGTCTAATTCTCTTGAAATTTGTGCGAAATAATTCGTACGGGCTGCGTTATTCTACTCTTAATGTCAGCAAACAGTTCATTTCCAGTTTGGTAAACTGAGCTGACTGGCTTAATGAAAAGCCATGATGCCTTTTAGGTGGTAATTGCTTTACATTCGAATATACGTCCTATTCAACTTTCCCCATTTTTTGACATGTTTTTCTGACCATTTACTGTCCAAAGTATTATTCTTCTATCCTTCATTCTGGGCTTTTGTGTGTTAAAGCATCTATTTTATGCCGTAATTAAGCTCTTGTAATACAGCGATTTCGGCATAAGTAGAGAAGCACTAGTTCATCCTAGCACTTTCTTTGATTCTTCGTGATATATATATATATATATATATATATATATATATATATATATATATATATAGCACATCTGTAGCACATGGTTAAGTTAGATTCCGACCCTTATTTCGTTTAACAATATTGCATTCCCATGCCATAAGAAATTCCCATGACCTTCTTTAAACTATTACCAAGTTTGATAACATTTGGTCCAGTAGTTTTGCTTTTATGACCATTTCAAAATGGAACGTTAATTATAACCACTCTGTATATATATATATATATATATATATATATATATATATATACAGAGTGATATATATATATATATATATATATATACAGAGTGTATATATATCTGTCATATATATATATATATATATATATATATATATATATATATATATATATATATATGACAGATCTCTATTTAAAGACGATATTTCCCGCTCCCGGTCCCTCCGACGTAAAAAAATTCTATTTTAAGACGATTTTGTTTCTATTTAATGACGATTTTTTCTTACATGATAAACTTTTTCTTCAACATTTTATCTACTGGAGGGTTACTTTCTGTGGGGGAGTTTGGTTTCAAAAACAGACCCGGAATTTCCTTTATGTTTGTTGCAATCATAGACTTGTTGCAGTGGAAAAAACCGGGGGAGGGGGGGGGGATTACTGTTTCTCGGGGATCGAACATTCTTCCCTGGTGGATCGAATTTCTTAGTGCGGGTGTGGAATCCCTCTATTGTACCTACCATGTTGTCATGTGATTTACGAACTGTCCAAAAGCACCCCTCTCTCACTCCTTCTGGGAAGCACGTGTTCATGTTTAGAAAATTCATGGTTGGGTGTAGGAGCCCATTCCAGTACGAATACGAGGTGAGCAGAGCAAAATGACATCAAAGCGAAAGCATCTTACGCTACACGAAAAAGGGAAAATTATTGAAAACTGGGAAGAAAGTGTTGGAATAACAAAAGTCCAATTCACAAGACAATTTCAGCTACCCGAGTCTACTCTCAAAGGCATTTTAGCAAGCAAAGAGAAAATTCTTGAAGCAGCACAAAAATTTGGTTTCAGAACCAAATCCAAACGGCAGAAAATTCAAAGTGGCCGATCAGAAGAGTTTGAGAAGGCAGTCCTGCAATGATTTCATCAAGCAAGAGCATCTAACATTCCAATTTCTGGAGTGGTATTTAAATAAAATGCTATTATTCTGGCAGAAAAGTTTGGAATGCAAAATTTTCAGGCTTCGGCTGGTTGACTAACAAAGTTCAAAGAAAGATACGGGCTTGTATTTAAAAGCATATCTGGCGAAAGTGGCTCCGTAGATGAAAAAATAGTGGATGAATGGAAAATAGTGCTGAAGGGGAAATTAGATGGATATGATGAGAAGAACATATTCAATGCAGATGAGACGGGCCTATTCTACAATATTGGTGCCTAATAAAACCTTAACGTATATGGGCGAAAAGTGTTTTGGTGAAAAACACAGTAAGGAACGATTGACTGTTTTACTGTGCACTAATTCGGATGGATCTGAGAAATTTCCACCACTAGTTATAGGCAAATCAAAGCAACCAAGGTGTTTTAAGAATATCACCAGGAAACCTTGTGAGTACCGCAATAACAATAAAGTGTGGATGACATCACAAATTTTTATTGACTGGATTAGAAAATTTGATGCAAAAATGCATCGAGAAAAGAGAAAAGTTTTAATTTTAATCGACCGATGCACTGCACATACTCCAAATATCCCTGGACTTACAAATTTGACTATAAAGTTCTTACCAGCTAGATGCACTAGCAAGTTGCAGCCATTAGACCTGGGTATCATTCGCAGTGTGAAAGCATACTACAGAAAGTCTTTAATTAGGAAATTAATAAACAATTCGGCTGACAGTATAAAAATTAGAAAATTTACAATCTTGGAAGCAATGCACATGATAACATCAGCATGGAAAGAAGTTTCTTCATCCACAATAAAAAACTGCTTTCGCGTTGCTGGAATTCACAAATAACTTGTAGTGGAACTGCAAAGTACGGATGTAGAAATCAACGAAGATGACTTTACCCCTGAAGAATGGAGAAGTCTTGTTGAAGATGAGGATGTTTCAATTCAAGATTTCTACAATTGTGATAAATATGTTTTAACAACAGATTTCAGAAATGTAGAACAAATTTATTAAGATATTGTAAACGAAAACACAGTGTCAGACGAAGAAGGTGAAGTTGAAGACAAGGAAAACGAGACACTGCCACCGTCTTACACAGATGCAATTTCTGCTCTAGATGTTCTCCGACGCTATATTATATCGAAAATGGAAGGTGACTCATTTAACATTTTAGAAAATCTGGAAAAGAGAATAACGAAAACAAGGCGAATGAAGCAATCAACACTTTTTTAATTTTTTTAAACGTAATTTATTGTATTGTTTGTACTCTTTTTTTTTCAATGTAATTTAAACTAACTTTTTGTGAATAAAATAATGATGATAATAAAAATAACATTTTTAAGCACGCCAATATATTAAGAAATATATTGACAGTCCTAAACCTGTAAAGTGTGAAGGGAAATGTTATCTTTTCACAAATTCTGTTTAAGGACGATTTTTTACGGTTCCTTGAAAGTCGTTAAACAGAGAACCAACTGTATATATATATATATATATATATATATATATATATATATATATATATATATATATATATATAGAGAGAGAGAGAGAGAGAGAGAGAGAGAGAGAGAGAGAGATCACTGCAGAAAAAATTGCTATATATATACGTATAGATAAAGATATTCTGCAGTGCTGCTAGAAATCATGATGTTTACATAAGAATGAAATTTCTATGGGCCAGGAAGGTATTTTGGATGATCACGCCACCTGATTGTCCTAAAACAGTGTTTTTTATCCCAGTTTTATTTATGCTTTTGGTGTTCAGATTTTCTTTTGTGAATTGTGTCCATATGTGATCTTTTGTGAATTGTGAATTGTGTCCAGATTTTCTGTTGTCATTTAATATACTTCGAAATCTGGGAAACATATTCTTGCCTTCATCGCTTGCGAACACCGATTAATATCAAAGGCTCATTCCTGTTTGAAGTCATTTTTAATTTCTTTCAATTTCTTTGTCTTTATCTTGATAAACAAACTTAGAAACGAATGATCAGCAGTACTATTCCATTTCCAGGATTGAAAACGCGAATTCTTTTAACTGAAAAAAATATATGAAATACATACTTTTTAAATAAGAATTTTAAAGAAGGAAAAATTAAAATGTTTACAATAAGTGTTTATACTAACACCACGATTTCGAGTTAACGTTTCGTGACGTATTGAAAATGAAATGGAAGAAAATTTTAAGATTTTTGTAACGTCCTTTGTGAGTGTTTTTTTAAGTCTTATCATTTTCATGTTTTATTTTTTCTGAAAGTTGCTCAAAGAGTGATATAAAGAGAAAAATATTACTCTTTGTGGTTAGGAAAGGAAAAATATATCAAGAAACCGATATTGTTTCTTTTTTTCCACTAAAATGGGGGTGAATTTTTATACTACTGTTCGAAAGAGAACAATCTGATGTTTCTTATTTTTAGAAGCCATTCGTTTTTCCAATATCATACGATGTTTTTTTTTTTAAACTTCTGTTGCAATTCTAAGTTTTATTTCTTAGTTTCCAATTTACAGATGAGTTGTATAGAGCATTCTCAAACTGTTATTTGTAAAAATTGATGCAGCAGTTACTAGTACATTTTATACGTAATGTTTAATATTTTATCGATAGCTGTAGAAGTCACCACGCAGTTTTGAAGTCAAACAATGTTTGCAATACTTCTTATTTTTCATGGCAATAAATCTTATACTCATTTCAAATACTTTTTATTATTCATGGTGAAAACACGTTTTACTTTTACATACCAGTGTTTTTGAATTCTGTTGTTGTTGCTAATGCCCTCAGGCTGGAATTAATTTTAGATCAGGTCAATACAGCCTAGCGGACCAAGAGGTGCGGCTCCAGTTTAAAATGGTACCACAAGGGTCGGAGTCCAATTCAGTCAGGTGCCACCTCGATTTCGACCGAGCCCTCGCCAGGGTTGACATCTGGAGGGAGGGGAAATCGTACCCTCCCCCAACTTCTCTGACATCGTAGAGGGATGTTTCGGTATACGGACTTAACGTGCCCATATCCGACCTAGATACGGAGGTATTTAATGGCGCTAGCCGGGATTCGATCCGAGCATCCTCAGCACCGAAACCTGACGTGCTACCATTAGGCTACCTCAAGCCCTTCTGAGTTCTTTTCATAGTTATAAAAATTAAGATATTTTGTCATCCGGAAAAAAAACTGGTAATGATTTTGTCAGAAAATCTAATTATAAACTATTAAAATATTAGTTTTGTTACTGAATATTTTTACCTTTCCTTGATATATATATATATATATATATATAGATATATATATACATACACAGCTCAAAACAATTAGGGGAGCACATGGTTTTAACGAAATTACGCAAATACTTACACCGATAAGTAACATAAAATAAATCATCCATAATTTAAAGCCTAGCAGGAAACAGAAGAAGAAAACTTCATATGCAAATCAAAGTTCATGACGTCAAAAACCAGAAAAAGAACATAAGGGCGGAAATCGGGATGTTGCAGAAACGTCTGTTTCACTGCCTTAACTGTGAAATTCGATTGCTCAGTTATTCTTTTTGAGAAAAGGTGACTTGAAAATGTCTCAACAACGTGATTTACCGGAATCCATGGCATGGCGTATTATAGGCAGACTTGAATCCGGGCAAACACAACGTAGTGTCTTGGACGCTGTTGGAGTCGCCAGAAGTGTCATTGCAAGGCTGTGGAATCGATTCCAAGAAACAGGGAATGTTAGACGTCGACCAGGGCAAGGTCGGCCACGCGCCACTACAGCAACTGATGACCGGTATATACTGTTAACAGCTCGTCGAAACAGAACAGACAATGCTATTCAGCTGCAAAGACAGTTGCTCTTGGCAACAGGACGAAGGGTGTCCAGCCAAACAGTACGTAATAGGCTTCATCAGGGAGGTCTCGTCACGTAGGCCAATGATCTGTATTCCGTTGACCTCACGCCACCGTGCGGCCCGAAGAAGATGGGCTGCTGAACATCGAGATTAGGAGCAACATGATTGGAGCCAAGTGCTGTTTACAGACGAGTCCCGATTCAGTCTGGAGTGTGACACCCGACGTGTTTTGGTATGGAGCGAAAGGGGTACTCGAAATAACCCCACATTCATTCGTGAAAGGTCACAATACAGACGAGCTGGTTTTATGGTATGGGGTGGAATCAGCATAGGTGGACGTATGGACCTGCATATCATTCGGAATGGTATTTTGACGGCCCGAAGGTATGCAGACGAGATACTGAGACCTGATGTCATACCTTACGCTGCAGCCATTGGAGATTCCTTTGTTTTCCAGCATGATAATGCCAGATCGCATACAGCTCGTCTTGTGGAGAAAATGCTTGAAGCTGAAACAATACAGCGTATGGAATGGCCAACTTGCTCTCCTGACCTAAACCCAATCGAGCATGTTTGGGACATACTCGGACGACGTATTGAAGCGCGACCAAGGCCTCCTTTTACTCTCCGATACTTGGAGATTGCACTTCTTGAGGAGTGGAACAGTATTCCCCAAACTCTTATCGATAACATCATCGCATCCATGGGAAACAGGTGTGCAGCAGTCTTAGCTGTTCGAGGAGACCACACGCCATATTAAAAATCTTGCATCATTTCTAAACAATACTTTTTTTTATCGTTTACATGTAACAAAATTGTTGCCCTAAATCATCTTTTGATGTTTTTTCCAAAAATTAAAGCTGAATTACAAATTTTTTTACGTCTTTTTTCCTATATTGCGCATTGATACGCGTGTACTATCCATTTTATGCCAATATGTGACTCTCTCGCACGGTTTTCGTAACTCCTTTGCTTGCTCCCCTAATTTTTTTGAGTAGTGTATATATATATATACATACATATATATATATATATATATATATATATATATATATATATATATATATATATATATATATATATATATATATATATATATATATATATATATATATATATATATATATATAAAACCTACAGATAAATGAAATTTTAAAATAGAGATAAATAGTAACTTTTAACGCATATTTTATTTAAATTATTTTACCTTGGCTTATCTATTTCCATTTGGCTTATCCATTACTTTCGAACTTTAGTTACTTTTTAATTTGAATTATGCCAATGACCAAGATTGGTCAGGTCTTTTTAGTATGCAGGACAATATCAGTCTGTTTATACACTTGATTACTCTAGAGATCTCTATTTATGATTTAGACGTAGGAGGAATTCTTCTGCTAAACGCAAAAATTCTGGCTGATTTTAGCCTCATGTATTACAAAGTATCAGAAGAAAAGTCATTACGAGGCATTAACATAACGGGAAATATGAACTGCGAAGTGATCAGTCCTCGGATTTAAATTTTAATAAATTTCTCTTATAAAGAAAGCAGTGTTTGCCTTCTATTTTTTTTAGCTATGTACGTTTGAGTTCAACATCGTTCGATTTTTCGCCTTCCAAGAACGAATCTTTTTACCGCACGGGAAATACACTAGCTACAACTAAGACGGAAAAAGCTAATAATGTAGCTAATAATGGAAATTATAGTTAATATTAAATGTTAATAAACGTTACGAAAACTATTATTTCCTTTTACGTAAAAATTGATAGACCGTATTGGCATATATATATATATATATATATATATATATATATATATATATATATATATATATATATATATATATATATATATATAAATGTGCAAGCTGCTTAAGATTAAAATTCCACTTTGAAATGGTCATAAAAGGAAAACTACTGGACCAAATGTTATCAAACTTGGTAATAGTTTAAAGGAGGTCATGGTTATTTCTTTTCCGCCAAAATGAAAAAAGCTCAAAAATTCACCACCAGGGGGGAAATGGAGCTGTATGTAATATTATTAAATGATATAAGACATGAAGACATCGGTTTAAAATGTGTTTAATCGTTTCTGAAACGTGTTACAAAGCATGTTCAATGTGGCGGCCACCATTTTCCTCAAACCCTGCGGTGTCATTGGCTCTCGGCGTATACCTCTTACTAAACGATACCTTTGCAAAGCACGCCACTCATTTCTATCGCATTCATAACATTTAACGAGAAAAGCACGATCTTGCATGCTTAGATACATTGTCGATTCGTAACAATGAGTACTGTGACAAACAGGCTCACTTTTATCTGGAAAATCAAATGACGTGTAAAGCGCATCTGCATAAATCATTTGCTTCTTCCTGCCGTAAGCCAATTACAAGCCATTGTGGTTTTGCATAACCCCCTATTCTATATATATATATAGAAACGATTAAAAACGTTTTAAACCGATATCTTCATGTCTTAGTGCCAAATTAGCGATCTGTTAAGAAAACGATTTCCGGAATGCGCGCACTTTACATGGTAATTTTGTTTAGGTCAATGTTTCTTAACGGTATACAAAATGTTAATACCGTGTAACAAAAGGTTAAGTTAGATTCAGACCCTTATTTCGTTTAACAATATTGCATACCGCACCATTTCCCCCCTGGTGGTGAGTTTTCGAACTTTTTTTTTTTGGCGGAAAAGAAATTCCAATGATCTCCTTTAAACTATTACCAAGTTTGATAACATTTGGTCCAGTAGTTTTCCTTTTATGACCATTTCAAAGTGGAACTTTAATCATAACCACACTGTATGTATATGTTTATATATATATATATATATATATATATATATATATATATATATATATATATATATATATATATATATATTATATGTTATTTATATATTGCTGATATTTGTACCTGCATAACGCGTCCGTTTTTTGTGATACACGTACCGTTCCAACGATATTTAGGGTTTTCACATTCGCTGAGCATTTTGCGACGGGAAAAAGTGGCCGTTTCTATTTGAAAATTTCGATTTTTTGTGCCTATAACCGTAAAAACGAGCGCCACTTGGTTGCCGTTCACAGAATCCCGAGCTCATACCTCTGAATAACTATATCTGGAATCTCATCTCGAACGGTTGAACGGAACAGCCGCTAGAGGTTTATATATCGGCGAATTTTTTTATGACCACCCTGTATAATTTAATAGAAATGAAATTTGTAAGAAATGGAGAAAATTAAGAAACACCCCTCCCTTAGTCAAAGGTGTGTAAAAGCAAAAATAGACCAGAACAATAATAAGCCTACCGTATTGATTGAGAGCTATATAACGATAAAAATAGAAAAACTCTTACCTAAATAAAATTGTTTTATTCTCTTGGGGAAACTACAACAGTATTGCGAAAAGTGACAGCACAGACTAATAAAATATAAACTGACGTTTAGATATTTGTACCGTACGTAGTTATGTAACCGCGATTTTCGTTTACCGCCTTATAAAGCCAGTAGATTTCTTACAAACCGAGTTTGCGCTTTTATATGACTGTTTCCTTAAAAAAAATCACTCCATACAGTTTCATGGTAAAAAAGCACTGATACATTGTTTTGAGAAATTCGCTAAATTGTTTTAATTGAATAAAACCACGGTGACCGACCTGAAAACGCTTCGGAACCTCCTTGGAGTTCGCAAAGTGTGGTATAGGTTGTACATCATGTTATACATTCCTTTTTGCTCTTACCACATTTACACTTTATTATTTTATTTCACTGTTACTTTTCATTAGATATGAGTATTTTTATTACCTGCTTTATATGACTATTTTATTACCTGCTATATATGACAGTGTTTTGTCACCTGCTGTATGTGACTGTTTTTATCACCTGATCATTTTGAATGATTTTATCATCATCTACATATCACTGTCACTGTTTTTACCCTCTTTGTTCTTGCACCATTTTTACCTCTGTTTTTAGTTATGTCTACTTGTTAATTTAATTCACTGTTTTTACCACACTTTTATCATTTATTTATCCTTTCTTTTCATTGTTTCATAGCTCGTATGTCACTGTTTATTTCACTGCTTTTTATCAGTCAATTTTTCACTGACTTTTATCAATACTTTATGACACTTTTTTTTATCTATCTCCATTTATTTTGGTTTTGATCTCCTTTACAAGTCCGTGAAGTAACTTTATACCATTTTATGTACTTCACTGACCTTACCATGCGTTTGACGCAGCTTCTCCTATCTGGATCCTGTGGCATAAAATCTAAACCAACCAAATTAACTAACCAACCTTTGTTTATTGCCCATTTTCATGGCTATTGTATCAAATATCTATGGGGAAAGAATTCTAGATTAACGAAAATACCCATTGCTATAATGCCACACGTTTGGCTCCAAAGCACTGCTGTACATTGATGTTAATTAAGGGGTCAGGTACCTTTTAAAAGCTAAGAGACTCTACAAACAAATTCATATTTTCAATTATCAGTAGTCATGAAAATCATTAATTCATAAATCTGATAACTTTACTGTGAGTTGAACACTATTTCATCTTTATACAGAGGCTGTTCGCACATTTTTGAAGATTTTGGTAAGCGGTAATAAAACATCGTTTGCTGCAAAAGAAATAATTGCAATTGTACTATGTTTTTAAAAGTCAAAATTATCGTCTACGGCTTGAAAGTTTTGTTTTTATTCAAACTGGCGTTTTTAACAAAGCAGTGGTACGAAGGCTACATTTATGCTCTTTCCGAAGAGAAATATGCATACTCCGTTATCCAAAAACGATGTGAGAGTCATGGTTTTGTGATATCTAAAGCGTCGATAGGTAATATCGTCAACAAGAAAGGAAAAAAACGTCAAATTGGAGCCTCAAGGGGGACAAAAATTCCAAACAAGTATCCAAGGAAAAAACGGACATCTTCGACTATTGCAAAGGTACGTTGTTTAATGTTAAAAGAAAATCCCCTAGTCAAAGGACAGTTGCAAAATCATTAAAATGCTCGGTGTCCATTGTAAACAAAATGATATACGTTGATTTAAATCATAAGAAAGCGAAAAAACGCAATGTGCATCGTCTTCTTCCAAATCATATCGCTGAACGCAGGACACGCTGCAGAATTCTATATGAGAAACACTTATCCAAAGAAAAATGGAAAACAATTATCACAATAGATGAATCATGGGTGTATTTAAATGATTGCAACAAAAAGAGAGCCATTTATTATCATAAAAGGGGAGAAAAAAATTTAAGTACATGGTTCAAAGAATCGAAAGAAAGTTTTTCTAAGGGATTCATGATTGTTGCTGGTTTTTCTTATAATGGCAAGTAAAAAATAAAGAGAGTGGAAACAATGTCAAGATTAACTCCAAATACTATCAGGAACATATTTTATCGCCAATTTTTCTGAATGAAATACCATCGCTTTACCCACAGTGCCATCAGTCTGTGAGACTCCATTAGGACAAAGCTAGCAGTCACACATCAAAGTCCACTGTAAATTTCCTAAAAGAAATGGAACAAAAAACTGGTATCAAGGCCATACCCTTCACTGATATCCCTACTAAATCTCCCGATGTATCACCTATGGATTTTTGTGCTTTCGGACTTTTAAAATCTGCATTATCCAAACGTCGTCCCAAAACGCCTTACAGGACTCTGGAAAGCTGTTCAGGAGGAATGGGATAGAATACCTCTTCTAACACTTCAAAAGACATTATTATCCTGGAAATTGCGGTGTCGAAAGATAGTTCAGAATAAGGGATGTCAAATAGAACATTTAAAACACAAGAATTTTATGTAATTTAGTTTTGTGAATACATCGTCTAAAAAATGTGTGAACAGCCTCTGTAAATCTGGCTCTAATTTTTTTTTTCTAGCTTGATGAGAAATAACTCAATTGTTTAAAATTTCAAACCTTGTGTTTTTTATTGCTATGTCATTGTGCACATCACCTGAATGGTTAACTAGAATACTATGAAATTTTATAAACATGCAATAGAAATGTGTATGTTTAAAATGACCAACTATCATGTCATTTCATAGTAAAAATTTTAATTACGGTTAAATTAGTCAAAAACATTTTTGAAATTTAAAATTTTTTAACAAAATATTTTTTTTCTATGGAGAAATAATAATTTTGATTTTAAAGTTAGTAATTTCAAAGATATCGTATAAAACTTAATTTTAAAACCAAAAAAATGGTATATTCATTAACATAGAGGTGCAAGTCGGAGTGAAATGACATAACATTTAAAAAAAGCAATGGTTGAAAGTTAAAAAATAAATAAATAAAAATTCTCTTGAAGCTACAAAATATTTAAAGGAATATTAGTAAAGAAGAAAGAGGGTCTAACTCACAGTAAAATTTTTAAATTTCTGAACAGATAATTTATATAACTATACTGCTTATTGAATAGATGGATATATTCTTTTAGCTTTTAAAAGGTACCTGAACTTTAACGTATCGCCCTGACTTGATACGTATTATCATCTAAGGTAGAGGTGCGTAAACTGTGGGTGCCCACCAACTGAGGGGTCGTGAATAAAACTGGTGGGGTGGCAGATAGTTTGAAGAAAATTTATGTTACATTGAATCATATATTTTTTTTAAAATGCTTTAAATATTCCAAAATAACATATTTTGAATTTTGAATTGTTTGATTTTTTTTATATGTTAAAAAAGGATATGACATTGTTAAATAAGGTGTGAAACAGTTTTACCAAATACAAGTGCAGATGGTAAGCCAGACATTTTTAATTGTTATTATGAAAAATAAATATAAACCTAAAATTAACAGTTTCTTTTTTGCTTGTTTGTTTGTTTGTTTGTTTGTATTTTCATATATTTTTTAAATATTGTGTTTCTACCAAAAACTTTTCTTTTTTTTTTTATTTAAGGTTTTTTTTATCTAAGTGGACACAGGATCTTGAAGCTCGACGAAATGACTATAAACATGGTCTAATTCTGACCAGAAAAACTCAAATAATATTATAAAAAAAATTTTCGTTCTTTATACATATAAAGAGCATATCTTTAAATATGTCATATATAAAAATGGAAATTATAAATCTATAAATAATTTTCAAATTAGCAGTTTAGAACTTTATATGATTAACTGGTGATTAAAAATCATAAAGTGCTGAGCGCATCATAAAATTGAGATACAGGAAATAATTAATGGTCAGAATACACTTGAAATATATTTTCCTGTAATGTAAAACGAAATAAATAATAATAAATTTTATTTAAATTAAATTTGAGCATACAATCGAAAACGTCAAAAATTATCACAATTATTTGCATAATTTTCTCACATGGAAAAGCATCCCAGAATTACACATTTTTCTGCTTTTAAAATGAAGAGTACCATGAAATATACATATGAGTGTAGTTTTATCAGTTTCCTATTGCTAGTTTAAAAGTACTCCACACAAACTCAAAATTAAGAGTTAATCATATAAAATTCTAAACTGCTAATTCGAAAGTTATTTATTGATTTATAATTTCCATTTTTATACATGTCATATTTAAAGATAAGTACTTTATAAAGAAAGAAAATTTCTTTTTCTAATATTATTTGAGTTTTTGTGGTTAGAATAAGACCATATTTCTTGTCATTTCGTCGAGTTTCAAGGTCCTGTGCCAAAGAAAGTGAGTCACGGTCGAAAAAAGTTTGTGCACCCCTGATCTAAGGAATAGAAGTAAAGGAAAGAATAATTATATTTATTTGATAACCTAAAATATAAAATACTAATTGGTACCCGTCAAAACATGACGGCTAGATAGTAAATAAACGTATTAATACACAAATTATATTCAACACATCATTGCCAAGTGTTGAAAATCATAATAATGCGCAGAAACAAATTAATGTGTTTAAGTGGCCTTGTGCTTAGTGAGTATCTAAAGCCAGATTTAAACTTGTCACTGAAAATGCTCAGAAAGCAATTTTTTTTAATTCTAAATTATCGCTAATTAAACAGCGAGAAAAACAATTTCTACGAGGTGTAATCTCATATTTCACAAACATAATTATCATAAAAATAAAAATGCCAGAGAGAGAGATCTAGAGAGACTCCTCGGAATAAACGTGTTTATAATTAAAACACGTCACTGAGATTGCGCAGAAACAGTGAGTTTCTAAAGACAGATTTTAAAATGCCACTGAGCATGCGCAGAAATCAATTTTTAATTGTAAATTATAGCTAATTAATAGAATTTCCGGTTACAAAAACCAAATTTAACAAATCTACAGATTACTATCTTTCGTTTAATACCAAAATGAAGTAAATTGATGCAGCAGTTTTCTCTCATGGACTGCTCAAAAAGTCGGCTTACCAACTTAAATATATAGATGTAAATTATTCAACAGAAACTGATCAAACATAATTACTTATTGGCATTCACATTAATCGGATGATAATTATCGAGCTATGCAAAACAGATAAAGATCCTATTCTTCTTAAATTCTGACTGCAGACAGTTAGATTTAATGTTTCGGAAATATATACGAACAGGCTTTGCAGAAAAGGAGGAAATTTCCTTTCTTCTCAAATGCCTTCTTACCTAGAGTAAATGTGAAAGAATAATAACAGTAAAAAAAAGAAAAGAAAAAGAATCTAAATTTTATCTGTCACCCTCAAATAGCGATTCTTTTTTACCCTTTTTTTTTTCGAAAGTTGTCTGAACCGAAATCAATGCGAAAATTACACCCGATTTTTGACCGGCAGAGAATAAAGAACGAGAGAGACAGCGGAGAGCGTTTCCAAATTCTTCGTTCACGTCGAAATTCTTCGTTCGTTTTTTCTTTCTTTCTTTCTTTATTTCTTTGTATGAAAAAGTGTCTTTGAAAATTTAAACTCACGTTTCGAAAGTGACAATCCGGCGTTTTTCACTTCGGAATGTTATTATTAGAAGTGGTGTGATACTTTTTCGAATTCTTCTTCCTTAGGTCCCGGGCGTTTTCTATGAGTTTATTTCACTCCTTTTGAAAAGAGAGATGGCTTGTGTTGATTTCTGTGGGTATTTAGCTCTGTCAAGCGAGTTTTAATCAGAATATGTGATTAACTATATGACTAATGACAGAAATTTTCTTTTTAAAATATCAGCATTACATCTAGCGGGAAAATTTTAAACTTCTAAAAGTAAGTGGGCAGAGGATAATGATTTATATGTACAGTGGAATCTCGATCTATCGTTTTTCAAGGGACAGATTGAAATGAACGATAAATGCGGGAAAACGATAGATGCGGAAATATAACAAAGCAATATTATCGTTGGGACTGCATAAAATGAACGACACATACGGAAAAACGATGGATCCGAAAACGATCGATCGAGATTCCACTGTATTTTTAATTAAGTGTGTTATAGGAATCATTAGGTGTGTTATGGGTTCAATGTGTTACAGGAATGTTTAAACTGAAATTTATCTATCCATTTGAACCGATGACAGATTATTTGGACGTAGTTGGATTATCATATTTATCTGCTAAGCCAGCGTGTGCCTATGGGCTGTAAAAATTAGGGAACCTCCGAGAGAAATAGGTCTTTATTATTGTTGGAATTAATCGTATTCAAATTCAGAATTCCAATTTTTCCCTCCTCTTAGCCAGTGACATAGTTACCAAGTGCTCGAGTGCAAAGGAGGAAAGGTCAAAAACTGCGTTCCACCAAATTCGCTGCTGAGATTTATTCCATGTTGCTAATGTTTTTGCTTGTCAGTGTTTGTAGAATATAAAAAGCATGTTGAATCTGCTATTCAGTTCATGATATATCCTAGATGGATATGTTTATTTGACTGTACATTTTAGAAGCGAAATGCTTAATGAAACTTAGTTTATTTTATCAAAATTAGAACAGCAGTATTTTCTTCTCAGATAGCACATACTTCATATAGTACGAGGGTTATTCGGAAACTAAGGTCCGAATCGTCGTAGCTAATCGAAAGTAGCGCAAACATTGAAACGCGCATGCGTACCAACTCCCGCCATGCCTTGCTCCTCAAACGACGCCATTTGCATTGGTATTGTTGCAGTGTGCTAAGTACAGTGCTACTTCAAAATGTTTAAAACAATCGATCAGCCCGCCGACTGTGAAATACGGTCAGTGATTCGGTTTTTGACAACAAACAGAGTTTCAGCAGCGGAAATTCATAGACAGATAAGCAATGTGTATGGCCCAAATGCGATGAGTAGCAGCAAAATGCGTAAGTCGGTGAGAGATTTCAAGGACGGACGGGAAAATGTTCATGATGAACCGCGTTCAGGTCGACCATCAGTGATCACAGATGATTTGGTCAGTGCCGTGGAAGAAAAGATTCGTGAAGACCGGTGATTCACAATTTCAACTTTAGCATTGGAATTTCCGAATGTGTGTAGAACAACTTTGCACAAAATCGTTTCCGAAAAGTTGAAATTTCGCAAATTGTGCGCACGTTGGGTTCCCAGGCTGCTTACTGAGGAACACAAACTGAAAAGAATGGATTGTGCTCTTGATTTTTTGGACCGATATCATAAAGAAGGTGATCGATTTTTAGGGAAGATTGTCACAGGGGACGAGACGTTGGTTTCTCACAGAACCCCAGAGTCTAAACGTCACTTAATGGAATGGCGTCACACAACATCACCAGTCAGAGTCAAGGAAAAGCAGACAATCTCAACAGGCAAGGTCATGGCAACCGTGTTTTGGGATAAACATGGGGTCTTGTTAGTCGAGTTTATGCAGCAAGGGTCAACAATAAATGCAGTCGCTTACTGCGCTACCCTAACTAAACTTAGACGTGCAATACAGAATAAGCGACGTGGTCTTCTGACGTCTGGAGTTTTGTTGCAGCATGACAATGCCAGACCCCATTCTGCCATTCACACCCAAAATCTGATCAGATCTTTTGGATGGAAATAGATTGACCACCCACCGTACAGTTCAGACTTGGCGCCGAGTGATTTTCACTTATTCTGCTACCTAAAAGAGTTTCTCGGCGGCAAGAGATTCGTCACAGATGACGAGGTGAAAGAAGCAGTTCAAGACTGGTTGTCCTCACAGGCGGCAGACGTCTACGACTTAGGCACACAGAAGCTTGTAGAACGTTATGACAAATGTTTAAACAAATATGGAAACTATGTAGAAAAATAGAGACATATGTAAGGAATTTAAAAAATAAAGTTTTTTGAAAAAATTTGTAATGTTTTCTGTTTTATAAGTAAACGGACCTTAGTTTCCGAAAAACCCTCGTACTTGGAAACTCTGCTAATGGTGGATTTATGGATTTACCACCAATAGTTATTACCCGAATAAGATTCTGTATGTCATATCTGAACTACTTAAAAGTGTCTGAAATACAAAAGTCATGCTGGAATTTAGAAAGGTGTCAAAATTTGTCTATGCCTAAAGCCTACAGAATAAAAGGTAAAACATACATCTAAAGCTTGCAGGTAACCTTAGGTTTCGCTCCTAAAGGGCGAAACCTGGATCTAACGCTACTTGTACGCCGGAGATATCTTAGATTTCAGCTCGGCCTCTTTTGTATGCTTTATGCACTTTGTCATCCAGTTGTAAATTTTGTACCAGAATTCATGATAGACGATTTTTTTCAGAGTGGGCTAGTTGACTGCACTTTCTCACACACCAGTAAACATTTACAGATATACCGCATTAGAAATTCCTTTATACCTTGGTGAAGAGCCCATAACAACGACAAAACTTAGGCAGAAGGATACCTTGTACGCTGAAAGTATATAAATTTGCAACTTTTTTCCGCCCAGCAGGGTGTGATCTATGCAGTTTGAAATATTGTGTTTATGTGCGACATGCTACATACGCAAAGTTCAAATATATATTAGGTCACATATGGTATTAGAGATCATTATTTTCTAATTACTTGATCTCTGTTTAGACAAAAGCTACGAGGTTTACATGGACAACGAATAAAACGATGCTGAACTATCCCATAAACCTTTTCAAAGAAAGGTGGAAAAATTGTGGGGCTCTTAGAATCAACAGAGGTCTTTCGTAATCAGCTGAAAAATCAACTAATTTACGTGGGCAATTAACAAAATATACTTTTTATATCCAATAAAAATAAAAGAGACGTGAATACGCATATTTTTGCTTTTAGCTTCGCCTCTTTGGCATACTTTATGCATTTTGTCGCTTAAAGTTGCTGTGTATTAACCCTATTGGATTCGTTATCCTCAATCTTAACCTATGGAGTAAATTTATGTACTATTCACAGCTACATATGTGCTGATAATGCAATAAAAATGGTATTTTCAGATAGCCTGAACTTTTCTGAACATTGCAACAGAATTTGTTTTAGAAATTTCGTCTAACAAAGGAATTTATGAGCGTTTAAAACACACTATACCAGATTTTTGCCCGAATAATTTAAATTTTAATATATTATTTAAATTTTTTTAAAACGAAAAATGAAAGTTTAAACGAAAGTTGTAAAATTTCTTACTCTATTACGGAGTACAATTTTTTGAAAAAATCTTCAAATCCAAGTAGACAATCCTTGAACAAATTTTCACCATAGGTTAACATTGAGGTGAACGAATCCAATAGAGTTATTACACAAAATCCTTGAAGAACTATTTGTCCACCATCGTATTTGAAACAAATAAAAATTTTCATAGATAGCGGACATACTTCGGTCACTTATGTCTTGCTATTAATGCAGAAATCCTCATCCTTGATACTAAAAGCTACTTCAATATATTCATACAGGTAAAGAAGAATGTCAATTGTCTTTGAAGGGGCTAAGGAGCATAAGCGTTGTTTTGAAATGCATGTGAATGAAATATAAATTGGACAAAGGGGAAAATAGTATTAAAAATTGTTCCTCCGTGAAAGCATGTGGAAAAAATCAAATAAGAGATCTATTTGTCCCTGATGGATCGCAGTGAAGAGCAAGTCATTCATTTTCTAGAATGTTTTAGTTTTCTCGGCATAAGTTGTGTACATTTATCGGCATTCTGGTTCATTACGAATATATCAACAATCTAAAATGTGACTTTGAAGTTCTTATACTCTTTGCATAAAAATGTTCATTATCTGGGTTTGTCGGGAGTTTTTCCGAGTTATCAATGTAAATTTTAAGATATCATTCAATTTAAACATTATTAGATGCGATTTTACAAAGAAAGAATTCAGTGTTTTTTTTTTCATTAGAAAATAATATCCGAATGTTTCGGAATTAATGTTCTCAGTTAGTTTTGCAAATAATGATTTCAATTATATCATTCGACACATGAATAATTTAATATATTGTAAAGAATTAATTATTGAATTTCGAAAAATTTGGTAAACTGCGTGGTATTACTTAAAAATTTCATTCTATGATTAAAGAAAAATAAAACAAAACAATATAATATAAGCATTTTCTATTATAAGACAGGAAATATGCTGTGATAAATATTCTCCATTCCTCAACATTGAGACTGAATATGTAAAGACATAAAATGTATCCAATTTATTACTAGAGTATCACTTTGACTGCCCCAAAGTGGCTAGAATCTCTGAAATCTATTAGCTCTCTTGCAAGTTGTTTGTTGTTTTGTTCCGGTATCTTTTGAAGTTTTATCGTTCAGGGATATTTTATGAAGTTCGATCAATGTTTCTCGCACAAAACTATTTCCTGTGCTCTTTTAAAATGTTAGTATGTTTTCTTTTGTTGTTGTTATACTACATTTAAGTATATAATAGATATATGCAAAATCTTGTAAGTAGACTTTAGATGGATCGATGGATCAAAATAGGTTTCAAACCAATGTATTATATTAGCAAGTTTGAATACTGCAGGCAGCTTGAAGAGAGTCACTCACATATACATGCGAGACCGATGAGCTACTTTACTGTCGGAGAATTTGAGGATTGAATAATACTTACTGTCTACGAGGAAACAGTACAGAAAACATCCCTCCATTGATTGATATTGAAACCGAGGTCCACGTTGTGGAATTTGAGGATTAAATAATACTTACTGTCTACGCGGAGACAGTACAGAAAATATCCCTCCATTGGTTGATATTTAAATCGAGGTCCACGTTGTGACACTATCCACGTTGTGGAAATTGAGGATTAAATAATACTTACTGCCTACGAGGAGACAGTACAGAAAATATCCCTCCATTGGTTGATATTTAAACCGAGGTCCACGTTGTGACCCTATCTTGTCTACAATGTGGGCGGTTACAGCAGTATAGATACGTAAAAATTATTTTATATCAAGGAACATAGACTGTAAGTGTTTACTGTATATACTTTTCGTTGTTTCCCTATAAGAAAATAAACACAAAGATTCTGGTATGAACTGAATTTTAGACAAATATAATCTTTAATATTTTCTGTAACAGAGCCCAATTTTGTAGCTTCGCATGCAACTTTCTCCTACTTGAACTTGGTTTATACATACATACGTAATATATATATATATATATATATATATATATATATATATATATATATATATATATATATATATATATATATATATATATATATATACATATATATATTGGCATATTGGTGCACATTCAAGTCGAATAAGGCGTCTGGTTTAACGTAGTCTTCAAATCTGATTCAGATAAGTTTGTTCATTGCCTAAGCAAGGGAAGGTATTCCCAGAGAGTATTTCCGATGGGATTATAACACATCTGTTCCAGATAACTGAGTCACATGAACGAGTAAATTTTGAAATTTGAAATAATTGTGCCCAAATACACAATGTTGGAGAAATTCAATGACAGACACGAAAAATTTAAGATTAAATCGTGTCTCTTTATTTCAAACGTATAACTCTTCAAGAGTTCAGGTAGGAAATCCTTTATGAGAAAATATTTCTCCACATAATAATAAATATATGAAAATAATGATTTTTAAGTACACCAAAAACTTCTTAATTAGTTAATTGTTATTTTGCTCTGAGCGCCACTTACACTCAAGAGACAAAACATTATGACCACCTGTCAATAACGAGTTGGCCCACATTTGGCGCGCAACACAGCTTCAACCCGCCTTGGCATGGATGCCACAAGTCCGTGGTAGATGGCCGGAGACAGATTGTACCAGATGTTTAAGCAACGGTCACGCAAATCCGAGATATTGCGAATTGGTGGTCTTTGAACTCTGAGCTGCCGTCCCATGACATCCAAATGTGTGATCCGGTGAGTTAGGCGGCCAGGACATTAACTGGAATTCAGCATGATGTTCCTGGAACCACTCCAACACAATTTTAGCCTTGTGACACGGGGCGTTGTCCTGTTGGAACTTTCCATTTCCAGCTGGAAAAACAGAGGCCATGTAAGGGTGCAACTGGCCCGCAATGATGTTCACATACCCTGTAGCATTCATGGTCTGCTCTACCACAACCACGGGTCCCAGAGATGCCCAAGAGAACGTCCCCCAAAGCATAATACCGCCACCACCGGCCTGTGTATGACCTACTGTACATTGAGGGAGCAACAGTTCGCCTGGAAGACGGCGTATCCTGACACGGCCATCGGCGTGATGAATGACAAACCGTGATTCATCTGACCAGGCAACTCTCTCCCACTGATCCATGGACCAGTCGCGATGTTCCCGGGCCCAGCGCAGGCGCAGTTGGCGATGACGCTTGGTCAGCAAAGGCAAACGAGTGGGACGTTTGCTGCGTAGCCCCATATCCAACAGTGTCCGCTGAACAGTGTGCTGCGATACTATTCTACTTGGCCCTGCATTGTATTGGGCTGTCAGCTGAGCCACTGTCTGGTTCCGGTTTTGCTTCACCATGCGAGACAGTCTCCGACGACCTTTTTCTTTGATAGTGTGTGGACGTCCAACACCATGTCGTCTACTGCTGGTTTCACCGTCATTCATCCACTTTGCATAAGTACAAACAACTGTAGGTCGCGAACAACCCACGAGTCGTGTAGTTTCGGAAATGCTTGTTCCGAGCCTTCGAGCCATTACAATCTGCCCTCTATCAAAGTCGCTTAGATCCGCAGCCTTTCCCATCACACACAGAAGTAAGTGAAATAATGGTTCTTCAGACTCTCCAGCAGCAGTTAAATACCACTTCCACCTGATCACGTGCCTTCCACGTCATCCAGGCGAATTCATTGCAAAATGTAGGGGTGGTCATAATGTTTTGGCTCTTAAGTGTATATATATATATATATATATATATATATATATATATATATATATATATATATATATATATATATATATATATATATATTGGCATATTGGCACACATTCAAGTCGAATAAGGCGTCTGGTTTAACGTAGTCTTCAAATCTGATTCAGATAAGTTTGTTCATTGCCTAAGCAAGGGAAGGTATTCCCAGAGAGCATTTCCGATGGGATTATAACATATCTGTTCCAGATAACTGAGTCACATGACCGAGTAAATTTTGAAATTTGAAATAATTGTGCCCAAATACACAATGTTGGAGAAATTCAATGACGGACACGAAAAATATAAGATTAAATCGTGTCTCTTTATTTCAAACGTATAACTCTTCAAGAGTCCAGGTAGGAAATCCTTTATGAGAAAATATTTCTCTCCATAATAATAAATATATGAAAATAATGATTTTTAAGTACACCAAAAACTTATTAAGTAGTTAATTGTTATTTTGCTCTGAGCGCCACTTAATCAATTGAACACTATGCTTATGTTATTATACAGAGCATGTTAATATGAGAGAACTTTCATAAGGATAGACTTTTTTTTAAATTTCATACACTGAAAACATAATTATTCAGTTTTAAACCACATTAAGACGTATTTAATAAAATCAAGTCTGGTGTTTGAAAAAGCATATTTTTGTGCCAGAAATTTCAATATATTGAGCATAAATATGACATTTTTATCTTTAAAAATGAGTTCCATTACTTAAGAGGAAAAATCCCTCTTATCACGAAGCTAAACATTTCAAGAAAAATTTTATCCAAGCAAAAAAATTTCATTTACCTAGTGCTCTAAGCTCAGTCAATTAGATTATACTTTAGAAAGAAATTTTTTTCTACTTTTTTTAAACATATTCTTTTTTTTAATTTTCTCGGACAGAATTCTTTCAAAGTGCTCTTTTCTGTAAAAAAAAAGAAAAGTTAGATAACAATAACAGTAAGGGAGAAATATCGAAAGATTTCTAACTTTTTTACTCTCCCTTTAAATAACCTTTCTCCAAGGCATTTCTTTCCCAGAAATCGTCTGAAGCGTGATCAATACGAAAATTACAAACGATTTTCAAACAACAAAGAGTAAAAGCTGGAATAGACAGTGGGTGGCGTTTTCAAAATGTCGAAATCTTTCGCTCATTTTATATTCTTTACTTTTCCCTACATGAAAAATTGTTGTTCAAAATTTAGGCTCACGTTTCGGAGACATTTTTTTTTGCCTCCCCTCCCCCTTTTCCCTTTTTTTTTACTTTTAACGTTCTTACTTGAAGAAGGATTATATCACAGCTAGTGCTTCCCCCATTTTCAATAAAATCCGCTATACCTTTTATATGCGCCCTTTTTTTCTGGGTAAACTAATATTCATAGTCGTTGAACTTAAGCTTCCTGCTGGGGCTTAATTGTTTGTAAAAATTGTTTGTGAAGAATATCGGAAAGGCGGATTCTTTATAAGTACAGAAAAGAATAAAAAAGGATTTTAAGACTACTCATAGAAGACATTCAAAATATTGCGCACTGTGTGAAAGTTGAAAATAAAAACTGACTGGATAATATCATTCCAACTACGAATTCTAGAGTATCGTTTACCGCAGGAAAAGTCAGTTTTGTTTTCTCGTAGTATTCTGACAGAACTTCATAGAACTTAATTTTTTCTATTCTTTAATAACTAAATATTTGTCTATTAGTGCTGGCATGAGAGGGAAGCTGAGCCCTAGGAAATTCTCTTTAAAACAGTATACATTTGTATAATGCACTGCTATTGTTAGAAGATACAATTCAGTTGATTATCAATCCTAGATAAAACTTTTTGTGGGGGCATAGAAATGTATAAGAAGTTGTTTAAGAGTATGGTAAGACAACTTAATTCATTTAAAGTAAGGCAAGACTATAGAAAGTTTGTAAAATAATCGTTACCATTGAGTAGTGAAAGTTGAAAATTACATTATAAAGGTTGATTCCCTTGAAAGAGGCCCCAAATATTCTGTAATAACTGTCGCTTTTATGATGCAATCTGAAACCAAAAATATACGCTACATACCTTGATGTATGTGTAGTTGATTCCATTCCATACGAAGCTGGAAGACTGCCAGACACGTTTTGACGTTTGCGATCCATGTCCCTTAACGTATTAGCAACAACACCGAAGGGAATAGAAGAACTTTCAAGTCGGATGTTTACCTTCAAATCATCCATAGTGCGAGACTGTTTCCGATAGACTTTTCCCAAAGGAAGAAGTCTGATGGAGTCAGATCCGTCGACCGTGGTGGGTAAAGTTCCTTTGAAATTGCCCTGTTGCTGAGGAAGGACGCAATTTCCACTAGGTTTATCACCGATGTGTGAGACGTTGCTCCATCTTGCTGGAAGTAACCTTCCATTACCTCACGGTCATCCAGTTGATTCACGAATTGATAAAAAATGTCCGGGTGTACATAGGTGTTCATGGTGGTGTCAAAGAAAATGGTGCCTGGGATGCACAACCGAGACATCTCGCACCACATACCAACTTTTTGATCATGGAGCAACGTTTGGTGAGTGGCAATCAGATTTTAAGCTGTTAATATAAGTGTTTCACGAGTTAATATAACCCGAGAAATGGAACTTCGCCTCATCCGAGAAACGTGATGTGATGTATCATCTACTGAGGAGCACGTTGTACGTTGTTTCATTCAGAATACCAGGTATTACAGAATATTAGTGGCTTCTTTCCAGAGAATCCCCCTATATAAAAAGTAGTTGTATTTTATGATACTGAATACAGAATGAATAGACGAAATAAAGGAAACGCTAGCTATTGTAATCATTTTTAACTTTATAAGCGTGATATTATACCACCCTTTAAATTCCTAAATGCAAGGGTTTCGAAATAGATCTCGTGTATAACATAAAGGCATGTAATATTATTAGCATTAAGGTGCCATTGTTTTCCCTTTGACAAATCTGCACGTCTGACCTTCTCAATTTAATTGAATTATCTAGTAGAAAAAGTTATACAGGACTGCCTTGGCGATGATTAATACCGAAGGATAAAAACAAGTAATATAGAAATGCGTTGGTGAAAAATGAAATTAATCATTGTTGTTTTTGCTTATGCCACTTGACCGACAGCAACGTCAGATCAAGTCCCGAAAGCTATGGACGTTGAAGGTGCGGCTCCAGTTTTGACTGGCACCACAAGGGTCGGAGTCCAACTTCGCCAAAGGACCAGTCCCGTAATTTTGAAACGAGTCAAATGACGAGACCAGAACAATTGACCCCGCACCTCCAGAGGTAATTTTGAGAGCTTGGAGGACATTGCAGTCACGACCAATTTTAAGGGAACCGGAGAAAATTCTGTAAAAATCTACTTCTGAAATTAATCATTAACACCTTTATGCGTATTTAAAATCTCGAACAGAGTTTTTTTAAGCATTTATTTGTTTAATTAAATCTCAATTTATTCTGCAAGTGAGGAAGAGAAATCTGCTCTCAGCAATTGCCGAATATCATAATTAGCTTGAGATTCAATAATATAAAGGTCTGGGGACTGGAGACAGCTGCCTTACTTCATTTCTATGTTCATTACATAAACTTATGTAAATTATTCCCTTGCTAGACCAAGTTTAAAAGCATTTTCTCTTCAGTTAATAAAAAAAAATCAAGTGATTTGTCAGAAATAGACTTATACAATTATTACATCTTTAAATAACTTCAAATCTAAAAAAATGAAAGGGAATGACAAAGTAATTTCTGTAAAAATCTACTTTCAATATATGATGTCTTTTAAATATCGATGCCTGATCCATTTGAAATTGAAACAGCCTACTAGAGTGCTTGACTGTTCTAAGAATGTCGTAATTCCTACATATAAATGAAGCAGATACTAGCTGTTACAGAATCTTTGAATGAAGTCCCGTAAGTTTACTGGGAGATTACGATTAACACAGTAACGATTTTTCGTTCTTTATTGCAAACTCCCATCTTCCTCGAAAGATAAAGCGAGTTAAGTATTTCTAATCTGTTGAATCACTTTTTTGAGGGATTTTATTACTATGTTTTATGAAGATACTGTACTTTAATGCTTTCCCTGTTGTGTTTTTAAATTAAAATCCCTTATACCACAGGAGCAGTGGATGAAAATCAGCGGATGGTAAAAGACTGTTAGTCCACGATAGATATGCTTTTAGAAAAAAAGTGCAAATATATGTAAAGAAGAATAAAGTGTTGTAGATACCAAATAAGGTTATAAACTGTATGGTAGGTAAAATGCATAAATCGCATTTAAAAAAATAAAATCTCTCGACAATAATGAAAAATGTTGCATACGATATCATCACACGAGTTAGCTAACAAAGTGGCTTTGTATTGTTTCGGTTTTATTACAGAATTTTGGGCGTATTAAGAGCTATATGGTAACTGGTAAACAATGTATAAAATTATATATTTTTTCTTTCCTATAAAGTTTTCTTATTTCATGGTAAGTGCGCATAACGGGAAAACACAGTGTCTTAAAATCTATAATAAAAAATGTTATTGCTTTAGTCTTTTATAAGAAGCTTCTTGATAGACTTAAGGGCCTGTTCACATAGGAGTCCGGTAGTGGAAGTATTGAAATATATTTAACCAATGACAAACATCCAAACGATTAGCAACGAAATTTTTAACGCCTGTGATTGGTTAATTTCCGTCTCAGCGCCATCTTTCCTTTTACGGTTCCTCTTCCGGACTCCTATGTGAACAGGCCCTTATCAGCATTTTAATAACCTTTGTTTTCAAATGTTATCTATATATATAAAACGCGTAGGTATGCGGCACAAAAATCGACGATATTTATACATTCCGAATGGCAGCGGCTGCAACTACCAGATGTAAACATTAGCGGCCGTCCGCAATTTGCAACCTCGTGTCAACATGGATGTAATGCGCTGAAATCAAGAATGCTCGAAAGCGAGCTACACTATCAAGTGAAAATTGGGAACGGTCTCAATAAAGAAAGCGAAGAAGAAATAATTGATTAAGAGAGCGACGTGAAAGAGAGAGCATAAATGATCGCGATGTTAAGCTTAATCGTCGCCGGCACAACAACCGACAGCCAGTAATAGTTAATTTTCGACACTTTTTTCAGTACTTGCTGAATGTTTACTCCCTTTTATAAGTGAAGAAATTTTCACAACAATTTATTATTTGATATGATTAAGTGAAGATATCTAAATTGTGAACAATATTACATACAGAGAGTGATGTAATCCACATTATATTTTAGTAGCTGCTGAATTTTTAATCCATTTTTTAAGTGAAAAAAAATTTTTCCCAAAAATTTCTTATTTGATGTAATGGTAAAGTGTAGATATCTTAATTTTCAAAAATAGTACATACAGAGAGGGATGCAATTTTTAAAATAATTGGTGTTGGGTTTTTCATCTCTTATCTTTAACTCTGTTCTGAAGTAATGGAAATTCACATTTTTTAATCCCGATGTTTTATAATCAGCCTTACAGACAACACCCCTTAACAAAATATATTTTTTATGACAGGTAATGGTAACATTCCTTACATATGTTACTTTCAGTTCAGTTGTTTTGCGAAAGAAAATATAAAACTAAAAGTGACCATGCTGGTCGTGCAGCGGCTAGTTACATTAAAATCGCCTGTTGCACAAAAAACCACTAAGAATCAATAAATTTACCACAATACCACAATAAAATAATCTTGTTCCATATAACAGCCGGAAAAAATCAGAAACCTTTAAAAAAAAATTATATATATATATATATATATATATATATATATATATATATATATATATATATATATATATATATATATATATATATATATATATATATATATATATATATGTATATATATATATATATATATATTTATATATTATATATATATATATATATATATATATATATATATATATACCGGGTGGTTATATTTAAATTTCCCCTATAAACGGTATCCTACAGCGCAAACGGGTGAACGGAATGCAACGAAATTTTGTATACGGGCTATACACGACATGCGCTCACGGAATTTCGAAAAAGAAAAAAAAGTTCCAAAATGTCCACCAGAGGGCGCCTTTTCGGAAAAAACATGAAATTTAACACAATAAACGACCAAAACGAAATACAGAAACAATATTAACATTTATTGACTAGTTTCTGATCACCTTGTCATCGAACCACATTAAGTAAAGGTAAAGGAGAAACAAAAACAGTTCAGTTTGCAGAAACAAGAACAGATTAGGACGAAATTGCACAAGAGGAGCAGTTGTTAATTGTGTCCAGGACGATGTAGGGAAAGCTTCTCCACGTGACCCCCTTCATTCAAGTCTGGTGTATTGTGGAGGTGTTGCGACGTTGAATGACTTAAAGAACTCCATAACGCTTCATGTGCGAAGCCTCACAACTGATCAGTTACGATCTGCTGTTGAACACACTGTCCATCGACTTAAAATTTTGCAGGTGAATGAAGGTGGTCACGTGGAGCAACTTTCCCTACATCGTCTTGGACACGATTAACAACTGCTCCTCTTGTGCAATTTCGTCCTAATATATTCTTGTTTCTGCAAACTGAACTGTTTTTGTTTCTCCCTTACCTTTACTTAATGTGGTTCGATGACAAGGTGATCAGAAACTAGTCAATAAATGTTAATATTGTTTCTGTATTCCGTTTTGGTCGTTTATTGTGTTAAATTTCCTGTTTTTCCCGAAAAGGCGCCATCTGGTGGACATTTTGAAACTAAATTTTTTTTTTCGAAATTTCGTGAGCGCATCTCGTGTATAGCCCATATACAAAATTTCGTTGCATTCCGTTCACCCGTTTGCGCTGTAGGATGCCGTTTATAGGGGAAGTTTAATTATAACCACCCGGTATATATATATTTTTTTTTCTATATAGTTATCTTTTCTATAAGTTAACTGAAAAAATAACGTTTTGCATTAGAATTTTCTTTACTATGCCTTATGAAGTTTTCTTCTTTCAAGGTAAATACGCATAACGGAAAAACACATTAGTGTCCTAAAATGTTAGATTAGAGATTAGATTTAAGATTAATTTTAGCTTTTTAGAATAAATTTTAGCGGCCTAAAATCCACAAATAAATATGTTATTGTTTTATTCTATTGTAAGAAGCTTCTTGATGACATTAACAGTATTTTAATAACATTATTTCAAATGTTCTTCCATTAAAATCTCCTGTTGCACAAAAAACAAAAAAAAAAAAAAAAAAAAAAAAAAAAAAAAAAAAAAAACTAAGAATCAACAGAAACTAAGAAGCTACATTAATAAAAAAATAAAATGAAATATTTATATCCGACAGTTAAAATGCCGTAAAATAAATTTACCACAATACCACAATAAAATAATTTTGTTCCATATAACAGACGAAAAATATCCGAAACCTCAAAAAAATATATATACTTCCTATCAGATTTTAAACTTTTGAATTTTAACATAATACCACCCCCTAAGAAGATGATAACCCGCACTTCTCTCTATATGATCCATTTTAAAAGGATTTGGAGAAAGGAGTCTTTTGAGTGTCTTACGCTGAAAAAAAAAATAAAGTTCTGGCCAAGGAATAAAAGGGAGGGAAAAGCCTTGCCTCCAAAGCATCGGGATATTCACGCGGCGGACTTAGGAAATCATATTCTGAGTAAGTCTGAAAAATCTCTTCAAGTCAGCATCTTTCTTTGACGACGACGGCGCATGTTTTAAGAACATGGTCCGGAATGGTTGGGAAGAGAGAGACAGAAAGTAAAGTGCTGGTTTGGGGGATATAATGTAACGCTACTGATGTAGACGCGGCCGTCTCTGTTAAAGGGATGAATACGTTAAAAAATGAACAGAGTGGATCAGAAAATATATGGAATATTTCTTTGAATTCGCCTAAAGTTTCAGGATATGGCACATGTCTGTAATGGACCGAACGGGCCTACAATGTTTTACTTTCCACAAAAGTCGAAAATTCTACTTTGGGATCGTAATACTGCGAAATGCGTTTTTTTTTTTTTTTAAGATGCTGTGATAATATTTTTAGGGTTTTATAATGCGGTTTTTAAGTATTAGGGAATCTGTTTTCGAATAGCGGGGATATGCTTTTATTCGGTAAGTTATTTGAAATACTGTTTAAAAACAAAATAAAAGATTATCTGCTTTGGAATCATTCTTTTAAAGACTTAGCGTTTACTTTGTATTCACTTGCATGGCATGTTACTTCGCGTAAGGTAAGCGTCCTTTTTTTCAGGCTCAAAAGTTTTTAGAAAGTTAGTTTATAGTTTACATTTGTTTAAACTTCCTTTTCATTGGTTTTTATTTGGTTTGCATTTTGAGGTCTTATTGCTTATGGATATTCCAAACTCATAATTTAATAACTTATAGTTCTTCTACTAGTACGTTGGGAACAAGAGCTTTTTTAGTGGATCTAGAATGGTTTCCTGTGATAGGATATTTTTTTTTGCTACTGAGAAATAAATATACAGTCGATTAAAGTTAAATGGACCACCGATTAATCGGACCAGTCGCTTATTAGGACGAATCCGGTCTTGTAACATAAGGAATGTTCGTTTAATCGGAACAGCCGGTTATTACCAAAATGATCGCTTCCCGATTTGGTTCGATTAAACGGAATTGATTGTATTCTAAAGTAGCATATTAACCACTGATGACACATTGCTGTAGTTGTATATAATTTTTTCCAGAAATTTTGTAAACTATATTTAACTAAATCATCGCATATATATTAATTAGTATTTACAAAAATTTGGGCTTGAGGTAGCCTTGTGACAGCCCGTTGGTTTTTGATGCTGAAGGTGCTCGGATTGAATCCCGAAACACGCCATTAAATACCTCCGTGTCTAAGCCTAATATGGGCACATTAAATCCGTACACCGGAAAGTTCTTCTATGAGGTCAGAGAGGGTGAGAGAGGGTACGATCCTCCCAGATGTCACCCCATGGGGTTCTCGATCAAAATTTAGGTAGCAACTAGCTAAGACTGACTCCGACCCTTTGCGATGCTATATATACGAGAACCATGCACTTCAGCCCGAAACCTATACGGACCTGGTCAAGAACTTCCAGCCAGGGGGCAATAGAAACAACAAATAACAACAACTAAAATCTGGAAAGTTTACTAATTTGTAAAGCACCTCCAACATTTCTTTTCCTCTATCTAAACATTTTAAGATAATTGGATAAGTATGGAAAGCAACGCTGATAACCGATCTGTTAAACCGGTCTGCTAAAATGTTCGAAATGCGTTAGAGATTACACATCCCCACATTTACATATACAGTCGATTCCGGTTAATCGGAACACGTTGGGACGCGATCATTTTGGTCCTAATAACCGACTGGTCCGATTATATGAACATGCCCTATGTTACAAGTCGGGATTCGGTCCGAATATGTTGCTGTTCCAATTAATCAGTGGTCCAGTTAACAGGAAATGACTGTATATCTGTTGTTGGTGGTGTTCATGATGCCCCTTGGCCGGAAGTTCCAGACGAGGTCCATATAGGCTTTGCAGGCTGAGTAGTACGACTCTGGTTTATAATAGCCCCACAAGGGTCGGAGTCTTTGGCTAGGTGCCACCACCAGTTTGACCGAACGCCCCCAAACATGACATCTCGGGGGATCGTACCTTCAACCACTGTTTTCATAGAAGGGCTTTCCGGTCTACGGATTTAACATGCCCATATCCGACCTAGACACGAAGGTATTTAATGGCGCTTGTCGGGATTCGATCCGAGCAACCTCGTTGCCGAAACTATCTATCTATTTATCTATCTATATGTGTGTTATGCGTGTATATATTCCGCTACCATAACCCTGATGCCACTGCAATCAGTTTTCGTGTAAGCATACTATATATATTCGTGTATTCACTCGATGTCTGCAATCAGAACATTCACTGGGCCAGATGACTATATCCCGTGAATGGTTCAGTTGCATTGGTCGCATGCTGCTATACTAGTATAGGCTTTTTTTAATTCAACAGAGGTTAAAGCTGGGTTTTTTTACTTTCTTTTGGTTGCGCTTAGCGTCACTCATGGGAAATTTCTATGCCCTGAGAACCGTGACAAATTTATATCCACATTATGAACTAAATTATCTGTGATGTGTACTCTAATAGTTTACTGGTTAGCAAGCATTAATATGTGTTGGTCACGCAGATGTCTGGCATCAATAAATGCTAGACTAGGGATAAATAGCTCTCCGTTAACCCTTGGCAAACCTTTAAAATGATCTGTCGCAATTATCTGTGATTGTACGTAAGTGTTATATGTTTTATCGCAGTCTCCAATATCTTAACATCAGTCCAGACATTATTCATCTCGTGAAATTATTGATAAATAATAATCTATATATTGCCTTGATTTCTACAAAAGAATATGCTGTTTTTTATGAAAAAAAATGAATGAACTCATAAAACGCATTTTGAAAATAAACAAATGGTTATCATTTTAAAAGTAACCGAAATTATGTATGAGCAAAATATGAATGTATAAGAGACATTTTGAGCGAAATTGGGGACCCACAAAAAACATATTGAAAGGAAACAATAGTTTAATATCATTTTTTAAAGTAAGCAAATTTATACTATAAAAATTTGAAAAAAAAAGAATAGAAAACAAACAAACTTGAAGTTAGGCATCAACTACAAATTCTGAAATTAGTGTCATCTCAAATTTTAACTTCCGCTCATAAATTAAAAATATGAATACACACAGATGGAATTAGATGAGAACTGCTAAAGTTTTCCTTCATTAAAGTAATCCTTTTTACATGTTTATTAAAAAAATTAAACATGAAATTATTATTCTTTGTTCCTTAAATAAGTTTTCAATGTATAGATATGTCGTTAAAATATGCTTGTAATGGCAAAATATATATGATTGAAAAAATCAGTAACTTCATGCATCTCGATAATCACAGCAACAGGAAATAATGCTCTGTGCTGATTCAAAATACCAACAATAGCAAGTAATGCTCATAAAACTAACTGTACCTTATAATGTAATTAAACGATGTTGAAATAGGATTCGAAACGGGGAATCTGTAACACCTAAACAATTTTTAACATATCGCAAAAGACGTTAAATAACCGGAATGATTTTTAAATTAAGAAATGGAATCATCGGATACCAGGTTTTGTCTATAATTGTCATGGATGAAACCATCGAAGTGTTTTTTTGGATTATGTATCACAAAAGGGGGAAAGAATACAGGGTGTCCAGGCTAAGGGTATCCAAAAGTTATGACTTATTTTTATGGAACTGCCCATTAGAATTTTAAAAAAAAATATTTAAATAGAAAGAACATCTCACCAAGTTATAATATCAATCATAGATTTCGATCATAGTATTATAGGTTTCGATGTGTGCACCTTTTGTAGCACGACTAACGTCTAAATGGTAATCCATTTCTCTCAAAGTGTTTTGTAGCATATCAGGAGTTATTAGACTTTTATGCTTGGGGATTCATTAAATCCGTTGCGTATAAACAAAAAATTGAAACTCTGGATGAGTTGAAGAAGCATATCATTCAAGCAATTCGTGTAATAACTCCTGATATGTTACGAAAAACTTGGAGAAAACTGGATTACCAATTAGACGTTTGTCGTTCTGCAAAAAGTGCACACATCGAAATCTATGATACTATGATCGAAATCTATTATTGATATTAAGACTTAGTCAGATGTTCTTACTGTTTAAATATATTTTTTAAATTCTAATGGGTAGTTCCGTAAAAATAAGTCATAACTTTTGGATACCTTTAGCCCGGACACCCTGCATATTAAATCATGTTTCGGAAGGTCTAAAAGTTTTCAGTTCGTATAAATGAATCAATATTCAAAATTTACATCTGTGATTGCAAATAATGCATTCTTTATATTTGAAATTTGATACTTTTCACCGTATCGATTTAATACATAATTATCAATTATAATAATGCATAAATATTTAGATTATAATTAATGTATAATTGTGTATAATATATCGGATATGATTATATATACTTATCGATTTAATATTATGTATATTATATTTAATATTATTGAAAAATAAATAATTTTTATCGACGTATCAACTCACTTCTTTTCAATATTAATCTCATGGATAATAATTATTTTTAAGGAAGTAATATTGATTTTGCGTTTCTTTATGAGTTGAATTACTTTTGCGTGCTTTCAATTTTTGATCCAAAAATAATATATAATATTAAACTGCTCTCTTTCGATTAGCACCATGCTAACACGACCGATACTTTTCGTTATCTTTGCGAGCTTGAATGTGAATCACTACCCAACCATTTCCTGCGGATGAATAATAGTGTACAGTTGCTTGTTCAAGTGAACCATAAATTTCGCTCTCAAAGTATTCGTCGCATCGGATTTGCCTCATTGATTTCTAAGAACTCGCTGATATGTATATCGAAAGTTGGCAAAAGGGGGAAATATTTTCCTGCTCTCATGACTTTTGTTTCATTCTTTTTAAAAACAACGAAATATAGTCTCTTCTTTAAAACTTTTTACATTAAAAATTCTTTAATAATCCTCAAAAAACTTTCTGTAATATTTGTTTCTTTATTTTTAGCCTTAAAAATATTTACTTAGCTTACGGCAAAATCTTTTAAGTATCGATACATAAACATTAAGTTATCTTTTAATTTCAATTTTTAAATATATAGAAGAAAAACTGCGAATTTTTTTTCACTAAAGTAATAAACTTTACATACGTATCGAGTTACAAAAATCAAGTTATTTATTTTTTTATAAATACAGAAGCGAAAGAAATTAAAAAAAGTATAATTCAAACTTAAAATTAACAAGTAATAGCCTCTGCTTTAAAAACTATTTACTTTAAAAAGGCTTTAATAATCCTGAAAAACTTTCTGTAATATTTATTTATTATTTACCTTGAAATATTTACTTAGCTTAACGCAAAATCTTTTAAGTATCGATACAAGTTATCTTTTAATTTTAATTTTTAAATATATAGAAGCAAAATTGAAATTTTTTTTAACTTAATAAATAAACTTTACATATGTATCGATTTACAAAAATCAAGTTATTTTTTTTTCAAATATAGAAATGAAAAAAATGCATAATTCATACTTAAAATCAACAAGTAATAATCTCTGTTTTAAAACTTTTTACTTTAAAAAGGCTTTAATAATCCTAAAAATCTTTCTGTAATATTTTTTCCTTTATTTTTTAACCTTAAAAATATTTACTTAGCTTAGGGTAAAATCTTTTATGTATCGGAACATAAAAATCAAGTTATCTTCTAATTTCAATTTTTAAATATATAGAAGCAAACCTGTGAAAAAAAAACTGTATTTTTAACTAAATAAATAGACTGTGCATATGTATCGATTTACAAAAGTCAATTTGACTTTAAAATATAGAAGCAAAAATAATGAAAATAAAGTTTAATTCAAACTTAAAATCAACAAGTAAAATTCTCTGCTTTAAAATGTTTTTACTTTAAAAAGGCTTTAATATTCCCAAATATCTTTCTGCAATATTTTTTCCTTTTAGCCTTAAAAATATTGCTTAGCTTAGGATAAAATATTTTATGTATCGGAACATAAAAATCAAGTTATCTTCTAATTTCAATTTTAAATATATAGAAGCAAACCTGTGAAAAACTGTCATCTAAAGTAATAAACTTTTAATACTTTAAAGTAATAAACTTTAAACTGTAAATAACTTATCATCTAAAGTAATAAACTTTTAATATCTATTGTATGATAAGAATCATGTAATCTTTTTTTTTTATTTAAAAAATTTAAGAAGCAAAAATAATGAAAAAAAGTATAATTCATACTTAAAATCAACAAGACTTAATTTCTGCTTTAAAACTTTTTACAGAAAAAAGGCTAATATCATTCAAAAACCTTCTTTAATGTACCTTACTTTGTTTTTTTCAACCTTTAGGATTGAAAAAGGTTTTTTTCAACCTTTAGTTAGGATATTTACTTAGCTTACAGCAAAATCTTTTAAAATACCGATACATAAAATTCAAGTTAATTTCTATTCTTAATTTTTAAACATTTAGAAACAAAACTGACCTTAAAAATCCTATTTTTACTTAAATAAACTATTTTTACATACGTATCAATTTATAAAAATCAAATCATCTTTTACTATTTTTTCAGATATAGAAGCAAAAATAAGTGGGAAACATTATTTTTATATAGAGTTATAAACTCTACTTATAAAGTATACTGAATGTCTTCCGATTAAAAAAAAATCAAATTAATCGGAAAGATATTCACTGACAGATATATTATTATTTACTGTAACTCACGAAAGCTTCTTTTGACCTCCATATATATATATTCCTTTTAAATGATTGTAACACAAAATAAAATTTAGTGTTTTTGCACGTTACATTTAATTTTGGGTCTGATTCTGACATCAATGTACCTGCAAAGAAAAATAATGTAGTATTAACCCTTTCCATTCCATTAGTTCTGCTATGGAGACGCTCGTAATATTTTCCACAACACCATTGATATTGCTATGGAAAGCTTCGCGTAATGAGAAAAGGTGAAAAGAGGGATTGCGTTGTGTGTTCTCAGAGAAAGGAATGGGGTGGGGGACGTCAAACGAATGATTACTGCCTTACTTATCCAAATAAACCATGATTGCACTTCTGAGATTGTTTCCAGATGTAGTACCATACTAGGAGTTTCAAAATATAGAATTCAAGTTTCATTTCCACCTGACTAAAGAACATATACAAAAGAAAAGAAAATCAATAAATTCGCGAGGAGTTGTAATTTTTTTCCCTAACAAAACAAAAACAAAAACAAAAATTCCGAAGACTTCCTTACAAGAATATACCGAAATTGCTGGTTTAAAGTATCAAAGATTCACCTGAGCGCAGAAGGGTAAATTGAATATGAACAATATAAAAAACATTAGCATGCAAGAAAATAGTCACAAAAGTTATCGGACTCTAATGTTTGCTAAAATCTAAAGATAAAAAGTCACTACGCTACACACACACACACACACACACACACACATATATATATATATATATATATATATATATATATATATATATATATATATATCTTTATATACATATATATACAGGTGGTTATCAAAATAATGGAAACACTAAGAAACATCATGAAAACCTTTATTAATACGGAGCAGGAGCACCTTTGTCATGTAATACCACCTGATTCACATTGGAAATAGATTATACAAGTCATGAATAGCGGTTAAGAATATATTATACCATTCTTCAGGGAATGAATAATAAAAGTTCCTGTAGAGATGCTGTGGTGGATATCGATACCTTTATCTATCCGCTTATACAAATCACGGTGGTTGGATGATATACAGTCGGGGGGGATTGTACAGGACAAGATAAGATATTTGACTTCTTTTTTATGCTCTTCAAACCAATACTTGATATATTTAGCTATATATATAGGGGATTATCATCCTAGAGAACGTCATCTCCTTTTCTCCTGAAAGAAACAATGTTTGCACCATAGGACTGACCTGGCAAGCTAAAATTTTGACATACTCCTTCCCATTCAATCTCCCTTTTAGGGTTACAATAGGGCCTGAAGAAAACCACGAGATGCCATCCCAAACCCTGATAGATCTACCTCAATGAATGACAGTTGAGATAAGACAGCTAGAATCTTACGATTGTGGAGATGTTCTCCAGACATACTCACGTCCTGTTGCGAGGAGAAATGTGAACAATGATTCGTCGAACTAACTGCCGTTTCTCGACATATTACGCGACCAGGATTTGCGCTCGTGGCACCATTGTGGGCGATATTTTGTATTGGCATCTATTTCAAGTGGCTTGGAAATAGCTACTCTTCCATAAATGTTTTGTTTGTGAAGTTCCCTTCTATCTCTAATGGTTGATAACGGAACATGCAGATGCAGATTGAGCTCTTCGGTCATTTTGGTTGCAATTGTTTTCTTTCTCCATGTCACAATCCGCTTCAATACCTCGTCCGTCTCTTTTACTCAGCTCTCCCTTTCGTCCACTGTTCTGTTTGGCAAAGGATGTTTTTCCGTGCACCCTGTATGCTATCATGACTGTTGATATGTTAGCTCGAAAACCACCTATTATCCTGGGGGTTGCAGTAACAGATACTCGAATTTAAACGCGCTCCAACAATTTGCCCTTTTCTCAAGGTCTGCAAGATTTGACATTTTACGATGTTTCCCCCCAAAGCACGATGCCCTTAGCTTCATTACTGCTACCTGATAGTAGAGTAATACATACACTATATTATATAAAAAAATACCGGTGGCCACACTCGTTTTTTAAGGAATACGAAGCACATTCATAAACATCACTAATATTGATAGGTGTTTCCATTATTTTCATAGCCACCTTTATGCATATATATATACACACACACACACACATATATATATATATAATTATTATTATTATTATTATTATATTACTCCAGGGAAATTTTACAGCAACCAGTGTTTCACATCTTACTTAGCGCGTGTCATTGTTTTGGTGAAATCGGAAATGATTTTACAGGTTAAGTTTTTTAAACTGCATATTTCAAATTACAATTTGAAACGTCAAAACAGATTAAAAACATCATTAATAAATTGAAGACAACTGAATTAAGTGGTGGACACCACACCTTGGAATCAGAATCACTCCCCCACCATATCTTATTTTTGGAGCCGACTGATTGATATTCTTACGTAAGAGTTCTCTCAATACCATCCGACCAAAGACGCTGAATTTTCTTACTTCTGCAAACATAACGCTATTCCTTACAAAGAATGATTAATTTTCATACATATGGTGATTAAAAGAGTACATTTTTTGCACTATTCATTACTTTTTTTTCTTTCTATTCGTCAGTTATATCCAGTAGATTTTATTAGTTGGTCCTCTAGCAATACTGGGATTAACTGGTACTATTACCTCGTATTTAATTGATTCTACTACAAGGATGTTTAGCACACATCATCCTAGGATATAAAAAATACGTATTTTTGACATCAATCCGTCTTTTTCTACACACCTTTGGTTTCTTTCAGACTTTCTTTTATTTTGAATTCCTTGATGCCGTACATAACATATTATGTCGTTAAAGCTACTAAATGAATAAAATTGGCCAGTTTCACTATTTTTCATAAATTAGTTTTATTTTCTAAATACGAATAAAAAACTAACTGTATTCCTGAGACAATTTCCTTGCTTGATTAAGCCAAGGAAACAAAACATTGAAATAACAAAAGACTTCATAAGTTCTTAACAAATAATATCAGGACAGATTGTTTCTTTTTTATAGTTACCTATTGATTTTTTTTTTATCAATAATTGTATCAATAGTAATTTTTTTCTTTGACCAGTCTCATTAGCATGAGAATACATCTGAAAAAATATTTTGCCTGGTTTAAAATTAATTATAAAGTTCATTTATATAATTCAGTTATATTTTCTCTTTGAACAATAAAAAACATAAAAGAAACCATGCTAGGACAAAAGGAAAACATTTCTTAAAGTTTCAGTATAATGAATTTTTTTAATGTTGAGACTGTTTTCTAAATGTCTCTTATCAGAATTGTAGACACTAAGTGTTTTTATAAAGTAAGTCGGGTTTTACACGTGGCATTACAGAGGTAGTGAGATTGACTACTGAGATGGGCATGCACAATTTTAAAGACTCCGCGGTCGAAATTTATCTAAAATATCTACACTACCAAATAAAAGTAAAAAAAGTTTATAATTGTCTCTGAAGGGACAAAAGATGAACTCTAAGTTTTCATGTAAATTAAGAGTAAAATAGCTTATCTTTTCTCGATACATACTTAATCAGCAATCTTTTTTTTATAATCAAATTTGGAATACCTATAGATTGATTTTAAAGCTTGAGATTTCAAAGTTTTAATCTCAATTTCCTAATCTATATATGTTAAACATTTCCGTAACTGTCTGACTGACTGACTGACAGATAACGCACAGACCAAACCGCTGGACCTAAAGGGCTGATATTTTGCTTGGCGATTCTTCTTATAGTATAAGATTGCACTAAGAAAGATTTTTGAAAAATTCTTCTTAGATTTTTTTAAAATTAAATTTTTAAACTGTTTTTGTAACATTCTTTAAAATTTGCATTTAAAATAATAATTCGAGGGTTATAAAATTTATATCACGAGAAAGAACATAACAATTCCTTTAAAATGAAATCTTTTTCGAATGTTTTTCTCAGTTTTCTGATTTTTGATGAATTTTTAAAGATTCATTTTTAGTATTTAATTTATCAAATGCTGATCACATGGTTTCTTTTCTTTTTGTTATACTTAAAATAAATTTTGCGTCACGTGCATAAGAACTAAATAAATTGAGAAAAAAAAATTTAAATAAGGAAAAAGATAAAATTTAACCACTAGACTAATTGGGATGGAAGTTTTTTAAGAATTTAATTCAAATTAGTATGTTTTATGGCTATTAAACATACAAATTAATTGCATATATTGATCGTTGTATTTAATTTGAATATTTTCTTCTACATTATTTTGTCTATAAAAATATCCGTTACGATCTTTATATATATATATATATATATATATATATATATATATATATATATATATATATATATATATATATATATATATATATATATATATATATATATATATATATATATTGGCATTAATTGCATACATTGACCGTTGTATTTAATTTGAATGTACTCCGTAGCAAAGCACGGGTATTCAGCCTGTGAGTTATATTCACAGATTGATTCAAATTTAGGAGGAAATAAAACTGAAGCATAATTTCATTAGTTTTTTTTTCTTCTTCTTTTTTCTGAATACTAAGGATAATAACTTAGCCTACATAGAGTTAGTCACTTAACTGCTATAGAATGCAGTTCCAAATAACATATTTGCAAAATTTTGGTTATGAAAGAGGTTAAATTAAAAATTTTGAGCATTAATAAAAATAAAGGATTCTGTTTAACGGATTGTAACGATTAAACTGAAAGTATAAAATTACAATGTGTACGTTAGACCATGACGTGATAGACCGTGTGGGACATCCATGATAGATCGATCAATAGTGAATCACCACTTGGCTACGTCTGCCTAGCGCAAAACCTAATGTCTAACTCATTTCTCACCGACCAAGCTCCAAATTAAGTCCTAACACAAAACACATATACTCTTATGTGACCTTTACGTTCCCTATTAAGTCTAAATACGCTGGTGTGAGAAATTAAGAGAATTTGCAGACTTGGTCGATTATCTCTAGAACTACTGTACCAATTTTCATGACATTTGATATGTACATACGTTGATACAATACAAAACAAATATACATTCAATAATTGTAATACACACGCATGATCGTGCGTAACACTCGTTGGAGTCGGAAGGTATGAAATAGCGGTTTCAAAATAAACAAAAAATGTGTTAATAGATGGGTTAATAGGGGGTATGGTCCCCTCTTACAGATGTACAGGTCACGCAGCGTGATTTCATACTTGAAATAGGGCAGTTTATCATTTCCTGTGGCAATTGGGCCCACTCGTTCAGCAACGCTGTTTTTATTCCCTGGATGGTTCTCGGAGGGGGGTTGCGAGTTGCAATTGCCCTCCCCAGAGCGTCCCAGACATATAGGGTTAAGGTCTGGAGATGGATTGGGACGCCGGCTGGCCAATCCATCCGGCGAATATCCTCACTCTTTAGAAATTCGTCGACCAGAAGAGCTCTATGTGGCCTCTCGTTATCGTCCATTAAAAGGAACTCAGGGCCAACTGCACCCCTGAAAAGGCAAACATAGGGCTCCAAGACCTCATTCCTATACCTCACACCAGTCACAATGCCTCTTTCAAAGACATGGAGAAGTGTGCGGCCATCCAACATGATGCCTGCCCAGACCATTAAACCTCCTCCGCCATAATGGTCGCTTTCGCGGACATAGGAGGGTAGGTAGGGGGTCCCTGGTTCTCTCCATATGAACGTACGGCGAGAATCGGTGTTTAGGCTGAACCGGGACTCATCAGTGAAGAGAACGGTCGCCCATTGATCCATACTCCAATCTCTATGTTCTCTGCACCATGATAAACGGATTCTGCTGTTCGTAGAAGTGAGCGGGACGAAAATAGCAGGTCTTCTTGCAAACAAACTTCTCTCATAAAGTCTTATGGAAACAGTCAGCCTTGATACACGGGTTCCTGTGGCTGTCTACTAGTCACGAGAGAGCTGAGAAGCTGTAGCACTCCTGTTACGCCTCGCTATAATCGACAAATGGCGATCATCTATGGCCGTCGTGGCTCTTGGACGACCTTGCCCGGGCTTTCTCTCGATGGATCCGGTATCCTGGAACTGTTTCCATAAGTTACACACGACGCTGGGCGTAAAATTGAACTGTCTACAAATTTGGACTTGAGATTGGCCTGCTTCTAGCCTCCCCACAATTCGCCACCTCATTCCATCATCTAAACGTGGGTGGTTAATCATTTTTACTGTTACAATTTGAAATTAACCGATTGCTGCAAAAAAATACCAAGAAATTCACCGAGGTGTGCTAGCGAACGAAATGCGTCTTGACTTACGCGCGCTTATAAAGCCTGTTTCTATACTGGTCTACACTGCCACTATACTGGTCCACTACACCTGTGTCTACACACACGTGTACGCTTACGTATTTGAGGTACAAGATTTGCATTTTTGTCTAGAAGCAGGGGTTTTATATTCAGTTCAGTTCTTTTCATCAAATTCGATAAAATATGCAAATTCTCTTAATTTATTTCACCAGTGTATAAGGAAATGCTATGCATTGGAAAGAGAAGTTTTAATAAAATCGCGTTTTTCCTAGTCCGAGCAATCTATATATTTATGTTGCTAAGCCGACTTTTTGGGCAGTCCGTGAGAGAAAACTACCGCATCCATTTCTTTCATTTTGGTCTTAAACGGAAGATTGTGATCTGTAGATTTGTCAAATTTGGTTTTCACAACCGCAATTTATATTAAATAGCGATAATTTACAATTAAAAATTGATTAAATCTGGCTTTAGAAAGTCACTGTTTCTGCGCATGCTCAGTGACATGTTTTAATGATAAACACGTTTATTCCGAGGAGTCTCTCTAGATCTCTCTCTGCCATTTTTATTTTTATAATAATTATTTTTGTGAAGTATAAGATTAAACCTGATGGGAAAAATTTATTTCTCATTGTTTAATTAGCGATAATTTACAATTAAAAAATTACTTTCTGCGCATGCTCAGTGACATTTTTTAATCTAGCTTTAGATATTCACTAAGTACGAGATCGCTTAAACACATTAAGTTGTTTCTGCGCATTATTATAATTTTCAACATTTGTCAATGATATGTTGAGTATAATTTGTGTATTAGTACATTTAATAAATTGAATTCCAAAAGTTAATCTTTAAAAATTAACCAAAAATCAGAAAATGGAGGTAAAGATTTGAAAAAGATTTCAGTTTAAAGGAATTTTTATGATCTTTCTTGAGATGTAAGTTTTATAACCCTCAGATTATTATTTTAAATGCAAACTTTAAAGAATGTTACAAAAATATCCTGAAAATTTAATTTAAAAAAATCTAAGAAGAATTTTTGATAAATCTCTCTTAGTGCACCCCTGCACCATAAGAAGAATTGCCATACAAAATTTCAGCCCTTTAGGTCCAGCGGTTTGTCTGTGCGTTGTATGTCAGGCAGTCAGTCAGTCAGTGAATGAATGAGTCAGTTACGGAACTGTTTTATATATATAGATTTATATACCGGGTGAGCAAAAAGTCCGTAGAAACTTTAAAAATTCTTAAAAACCGGAAAAATAACCAAAATAAAAAAACGTTTGCAGGGTTAGCGTCGCTAGGTCACGGGATTTTTTTAAGACAGGAAAAAAATAACTAAAAAAACAGCCGACAGGTGGCACTGACGCACACAAGTCAACGGGTGTACCATCCCGGGTGTATTTATTTGGTCCTTCCAATCTGTTGGAACTGAAAGATGCGATCCACCGAGAGGTGACATGTATATACAGAGGCTGTTCGCACATTTTTTAGACGATTTTGGTAAGAGGTAATAAGAAATTATTTGCTGCAAAAGAAATAATTGCAGTTGTACTATGTTTTTAAAAGTCAAAATTATCGTTTGCGGCTTGAAAGTTTTGTTTTTATTCAAAATGGCGTTTTTAACAAAGCAGTGGTTCGAAGGCTACATTTATGCTCTTTCCGAAGAGAAATATGCATACTCCGTTATCCAAAAACGATGTGAGAGTCATGGTTTTGTGATATCTAAAGCGTCGATAGGTAATATCGTCAACAAGAAAGGAAAAAAACGTCAAATTGGAGCCTCAAGTGGGACAAAAATTCCAAACAAGTATCCAAGGAAAAAACGGACATCTTCGACTATTGCAAAGGTACGTTGTTTAATGTTAAAAGAAAATCCCTCTAGTCAAAGGACAGTTGCAAAATCATTAAAATGCTCTGTGTCCACTGTAAACAAAATGATAAACGTTGATTTAAATCTTAAGAAAGCGAAAAAAACGCAATGTGCATCGTCTTCTTCCAAATCATATCGCTGAACACAGGACACGCTGCAGAATTCTATATGAGAAACACTTATCCAAAGAAAAATGGAAAACAATTGTCACAATATATGAATCATGGGTGTATTTAAATGATTGCAACAAAAAAAGAGCCATTTATTATCATAAAAGGGGAGAAAAAAATTTAAGTACATGGTTCAAAGAATCGAAAGAAAGTTTTTCTAAGGGATTCATGATTGTTGCTGGTTTTTCTTATAATGACAAGTTAAAAATAACGAGAGTGGAAACAATGTCAAGATTAACTCCAAATACTATCAGGAACATATTTTATCGCCAATTTTTCTGAATGAAATACCATCGCTTTACCCACAGTGCCATCAATCTGTGAGACTCCATCAGGACAAAGCTAGCAGTCACACATCAAAATCCACTGTAAATTTCCCAAAAGAAATGGAACAAAAAACTGGTATCAAGGCCATACCCTTCACTGATATCCCTACTAAATCTCCCGATGTATCACCTATGGATTTTTGTGCTTTCGGACTTTTAAAATCTGCATTATCCAAACGTCGTCCCAAAACCCTTACAGGACTCTGGAAAGCTGTTCAGGAGGAATGGGATAGAATACCTCTTCGTACACTTCAAATGGCATTATTATACTGGAAATTGCGGTGTCGAAAGATAGTTCAGAATAAGGGATGTCAAATAGAACATTTAAAACACAAGAATTTTATATAATTTAGTTTTGTGAATACAATATACATCGTCTAAAAAATGTGTGAACAGCCTCTGTATTCGGGCCTGCTGCACTCTGCCGTTGCTGGATTTGTGACTCGCCTGCAATGCCTTATCGCCTGTGGTGGGGGTCATGTGGAACAACTACTGCTGTAATAAACGATTTAGAAGCATTCTTTTCGTTATTTGGGTAACTTTTTTTTTACTTGTGTAAGTCAGCTGTTTTTTTTTAGTTTTTTTTTTTCCTGTCTTAAAAAAATCCCGTGACCTAGCGACGCTAACCCTGCAAACTTTTTTTTTTTTTTGGGGGGGGGGGTTATTTTTCCGGTTTTTATGAATTTTTAAAGTTTTTACGGACTTTTTGTCCACCCGCTATATATAATCCTGTTTTTACACGGAGGATGCGTTCCAGACTGTGTCGTTCAAAAATAGATATGGGTATACGGTGAAATGATTGATATGTTCAATGACTTGTTTTTGTTTATAAAATACACTAGCTGTTTACTCGGGAATTTATTTATACCAGTTTTTTATTAGATAGGAAAAGGAATGAATTCTACCTAATGTGTAAAATCTAAGTAATTTTATTTACAGGTATTTAAAAGTATATGTACAATGTACAAATAATAAAGTAAAATTACAAGTTCGCTATAATATTAATTTAATTCAAAGCTTGATTGTAAACCACATATTTTGTTTCCGTATTCATTTCAGTGACCCCCGAAAACTATGGATTTGACACTACTCTCGGTCATTTTGGACATTTTGTCCCCCCCCCTCTCCCCTCGCGAATGCTGATGGGGGCTGAACTTGCACTTATACGGCATCTCGAGTGTCACTATTCATCTCAACGACCTTGAAAACTATTGATTCGAAACTACTCTCGGCCATTTTGGACATGTTATTTTTCCCCCTTTCCCCCCCCCCCCCCAATGGTGATAGGAGGCTAAACTTGCACTGAAACGGCATCGGGAGTGTCCCTATTCATCAATTCGACCCCCCGAACTATGCATTCGACACTACTCTCGGTAATTTTGGACGTTTTATTTTTCACCCTTTCTTCTCCCCCTCTCCTCCCATACTAATGAGAGCTGAACTCGCCCTTAAAATCGTATCGGGAGTATCATTTTCATCTCTGCGACCTCGAAAACTATTGATTCGACACTAATCTCGGTCATTTTGGACATTTTATTCCCCCCCCCCCCAATGCTGATGGGAGGTCTAACTTGCACTTAAACGGCATCCGGAGTGTCCTTATTCGTCGCAGCGAACCTGAAAACTATTGATTCGACACTATTCTCGATCATTTTGGACATTTTGTTTTTCCCCCTTCTTCCCCCTCGCCTCAACCCCCAATGCTGATGGGAGAGGCTCAACTTGTGCTTAAACGGTATCGAGAGTGTCACTATTCATCTCAGCGACCCCGAAAAGTATGGATTCGACACTAATATCAAACGTTTTCGATTATTTTGTCCCCCTGCCCCCCTAGGGGTGCGAAGGAGTGTCTCTCTGCAGTGGTTGTTTCCAGATTGTAAGTGATAAGTGTACCAAGTTTGGTTGAAATTGCTCCAGGCATTCCACAGTACTGCTGGAACATACACACATACATACATACGTTCATTTATACGTACATCGTGAATAAATGAACATACAAATGAACATACGTACATCGTGAATACATATATTAAAAATAAAAATAATAATTAATAATTGAAAAATTAAATAAAATCATTTATTTATTTCGATATTTGTGCAAATTGTATAAGACGTAAAGAAAATCATATTCTAAATTATCTTTAAAAAAATATCGCAGTCTCTTGAAGATAAAATTAATCAAAGCTTTACTTTAAATTTTAAAAAATCACAAATTCAGGGGTAAACTTTAAAAAAATATCCGATTGAACGCTTATATATATATATATATATATATATATATATGTGTGTGTGTGTGTGTGTTAGTTAGTTAAATTATTTATGTTATTATTAATAGTTACATGCACACACATAGATATATATATATATATATATAAGTTAATAAATAAATAAATTTTATATTATTTATATATATACATATATATGTGTGTGTGTTTGTTTTTAAGATATTTATTTATTTATTAATTTATATATATCTGTGTGTGTGTTAGTTAGTTAGTTAAATTATTTATGTTATTATTAATAGTTACATGCACACACACACAAAATATATATATATATATATATATATATACATATATATAAGTTAATAAATAAATAAATATATTATATTATTTTTATATATACATATATATGTGTGTTTGTTTTTAAGAGATTTATTTATTTATTAACTTATATATATATCTGTGTGTGTATGTATGTAACTATTGATAATAACATAAATAAATTAAGTGTGCCATTTTATTGTAGGAATCTGCGTTTCAGACCCAACCATTTAAAGTGATTTAATTTCAGCCAAATTTATACCGCTATCAGATAGCAACAACTACTATCTTTTCCGGTATCCCTATGTAATCTTAAAGAGCATTTACTTTATTTGACCTTCGAACACGAGTTCTTTTTACCTTACATAATACTCGACACCTTAAACAAAATCAAAAGTGACTAGTTTCAAAATTACCATTTTATTTCTCGAAAAAAGCAATACACCTTAATCACCGCGAAACGCAGTCAACCTGAACGCTTCGCCGGGAGTAAACCCACTTCGCGAGCCTCATTCCGCGAGGCATTCTTGGCATACTACACACCTGGACAACCAATCGTTAGACTTCACCGTAGAAACTTGTAGCTGTAGCGAAAACCTACACGAGGTGGGAGTGGCGATGCGTACGGCATTTTGAAATTCTTTTAAAAGTTTAGCCAATTTAAACTGTCGTAAATTTTTTTATCATCTCTGTAAAATTTTGATTGTTATTTACTAGAGTTTTTTTTCAGAAATATTACAACACTATAATTTAAACGAGTTCTATTTTGAAATGAAAATGGAAGTACCGTTTGAAAGATAGCGGTTTGTAAGTTTTTTTTTATTTAAGAACCGTTAGCGTGTAGTTCACCGTTTTATATACTTCTACCTTGTTGTTTTCTAATTATTGGATGTGTATTTTCGACAGTAAATGCCTGATTTGTTCTCCAACACCACCACCCTTGTGATCTAAGTTTTGTGTGCGCATACCGACCGCGTGGTCTGTGAAACAGGTGTGTCAGATTAGATTGTTTACAAACATGGAGCTGTACCTCTTCAGTATACTTGGTGTAATGTAAGTATTTCCGAGTATTTTAATTCTGAATGCATTTCATTTCTTCTCTAAATTAGTCTGTGATAATGATGTACATAACATAATTTTATCGGTGTGAACTTATTTTATGAATATTATTATTTAACTGTAGTATTTAAAAAATTATTGTTTTAGCCTGTCTAATTCTTATGAATATGGCCACTCTTATTTTGAAAACGGAATATTAATCTATATTTTAAAATAATTAACATACATTTTTAAAAGAAATAAATGGAAGTATTCTTTAGAAGCTTTTAATATACCACTGTTTTATTTTATTTCTTTCACAAACTTGAAAATCATAAACTTAACTTTATCAATTACGATCAGTATTAATTATTTCAAAGTTAATAAATACATCATTTAATTACCGCAAAATTTATGATTATCTGTTTTCAATTACATTAAATATCCTGGAAACGATGTAAAAATATACTTAATAAAATCATACTGTAATTTAAAGTATCTAAAATATGGCTGAATAAGATTTTATTATTCTGTACATAGTAAACAAAACAACATTATTATAACAGTTTGTTTGAAAAGGAACCCAAATATGAATTAGTAATATGTAACTTTAAAACTGATATAAACTTGGATTTTTATAATACTTCAGATGTATCAATGATCTAACTTTTGTAAGAGATACTTCATATTTAAATGTGATTGTTTTATTATTTTAGCATTTATGATAAACCTCTTAGTTATGTTCTTATGATCAAGGCTATGATTTTTATGGATAATGATCTTTACGTAAGAATGTAATTTGAAATTTAAAAGGGTTTTTGTAAAGTGTTTAGATATAAAATTAAATACTCTATATATAGAGAGATATTTTATATTATTTAAAACTAAAATATCGGATAATTATTTGTACATATGTATTAACGAAACTGCAGGATGATTGTTAATTAGTATGCACAAAAGTTAAATATAAAATTTCCTTCTACGTTTACAAATTTTAGTTATTACGTAAACTAGCTTATACTGCTTACAGTCGGCTTATAGGTCCGATTTTTTTATGCGTTTTTTATAATGTCTAAAATTATTGGGTTTGGAGAATAGGGTTTCATTTTTCTGTGTTTACCTTTATTTTGTTTCACTGAAATGAGTTCTTGTTTAACATCTTGACTTTAATTCTTGCACATACGAAGAAGGAACATCTTGATATCTATCTAAACTGGACTTGCATTTTTTTTTTTTTTTTTGTAGTTGTAGATACTTTGGTTTCATCTCATTTAAATAGTTATATTTTTCAACTTTCAATGACATAATTGATTATAGTTGCAGTATTATGAAGTTTGATTACTAAGAAATTTTTTGAAAGCATTTTGATTAACATCTGCGGGTCTATGCTTATTTCTATTATCTTTACTGTAAATATGCTTTAAAATGATACGATCTTATTTTAGGAAAATGAGAAATATCATTGATTCAGATTTTTTAAAAGGGGGGAGATGACCTTAAAACCTTCAAAAAACTCAATTTTTTATTATGATTTAATTTTGAAGAATGGGATATAAGGAATCTTTTGAGAAAAAAATGAAGTCGATACTACAATCAGAACCGATTTTATGGCCTGATAAAATCGGTTAATGTATAAAGCTAATAGTAAAGTAATTTATGGAAACTTTAAATGGCTTTTTCTAAAAAATGTTATTTTCAAACTTTTGCGCACTGTTTCTTCAAAACTAATCGTCACAAATTGCCAAAATTTTGTATACATGTATATCTTGTATGTTTATACAATTTTTACCTAAATTTAAGTAAGTACATATTACTTATTTTTTTACAAATTTTTATTTTTTTAATTTTATATGTTTTATTCATTACATGTTTTTACAATACATTTGCCTGAAAAAATATTTTTGGTGAAGTATGGTAATTATTTTAGGTGTAAATTAAAGTACAACCTATGGATAGAATATATACAAATAATTTAATACATATCTCTTGTAGTTTAAAAAAAATCTGCGCGCAATGCATTGACCTATGATTAATTTTTCATAAAACATTAATTATTTTTTTTACATAAAATAATTTCTAACAATCTCCCAACAATTCTGCTATTGTTTTCTAATAGATAAAGCTTTGTACAATTATTCCTAAAAATTGGTTTAAATTAATTACAAATTAACTGTTTCACAACACATTAAGCTTAGTAGTAAAATAAATGTATTTTTGTTCGTGCAAAGGTGATCTCCCTTCCTTAAGAGTTGCTTTGGTGAGATAATTTTAGCCTTTATAATACAGCATTAAACAATTCATATGGAAATTAAACTTTTTAAACTATCGCTATTACAGAATTAACTATTTAAGCAGTTTTTATACAAATGTCCTGTATGCGTTAATTATGTGACCGTAGAATTATAATATTTAACTAAATTTAAAAACTGGCGCGTGAAATAGATTAAATTGCAGATGAATGTATCGTAATATACAACAGTTATGAATGTCACGACCAGTTTCAGGCCAACAGGTTTGATTCTTCATGAGGTGTTCAGAGCATTAAGTGGCTATATGTCAGCAATCGAATTACGAAAGCCCGTTTCCTCTACCGTGTTTGACTTATCACAACTCTTAACAGTTATTGAACATTTTTATGAAAATTTTATCAGCACTTCGTCCACCGCGAGTACCAGCTTAATATCTTGTTATAATATCTCATAGTGGAAACTTAATTTTAAAAAAAATCTTGTTTTTCTTTTTATGTTTCATGAACAGGATGGAGCCATTATAGAATTAATATATTCATAAAGTGTGCAACAATCTGAACTCTAAAAATAACTTGCAAACAATCAAGTAATGGAAAAAAATATTCTCTTCTACAGCCATGTAAGAAGTTTGGTGAGAGATAAAATAACATATCTATGGAGTAATTATAAGCATTCTGTTAGTTGTTTTTATCCTAATGTTCATCAAACCAACTTAGGATACATTTTACTACATAGACAGGAGAATTGACACTTGAAACCAAGTTTGGTATTTTGGTCGGTCGATCGAGAGCGCTGAGATTACCTTTCGTTACAAGAGGGCTAATTTGAGGGGATATAGAGTGTAAAGCCGATTTCGGATCACTGCAAACATCTATGGGAAAAAGCGGGACCCGAACCCAAAGACTGCAGATGACAGAGCAATAGCCGTCATTCCTGAACGGCTTACAAAACTTAGGATCTAGAAATATTGTCCGCTTTAGTGGTGACTACTGCTGGAAAAATATATCATACATTTCAACTGGCAAGCAACCCGTCATAATAACTAAATATGCTTAAAATACGACAATATGTCATCTGTTACTGTGGTAACCATGATATCTACAATGACCTTGTAAAAACAAGCTAAAAAACCAAAATTACAGATTTTTTAAAGAGGATAGAAGGTGCAAGAAATCTAAATGAAGAAAAAGGTTCTGAAAGTGAAAGTGATACCGTTCAACCAATAAAACATTCTCATTTGACTGTACTGAGCAGGGATGAGGAAGAAATTTATCAAATTAAGGTCGCCTTAAATGAAAATAATATTTTTTTGTTTCTTTTCGTTTTGTGTTATACATACTTTTATATTTTTAATAAAAATTAAGTTGCTTATATGGAATTTTTTAAAAAAAAGTTTGTTTTTAATAAGTTTTCGGAACGTAAACCCCCTTTTTGTACTGGCTCTGGGTCTCATATAACACGGTTTCACAGAACATGGTATTTTCTAGAAAGCATTCTACCGTGTTATAAGAGGGTTACCTGTACGTAGAGATAATATATATATATATATATATATATATATATATATATATATATATATATATATATATATATATATACATAGTATATATATTATATTATCTCTAATATATATATATATACGAGAGTAATAATATATATAAGTAGAGATAATATATAATACGTTGAAAAAAGAATATCAGCTATCAGACAGTAGTAGTACAGTCGACAAAGAGTTAACTGTTGTGGAAATAGTGTAAAAAATGTTGGACCTGATTTATGGACACGAAGCTTACAGGTGCTTCTGTGATTGAAACGGCAAAAATTGTCGTGTATCACGAGGTAAATATCAAAGATTATGCCGTGGTCCGGATATAGACAAGGTTTGCCTCTAAATGCATAAACAAGGGACGTCTCGCAAAGATGTCTGCGAGTAAAAAGCGGAATTTGCCGAAAATCTGCGGTTGGCAAACACTTTTAAAAGCATACAATCCTTATTGCTTGTTGCCCATTATTGTCAAACATGACAGTGGCTCTGTGATGCTGTGAGATGCCATTTCTTGGCCTTCCATATGCTTCACAATTGTTCTTCAATATCCTGTGTTATCGAAAATCTTTGAAACCATTTTGTCGGGCCACACACATACTCAGGCGTCTTTCTTTAACGATCGTCCATGTTTCCAACATGATAACGCACCAGTGCATTGTGCGAGACGAGTCAACATTTGGTTTGAAGAGCATCGATATGAAATGCAGCTTCTATTCCATCACCTCAATCGACTAACCCCAACGTTATTGAAAAGTTCTTGAGAACATTTGGAGAGAAAGGTTAGATCATGTTCTTCCACGCTAATACCAGTTAGGGCAAGTGTTGTAGGATGAATGAAATTTAATTTCAATACCTTAGTACAAGAGATATCATTTTATTCCCTGTCCTATTCATATTTTACAAAGCATAGTTAGGCCTGCAGTTTATTTAAAAAAAAAGTCTGTAGAAACAGCCAGTCTTCCCATTATTTTGATAACCCCCGTTAATACCACTTTGCTTGAACCGAAAAAAAGTTGAGAAATAGCAGAACACCAGCTCTGATTGAAGTGGAATCTGCTGGAGAGGTATTTTAATTTGCCTCTATTTACGCCTTGCGCTTTTATCACGTGCGCAGACGCCGTGTTACTTACGGTTCTCGACGGGCAACTTACGTTTTCTTTCAAGGTTTTTAAAAGACTTTTTTTAATTGGTAGTTGTAGTTTAATTACAGCTACACTTTTCATGTCAATGAACTTGTGTATTCAAATAAATAACTTTCTTTCCTGGCGTGCAAACTAAGTTCCACGAATTTCTTTTGGGATATCACTAAAGCAAGACATCTGAAGTCAAAACTACTTGATAGTAGATAGCTGTTGTGCTAAATATACTAAATAGCACTGAATACTGCAGGCTAATTTGCAGGCTGTTTTTTATATTGACTTAATTGCTAAAATTTGTATTGTTGTGCTGAATACTTCTACTGCGGAAGGGTAAACATCTTGCAAACAATAATATGGGTAATTATATATGTAAAAAATATATATTTTAATGGTTCTTAAGTACATAATTTCATGACTTTTTCTCAGCCCTGCATAACACATGCAATATATGTTATAACAGATCATACTTATGAAAACATCTATATTGCGGATAGATGGATAAAAGTGTGAAAACACCTAGAAATAGGTTTTGACATTGTTTTTTGCATATTCATTTTAACTTGGCAGCTAACTTTTTAAAAACTCCCTCATACATTTTCTTCTTTCATATGGCTGTGTATATATAAGTATCAGATACTCGAAAATCTGACGAAACGCGTAGATTTATCGGTTAATTTGAGTTGGAGGATGATAAATTGTATTGTCCTAATTTATTGTGTTTTCTAATGAAATTTACTTCATTGTGTTTTAAGGTATTTTATTATTTAGTGTGATTATGTTGGTTGGTTGGTTGAGAACACAATGGTCATCTTGCTACGAGGTGATTATGTAGGAGTTGTTCTCATGACACACGTGTACACGTCAAAATCGAAAAAGAAGACAACGTTTTGACAATTATCAGCGTTTAAAAAGCAATATTTAAGTACCCAATGACAGAAAATAATTTACAAATAAAAAGAACATTATGACTCTTATAAAGTAAATATCTGAATTTTTGCCATTTTCAGCACAAAATGCATGAAATGAAAGTTTTTATTAACCAAAGTTGCCATTTCGAGTAGCATAGTTTCACACGATAAGTGTTCACAGAAATATTAGTCAAAACCCATAATCACCACACTTTTTTGTGAAAAATAAAATTTTATTAACTTTTTAATAAAAAGGAAAAAAACAAATTAAATCGTTTATGGAATAATATAAAACACAGTTCACGCAAATGTGAACGTATAGTGAATCTGGTAATAATTTCGTTTAATTAAATACCTGTTATAAATTCATATTATACTGCTAAGTTACCGGTGTTAAAGCTTCAAATGGAAAAGACCACCTGAAGTGTACCTTCCAAAATCAGGTGTACAAACATTACCTTATTCAACCGCGATTGCTTAGTACCTCATACACGTATTATTTCACATTTTACCCGTTTTTCTTTCCAATGTCTGGCTATAACAAACTGTCTCATTCAGAACAGAAAACCTTTTCTGGTTGAACTTAACTTTCTTTTTCGTTGTTTAAGTGAGAAGGAAATTAGTCGTACTTAATTGCTGGCAAAGTAGAAGTTATAGGAAAACAGCTATGAAAAGCTTAAAGGCTTACCTTAACTATTTTTAACTAAACAGAAGTAAAAAAAAAAGTATACAAAGCTTTAGCTTGGGAAAAATACCCGGCTTAAGCGCGCTGCGGTGAATTATTCTTATTGTTTTTTTTCTGTGTTATAATAAGCTGATGTTTGACATCAAAGTTGATCCGAAAAATGGCCCCGTGAAAGTTATTTTAGATAATTATATGTATGTTAAAAATATTTTATCTTACACGACTGAAATATTCCATTATTTAATGCAATCGCGGTTGTTAATTAAGCGTAGAAACTGATTAACGGTCGAAAGCATGAAGGTATTAAGGATTTTTTTAGGACTTTTTGCTTGATTTGGCTTTTAAATTATACACCATACCACTCCAAATTTATTAACTTTTATTTCCTGCGCTCAGAATCAGAAGACTAAGCACCAGCACAATAAGTCTGAAAATAATACAGTTTTGTCATAAATAAAATATTTTTCTCCCACCCAACGAACGGGTTGGTATGAAATTTGAAATGAATACTTCGTCTTAAGTTAATGATGAATCTACATTATAAAAGATGATTAAAGTGGATGTAGTATCCAGCATGTTGCCTTCCATTTTTGATTACATTGTGGTTCAATTTCTCGCCAAATAATGGTGACCATGAAATTTTATTTTCTTAAGGATTGTTAAGGGAGAGCATCTTTTCGTCGGGCATTTGCCATAAGTCTGTGCGAACTTAAAAAAAATCGCCAAATGGTACAACATTCTGAACAGCTATAATTCAATGTCTCTTGTCCGATTATAAAGATTCTTGTTTTATTCCGTTTTCGTTCATACCCGAGGTTCCGTATTATAACAGTTTTGGCACATTAGATTTTGTTGATTCGAATTAGACAACAATATTAAGGGCCTGTTCACATAGAATCCATCAGCGTCAGCGTTACTCGTATTGATATATTTTAAACCAATCACAGCCCTTAATAATTCCGGAGCTAATCGTTTGGAGGTTTGTAATTGGTTAAATATATATTTCAATACAAGTAATGTTGACGGATTATATGTGAACATGCCCTGAGGAGTTATGATGTGTAGACTATTGAAAGCAATAAATAGTGAGACTCATTGATGGAACCAGTTTATCTATGAAATCATAATTTACAGTTTTTTTCGTTGGTAAGCATTGGCAACATCATAATAAATAGCTTCTTTTTTTATGGTAATTTTCTTGCGAACTGACAGTTAGAACTAGCAAGTCCATGAGCAATTAATTCACCAATTGTCGCTCAGAAACGCAAGTGATTTTTATAGATAAACAGCACCTTCCTTTTAAGTCAATTCTGTTTTAATAACACATCAAATTTATGACTCGTAACGATTTAGATACATCATACTTCTAAAAACAAACAATTTGGAGTTGGTGATATTAAATTATTCTATAATCTTAAATCACAAGCACGTATGCAGTATATTCTAGGCTGAGAATGGAAATAAATGGACGCAATTACATAGTGCCCTAATGAAATTTATGCTTTGCGTTTCGGAAGAAATATAATAGAATTCCATTTCCATTGCTGGTTTTATGCTTTCTAAATCTATTAACGTTTTCCATTCATTGCTTGTTTATTCTGCCGTCATTATTTTCTGTGAATTAAAGAGGCGATTACCTTTTGTGTTTGATCTAAAGTAATAATCTATTTGTTTTAATGTTTGAAGTGCTTTTGTTTAGTTTTGCTTAAAATGCAAATATATGCAGTTTTCTCTTAGAATTAGACTACAAATGAAAACAAATGCATTTTAAATTAAATAACTTTTTGGCTATTTTATGCTGTTCGTAAGCTTTCAGAGGGTAATTGAGAATTAAATGCGAGCAAAAGAATAAACGTAATGGTTTTTAAAAGGTATTGTATTTGCACAAGTTATCGCATGTACGCAATCGGTATTATTAACTACAGATAGTCTGTATGCAAAAGAGGTACAAATGGAACGTTTTATCATAAATTTAGATCTATAAACTCTGTTCAAGTTTATCGGATCAGTACACCTGTTAGTCGCCTAATGGAGCTCATATTTTTCTGATTAATCCAAAAATGTTTTTAAGATGTTTCAATTTATAAAATTATGTACAGTTGTTTGTTTAGAATGAAAGAGCTAATTTTGAATGAATTATTTATGTTAGTGTCGGTATCAGTATTTTAAATAGGGTAATTCTCTGGTTAATTAAATCCAAAAATCTGTTTTTAAATCTTTTTATTGGAGGATTAGAAGAGTGTATAAGAAGTGCCGACCTCACATACGTTAAATAAAAGCCATGCTAGTGATTTTCATCACATCTTTTAAGAACCTTTATGAAATACATCATAATACACAGGAATTGCGTGAAATTCGTGTCTACTGCAGCAGGCAGGTTCAAAATCTAGATCCAAATAATTTGTTACCACTTACCAGCTGTCGATCTCAATCGCATGCCCGACCTTCTGTTCCTCGATAAATACAGTCGAACCCCGTTGATAAATACAGTCGAACCCCGGTATATAACGAACGAAAATTTTGGTCCCGCCATTTTCCAATTGTACGTAATTTACGGCGTTTTCCTATTGTATGTAATTTAATTTGTATTGTCAGTTTAATATAATCTATTTTGGTCGATTTAATTCATTAATGATCATTTTAAATAGATTTTATTATTTTTCAATACATCATTATTGAATACACATTGCTTCTAATGAGTTTATACATTTTGTGAACTGTAGCATTTTTCTTAACGGTTCGGATATAGCGAACCATCGGATAAAGCGAACAAAATCTTTGGTCCGTTGAAGTTCGTTATAACTTGGTTCGACTGTATAGACATTTTATTATTAGGTACATTGAGATCACACACAAGAATGACACGATACGCACTCTCTTTTCTTAAACACAAACTATATTACACAAACTACAGTGGAATCTCGATCGACCGTTCTCCGAATCACTGTTTTCCCTTATGTGTCGGTTATTTCACCCAGTCCCGACGATCATATTGAATTGTTATGTTCCCGCATCCTTCGTTTTCCCTTATTTATCGTTCCGTTCCGCCGGTCCATTGATAAACGATAGACCGAGATTCCACTGTATATACATGTTACAATATCTGCCACACAAACGTGGGTATTCTTTTGTGTGTACGCTGCATCACAAATTTTGTTTTACTGTGTTCTAAAAATAGCCCGCTTCCCCCCACCGGTCACGTGATGCACGCCGAAACTAGGGTGGGGTCTCGGATGGTCCACAATAACGTACAGTCATCCCTTGATTAACACGGTATTTGAATTGCACGGTAGCTCAAATGACGTAAATTACGACTACCCTTGAAAAAATTATTATTTCAATAAATATTTTTCAGTAATTATTATAAAAATATTTAATGAAAACTAATCTTTTTTTTCTTTTTAAATTTCGCAATTGTTTTCTTTAGAAGTAAACTTTTGGAACCGAATGTCCATTTTTATATGAAGCTTAAGTCTCAAATTGCACGGTTTTGAATAACGCGGAACCAATTACCTGTGTTTTTTAAGGGCTGACTGTATTTATTTTATCATCAATGAATCACCCGTTTGATTAAAAATTCATTGTCACTTATGTTATAGCTATTTTTCATAATATCGTCAAGATGGTCACACCTGTATACATAAAATAGAACTGGTAAGAGACGTAATGGAGATGATCATGTTAGAGACGAGACATATCACCCTCTAAAAAAACGAAAAGATCTTTAGATAATTAATTTGGAGGTGAATAATGAAATGGATAAAAGTTGAAAATGAAATAAAATAACTTTAACTTCAAGTAATCTTAGAAAATGACTTAAATTATCTTATTTGTAGTTTTTTTATGATTTCTAATAATTTTTTTCAAATTTAAATGTTTTTTTTTAGATGCAATCTTGGTTTATTACATTTTATGGCTGCGAGTCATGATACGCGCTTCTTATACATGGAGTATCAGCATTCACGGAAATGTAATAATCTAACAATGATGTTGAAATTAATTTAAAAATATAAATATTTAAAACTCATAGTCTATTACTTTGCTCAGAACTACTGAGTACTTACCGTAAAATCTTGACTATAATACTCACACGTGTATAACACGCATGCTTGATTTTGCGCGAAATTTAAATTCGACTATAATATGCACCCTTAACTTTTCAATATTTTATTTAAAAATTGCACAAATATTTACTAACATAAATAAAATGTTTAATAAAAATAAACAAAAACATAAAATTCGGTAGGAAAAAAACTTTAATTTTTAATTCAAAACAAACAATACTGTGAAACTATCAGTCTTAATCACTTTCACTAGAATACAGCTCATATATTGTTTATCGTTTATTCAATGTTTAAAATTACGTTTTTTTGTACACGAGTATAATACGCACCCTCATTTTTGCGGACTAAGTCTAAGCTTAGCATCGGCCCACCGTGAAGGCATCCAACAAGTTTTTGATAACTTGGTCGTCGCGATGGAGCACATCCCTCGCTCCGACACTTGGCTACTTAACTAGATGGTATTCAGAATATCTCTCTCGCTCTTTGATATTGGCTACCAACCCAGGCCTTGGTTCAGGTCCTGGTAGTCATCCGCAACTATATCGAGTCGCCCCATAGAGCCAAATCCTTACAACCCTAACAATAAACATTACAACAATAATTGAGCCATAATCGCTATTAACACAAAAACTTTATTCAAAGATAATACAGTTCACATAAATACAATGGGATTACATCTAGATAATTATATATAATGACAGGTAGCGTGAGAGCTTAGGTAGTTATACAGGGAATATAAATAGTTTGACAAGCTTTAAGCTGGATGGACGTGTATGTCCATCAGCTCTTTAAAGATTTTATTCACTACTCGGCTGCAGTAGTGATCGTTAAAGAATTTATGTTTGGTCCAATTTCGGGCATCCCTTGGCAGGTTACCGCGATGTACTTCGAAATGTCTGCAATCGAACAGACAGTGCTCGAGTGTCTGTTCCTCCCCACAATTGCAGCTGTCCATCTTCCCAAAGAATCTGGCTTGATACTGTCCAAAGCAGCCATGTCCAGTAATCGCCTGGTTCTTCAGGAAGTCCCCTTGGACTCTATCCAGACGAACTTCCTGGAAGATCTCGAAGGTGCGTCTGCCTTTAGTGGATTGGTTCCACCTTTCTTGCCAATCTTTCATGGCTTCTTTCAATAAAATGCCGTTTAGTTGCCTTCTGGTCCTTTTATATGTGTTGTTGATGGTGGGTAATTGAGTCGCTTTCTTGGCGACTTCGTCCACCGCTTCATTTCTACCATTTCCTGCATGGGCTTTCACCCAATGCCAGGAAATGTCCAAGTCATGATTAGATATAGTCTTTTTAAGATTATCCACCAACTGGCATTTGAAGTTTTTCGATTTGAGTGCTTGGAGAGCACTCATGGAGTCGGTATATATATCGAACTCTGTTGTTCGAGTTCTTATCGCGTCTTCAATTACCATCTCTATCGCTCTTAGTTCAGCTTGATAAGAGGAACTGTAATCGGAGTTCCTTTCCATAGCATCGTATTGTTTTATCTCATCGTTATACTTTATCATACCAGAGCCAACTCTGTCTTCCATCTTCGAGATTTGCGGACTAAATTGTGAAAAAAAAGTGCGTATTGTACTCAAAATTTTACGTTAGTAAATTATTGAAAAATGGATAATTCACTACCCTAATGCTTCTTAATGCAAAATATTTCTCGGTTTCTCTTCTGCGACGAAAATGTCTGGCTTTTTTGCTCTACAGTCTCTGGAGTAGTCAACGCATAGTTGGCCACAGCTGTCTCATAGGCAATGGCAGAATTTCGTACGTAGACAATTAGCAGATAAATCAATTAGCAGATAAGTGTTTAAAGGCAAGATGAGGATTTAATAAGTTGACATAAAAAAACTCCAAGTGGGTCTTGTTTTAGGATAGTCTAAGGGCCCTTTCAGATAGAATCCGTCAGCGTTAGCGTACTAGTATTGAAATATAATTGACCAATTGCGAACCTCCAAACGATTAGCCACGAAATTGTTAAGGTCTGTGATTGGTTTAAAATACGTCAATACGAGTAACACTGACGCTGACGGATTCTATGTGAACCGATCCTATAAGGCTAGAGCTGCATTAGCCGCAAATTGCGTCGCGTAATTTACGTGCATAATGCGTTTACAGACGTAATGAGTCAGTAAGTTGGGCGCACTCCAGCTTAACAGCGTAATGTCAGCGCAGTGTGACACTACCGATATATTTTAAATGTTAGCCTAAATTACTTCACACAATTAGCGTCTGGTGCAGCTCTAACCTAAATACTGTGTGTCTCTTTTACAGGAGTAGAGTGGCAAGGTTTAAGTTAAACATGATCTTTGTGGATGTTATAACGCTCTTTATATGAATAACGTGGTTCATTTCAGTATCAGTTTGCCTGATTTGCAGTTTTAGGGTTTCAAAAAGTTTTATCAACTCAGCGTATTGTTGAAGTTTATTAGTCGTTATAAATGTGATCTGACTCGATTAGTTCTCATTACACTGTGAAACACTAGAGAGTAAGTTGAAAGCTACTTGCAAATAGACGAAATAGGTTGTTATTTCAAAGTTTTCCACTATCCAGAAGAAAAAAATTATAGAGCTATTATTCATAATGAAATTGCAAAGTAGAGACATTGTACGATTAATTCTGAATTATAGGGTTTAATTATTCCTGTGCATCCTCCAAACTCTTAAGAAATGAGTGATAAATAATCTGCAGTTTATCATAATTTGGGTCATAGATAACGCGTTGTAACACATCAGCTTTAGTTCCAGTGATATATAATAAGTGATAATAATGCAAGAATTTCTAACTTTAGGGATGTTATACTGTGCAGCATAACTGTTATTTTCAGGGGTTTAAATTTCACGGATTTTGTTTGTGGTAAGTTTGCCGTTAATAATGAAAGGTATTTTATTTTGTTTTGCAACTAATACTGAATTTAAACTATTAAAATTTATGAAAATAGTACAGTACTGTATTACATTATTCTGTTTTATTAACGAATTATTTTTTACAGCTATAATAATAAAGTTGTACATCACTTTGGGTGCGTTACTGTTTAGCTACGTATAATTTTTTAATCCGATTGTACGATAGATCAGTCGATAGAGGTATCGAAATGTGTACGTGATTTTTCCTTCCAACTTGCGTCTGTAATTCCTGTGGTTTTGTAGAGCCAACTGTATAATTTTTTGTAACTTATATTTTCTATACTATTTATTGTTATAAATAGCTGTAAATATTTGTAATTAGTCATATAGAATTTTTATTTGGGCTTAATTTATGACGTTATTTACTGTCCTTGAACGTTATATTTTTATATGTGAGCCGTTGACGATATTTTCATGAATTTTGACAAATTTGGCGAAACGTTTGGCGACTTATGGTAACATTTTTGGAGTTTGGAAAATTAATCAATTTCACCTAGGTAGTTTTCGAATTCTAGATGTTTCCATTTCTAGAACAATCGAGAATAATCAATTTCACCTAGGTAGTTTTCGAATTCTAGATGTTTCCATTTCTAGAACAATCGAGAATACTGCCAAGGGTATATAAGGATGCCCAGCTTGGCCTCTAAAGTTTTAAAGGTCGTTCATTCATTTCTTACTAGATGAAGTTCGGCTCTTCTGTGGGAATTTAAGGCCTGTTATTATGTCTGTGTGTATTGTTATTTTTCTGCGCTTCGCTATAGTATTAAATGACTATTGTAATATTTGTGACCTTTTTAAGACTATAGTGAAAATAAACTCGCGTCTCTGTTATCTAGAGTCGTCATTCAAGTATATCATGGAGCAAAATGTAACAATATCCTTGTTTTTACGGGGATTTCAGTAACAACGTCAGTCAAATGCTATTCTTTTATCGCACTGTTGAAACATCCTCACTTTCACGTATTTGTCGCGTCACGAATATGTTAGGTTGCTATTGTATTGATACTAAATAGTCTCATTTTACCATTGTCAAAGACTTGAATGGTGGGTTAGAATGCATCTCAGGGTTGACAAGTTCATTTGTTTAGGAAGACACGCCTGCATCTTCTATTAAATGTACCAAACCGTGACCGAGATGTTGCGATGAGTAATGAATCCATCCAACTGTGACTGATGTCTTAAATGTCCGTTCGCGATTTATTGCCCCATGCTTGTAATACAGATGACTGTCCTGGTCATTTTTCCCAATTTGATGGCAACATTTCCCTGATAAAGCGTGTTTTATTGGAAGAATTTTATCTAGAATATAAAATTGTTCCATGACGTTATTATATTCTAATTTAGGAAAACTAGTTGGTACCCGTTAAAACATGACGGCTAGATAGTAAATAAATGCACTAATACACAAACTATACCCAACACATCATTGCCAAATGTTGAAAATCATAATAATGCGCAGAAACAAGTTAATGTATTATAGGCGGCCTCGTGCTTAGTGAGTTTCTAAAGCCAGATTTAAACATACCACTGAACATGCACAGAAATAAATTTTTAATTGTAAATTATCGCTAATTAATAGAAATTGTGGTTACAAAAACCAAATTTGGGGAATCTACAGATTACAATCTTTTGTTTAAGACCAAAATGAAGTAAATTGATGCAGTAGTTTTCATTCACCGACTGCCCAAAAAAGTCAGCTTAGCAACTTAAATATATAGATTGTTGATAAGAAACATATCAAACACCTATCGAAAAACATTTATTTGTGACATCTTATATTTATTGACCATTAATCAATCTTTCTTAAATAGTGAGACTTTCTTTCGCAAAAGTCCAAAGAAAGTCAATACAAACAGAGGTTAACTCAAAGTTATAGATTCCAACGAAATTTTGAAGTTGCATTTTAATTCCTGTTGCCAGTTAGGCAAACAAAAGATTCCTGTCATTACATGCTGACAGAATTGTATTAATTTTCGCATGGCAACAGTAATTCACAAATTCCAACGAAATTTTGAAGTTGCATTTTATTTCCTGTTGCCAGTTAGGCAAACAAAAGATTCCTGTCATTACATGCTGACAGAATTGTATTAATTTTCGCATGGCAACAGTAATTCACAGCATCTGTTGTTATTTATAAATAGTTTTTATGATAATACAACTGTGAGTGTAATTAGTAACTGATAATTAATACGTCTTGAGCATGAGATTTTTTGACCATTATTACTGTACAAATACTTTTAAGTGCATTAGTATCTGTACATTGTATTTATATTTTTATCATTTAAGATTATAAATCGTTTATTTCAGTTCTTTATTATCTTATGTAAATTATTTTGTACACAATTTCATAGCTAATTATTTACACGCAAATATGTATGCCCAAACGATTTATCGCCCCATGCTTGTAATACAGATGGCTGTTCTGGTCATTTTCCCAATTAGATGGCAACGTTTCCCTGATAAAGCGTGTTTTATTTGAAGAATTTTGTTTAGAATATAAAATTTTCCATGACATTATTGTATTCTAATTTAGGAAAATTGCTGATAAGATTGCTAAAGTTTTCCGTGTGGCTATGAAAGTCTATACATCATAAAGTATTTGGCTTGAACCCTAAATATATAAAATGTGTTATTTTTTAGTTTTAAAATTAAATAAATACTTCGTAAAATGCTTCGAACGTGATTTTAAATCAATGTTTTCTGTGCGCACACCAGCCAAGCCGGTAATCATAAACACCCATTCACATTCTCTAAACGTTACAAATCCACACTTTCCACTGAGTTTAAAATTCCATTAACCGCATAATACTAGAATATTGTGGGTGTTAACTTCAGACTTAGGGAATAAATGCAAACTTTGATTTATTGTTATACTTGAGGTCTAGAGCTCCTAATATCCTGCTCGTAAAGTGTCGCGACGCCCACAAAATGTAGAATTCCTCTGTAATCTATTCACAGAATGTATTCAGACGAAACGACTTCGTACGGCTCGGTGTAAGAGGAAATCCCACCGACAATTACCTAGAGAGCTCGCTGCACGAACGCCCACTCACAATCTCTTAAAATCACGTGACAGCGTTACTGTGTCAAGGATAGTGCGCTTTCGGAAATGTCACACTCGCTGACCACTTTCAGTCAAGTCGTCCCCCAGGAACACACACGCAACGGAAACAGATCCCTGCTCCGTTCCGGTACGCGTGAACAATGACGTCATTCTCCCCTCCATCCAATCTACTCTCCCGACTATTTCGGGAGCGAGTTGTGCGATCGGGCAGACAAAATAATTTGACTGCTCAAGTTAAGTGCGCTTCGTTTGGCAACGGTACACACGATTAGTAATCCTTTGATGGAATGTCGGGCTTCCGCAGTTTTGGCGTTGTTAGGCGATCGATGCGCCCGACAAGTGATTTCAAGCGATTAAGAAGCTAACCAATTTTAATTGACATCAAACCGGGAGATAGTGGCTTTTCAGTCCGAATTTATTCGTAGTTCTGAACCGGGAAATTAAGATTTAATGATATGGTTTATCTATTTATTTCATGTATTTTAATGGTTACTCCTAAACCACACACACACACACACATATATATATACAGTGATTTCCGCTTATAAGAATCACGTTTGTTATTACTGTTTTTGATTCTTATAAGCGGTTGATTCTTATAGCCGAAATTTAGATTTTTGGAAAGGAACACACACACCTATATATACATATATTAGATAATTTACAATAAAATACTCTTTAATTTACGTTAATTATCTTTTATTAAAATTATTTTTATAATTTTAAAAATACAACTTAATTTCTATACCTATAAGTAGATACACATGATTATAGTAAGAGAAGAAAAAAATCCAACATTTTTTACAACATACCTGCTTAACAGTTTAACATTTCCACTACAGGAAGGGTGCAAGAAAAAGTTTTCTATGGTAGTTTGACGTAATGAAGTTTGCAGGAGGCTGTTTATACCTCTTTCAATACCAATAGTCTCAGGCCAAGATTCACCTTCTAGCTTACGTTTCACAGTTTCATAACGTGCTGAATCTAATAATGTCACGTTTTCCTAAGTGATAGTAGACACTTCCCTGAATATTTATGTGGTTCAGGGTTCAGGAAGCCCCAACCAGGATGTGGGAGGTGGGAAAAAAGAGTCCCTGTCTTTGTTTGTCAGTGGAGAAAAGTTAAATCGGATCCGCACGGGTAGGATGCCCCTGGGTCAAGCTAATAGGACAGTGTTTAGCTAAAGCGTTTATGGGGAAACTATTATGTTATGTCTAACAATGATAGGGATGCATTTTACGACTGAATTCCATCCCATTTTATCACTCTTTCTTTTAAAAAGAATAAAGAAAAAACTCCGTACCTTTGGAGGGTTTAAGTGGCTTTTTTGGAAAAATGAAAGGAAAGCGAAGAGTGTAAACTGATTCTTAAAACCGGTGGATTGATTCTTTAAAGCGAAAATTTTAACATGGAAATAATACATTTGTTTTTGTTTTTGCGATATTGATTCTTATAAACGGTTGATTCTTATAACCACTGATCACTAGAAGCGGTGGTTACTGTATATATATATATATATTAATTATTGGAATGAAAGTATAATTTTATAAACTATAACAAATAATTAATAATTAAAGTTTAATACAAATTTCTGTATAGTAAGGCGCATAATGTGGAACTTTCTTATGTAATGATACAAACAATTGTTTATATTATTAGAATAATAATATAAACAATTGCAATAAAAGATTGTAACAAGTAGGAAAAACAAATTCAGGAAAATGTTTGTTTAAACGTTTAATGGTATCATATCTGTTTCAACTGTGACGACATTATCATTAAACGAAGGAATACTTCTGAAAGTTATAATCTGCCAGAAAAACACAACCTAACGTATAATAATCCTTTCAAAAAGTATCCAAGATAGGAAACGTGAAGCACGTAACAAGAGAGCTTCCCGACCGATCACATGGATCAACAGATGATCATTCTGAAACTCACTCGTAACGTGCTTCATATATGTATAATACGAAGCACCTGACAAGTGAGCTTCCCGCGCGATCACATGGAACAGCAGATGATCATTCTGAAGCTCACTCGTAACGTGCTTCGTATATATAATACGGAGCACTTGACAAGTGAGCTTCCCGCACGATCATATGGAACAGCATGTGATCATTCTGAAGTTCAATTGTAACGTGCTACATATTTCTATCCATGTTTAATATTTTGAAAGGATTGTTCAGTGTGTTTATTTGGGAACTAATCATAATGTGGACACTTTTGAAAAAGACGTTTATCATGAAACAGTTTAATTTTCGTATTCTTGTTTTTTTTTTTTTAAACTTGTCATTGTCATCTGTTTCAACGCCTATACATACAGACACACGTGCACGGACGAGCTCAAATCTATAACGTTTATGTTTTATTTCTGTTATGATTTTATATTTTTTCTCATTAATCTTCCTTATTTCTTTCATATGCACAATAAAGGAATAGATAGATAGATAGATAGGGCAGGGATTCTCCAGGAGGAGGGTGTGCAGGGAAGCTTTCCTAGGTTACCGTCTATTTATTTTCAGGCTAATATTACATTATTTCTTTCATGTGCTCAAAAAATGAATAGCTAGAAAGGAGAGTTATTTACCAGTGTAGAGTGGACCTTTCCCAAGTAATATACACTCATGGACAAAAAAAATTAGCGCACCAAGAAATAATTGCGGGATCGTAACGAAACTTGCAATGAAGGTACATGTCGGGGAGATATGCAAATGATTAGAAATGCAGCGTGATTGCGCATTACGTATAGCCGGTAGAGGGCGTTGAACATCGTACACTGTGGAGTATAAAACAGGTAACCAAATCTTGTTTGAGTGTGCTGAATCATTTACAAAGGAAGAGCTGAGATAGACATGCCTTTACGCCATGTTCGAAGACAATATAAGCAGTTGTCGCAGTTTGAGAGGGGGAGAATCGTCGGGATGATGGAAGCTGGGTGGTCAGCTAGGCGAGTAGCTCGTCAATTAGGCCGCTCTGATGGTGTTGTGAGGAGGTATTGGGACCAGTGGACCCGAGAGATGTCATGTACACGAAGACCAGGCTCAGGACGCCCTCGACAGACCAGTCGTCGAGAAGACCGCCACATCGTAAGAAATGCACGCGTACAGCCAACTGCTTCATCGGCCGCCATCCAGGCACAGGTAGCACCTTCACTAGGGGCCTCTGTGTCTTCTCAAACCATACGAAGGCGCTTGGCTGAAGGACAGTTGGTATCGCGGCGCCCATGACGTGTGCTGCCCTTGACGCCCACCCATCGACGCCTCCGTTTGGAGTTTTGCCGCGCACGAGGAAACTGGACTGCAGCGGAATGGAACCAGGTCGTCTTTAGCGACGAATCCAGATTCAATCTCGGCAGTGATGACAATCGTGTTCGTGTGTGGAGAGCCCGTGGTGAACGCTTCAATCCTGCCTTTGCTGTACAGCGGCACATCGCTCCCACAGCTGGTGTGATGGTATGGGGTGCCATTGCCTACAATACACGGTCACCCCTAGTATTGTTCCGTGGCACCATGACAACCCAGCGGTATGTTCATGAAATCCTGCAACCACATGTGTTGCCACTCATGCTACGGCTCCCAGGAGCCATTTTTCAACAAGACAATGCTCGGCCTCATACAACAAGGGTGTCACAAGACTGTCTCCGCACTGTTACTACCCTTCCTTGGCCTGCCCGATCCCCAGATTTGTCTCCAATCGAGCATATCTGGGATCATTTGGGACGACGAGTTGGGCATCCCACGAGTTTGAACGAACAAGAGGCAAGGTTACAGCAAATATGGAACGAAATGTCTCAAGACATCATACAGAACTTGTATGACTCAATGCCCGATCGTATCGCATCGTGCATTCGCGCTAGAGGGGGTCCAACGTTGTATTAACTCCTCCGTTCTTTTGCCTTATTCTCTGAAATAAATTATCCTTTTTCTTTGATTTTCTTATCATTTACTTATATCAAAGTAGTCATTACGTATATAAAATTTCGTTTCATTTTGACGACTCCTTCTTGGTGCGCTAATTTTTTTGTCCATGAGTGTATATATATATATATATATATATATATATATATATATATATATATATATATTTTTTTATTTATTTATTTATTTATTTATTTATTATATAAATAAATAAAATCAATAACATATTTCACGTCCAACGCGTCACGATTTACTGTTACTATTTTATATGTCTAATTTCTTGATAATCTCTTATTTATTTTATGTAATCAAAAAATAAATAGAAAGAAAGGGGGGGGAAGGCGTAGTCAGTCATAGAGAAGTTCCCTAGTTTATACTATATTATTTTATTTATTTATATATTTTATGTATTTATTATTTATTATTGCTGCTAGGATATAAAAATACAAAGTGTATGTTAATGAATTCAAAATATTATATGCATGAATAATCGGAATTTTAACTCGGAACCGAGAGTTCTCCGTTTATTAAAGGGCTTTCAAAAGTCAGTCCCCTTGCAACTAGAGAATATTAATTTGACTAGACACGTTGTTGTTATCGTTAAACAGAGACATTTTCCAACCGAGTTGTTCCAACCGAAATTCTATGTTTGAAGATCAGCGCTGAAGGGCGATGACCCCATCTATGAAAGTTATTTTGGTCTTAAAATAAGCTGTGGTTTATTGTGAGTGAGTCATTAATAGATTATTGAAATTATGAGCAAATTTTTATTTTAACAATAAAATATTTTAAAATTTGATGTATAGCGAATAAAGAAATAATATAAATACATATTATAAATACTGCAATATATCTAATTTTATGCATGATTTTTTTATATGCCTAAAAGGGTAATTCATAGGTATACATAATTTTATAATAATTTTTCACTAGCTATGTAATTGAAGAAGACTTTTTATTACTGGAATATAGGGCAATGGCAGGTAAAAAAATTCACAGAATGATGCACAGGTTGCCTTCCCTATTCATATTTATTTATTTTATTCAATATTTGTTTGAATGCCGAATACTCGATATAGTTTTGTTATTTATTCGAATCTTTGTTTTTCATTCTGTTGTTAGAGGTAAAGAGCGATCACATCTATTAAAAAAATGATCGTTTTAATGGAACAGCTTTTTTAAAATTCAAATCGGGGTTCAGGTGTGGCCTGTGCAATTTTCCAAAAGCTGTGACTGCTAACTAATTCATAGCATGTTATAGCTTATGGCTTGGTGCATTGCCTTTCTGGCTAGATGTAGAAGTGTCATGGTGATTAGTGCTTTAGGATTGATCTCACAGACAATATAATGTGGAGGATCACCAGCCGTAAGCACAGTAGCTGTACTCTTAGATCTTGTTGTACAGTTGTTTTTGTTGTTAATGCCCCCTGGCTGGAGTTCCATTCACCAGGTCCTAATAGGCTATTGGACTGAAAGGGGTGGCTCCTGTTTTGAATTAACACCATAATGGTCGGGGTCTGACTTGGCTAAATGACCGGTTCTGTAATTTTGAACCGACTCAAGTGACGAGACAGGAACACTTGACCCCGCAGCTCCAGAGGTAAATCTGAGAGCTTGGAGGGCATTGCACCCACGACCTATTTTATGTGCCCCAGCCACCATTAGTGCACACGGCGGTGAATTTGCAACGATGAACATCGAACCAGGGACGTTCAGATCACTGCCCCGCTGTTCTTGACAACTGGGCCATAGCGCCCTCTGTTGTACATCTATTGCGCTAACAATACCTAAATTTTCTAAAATAATTTGTACAAGACAAGGCAGAGGTAAATTGTTGCACCTATGTTGAGTATGGTCTTTTCAAACTACCCCCCCCCCCCACCCAAAAAAAAAAAAAAAAAGAAAAAAAAAGTTAAATGTTTCATCTTAAATTTTTCCCTTCCCAATTTTCTGTTCAAAGCTCATCGTCATCACACGTTCATATACAGCAAGTACACTGATCCTATTTCGCCCATGGTGTGGTTGTGTCCGATTATCTATGGAAGGGTTGCACTACATGTTCGTACAACGTATATTTGTGTATTTAACTAGTTTTTTTTTTATTTATTCATGTCGGTATTTAACATGAAAAGGGTTATTTTCTGTCCAAACTCTACGCTATGTCAGTTCATTTTATATAAAAAAAAATAATGTTCCGAAACATTTATCTTTCACAGGGCCCTTTCCGCAATAGTACTGAAAACCATTTCTTGTTGGACACAGTGCTATAATCCAGCTGCATCAGAGGAAGTGAAAAAGTTTTTAGAGAAAAAGAAAAAAGAACTAAGTGCATCCAAAAGACAACTTGTACAGTTAGAAGTAAGTATGCGGAAAATGGGTAAAGTATTGATATCTAGAAATCGTGTCAATGAATCGATTTTTATGTCATTTTCATGAATATTTAGGGGAAACAAGTTATGTATGAGTATTTCTAGAGAGAATACAACGGAACTCAGATTTTAATAATCCTGGGAAACTAACAGAAATACTCGTATATTTGTTTTTCTAGCATAAAGGGCTAGAAACAAATAACCGAGTAAATATTAAATGGTAAAACACGTCATTAAAAACAGCATCGTGCATTGCAATGTCTCTGCGAAACCTCATTATTTAGAACGTTGTCAACAGTTCATATAAGAATGTTTACTTTGTATAAATAAATAAATTTACAACATAATGTGTGCTTGATATTGAACTCGCGGATACCGTTATACAGAACAGAGTGTAGGAGGAAGCTTCAAGCGAAACATGCATCATACAAAACAATGTGTTCTGGGGCTTAATCTATATATATAAAACAGTTCCGTAACTGACTCATTCATTCACTAACTGACTGACTGACTGACATACAACGCACAGACCAAACCGCTGGACCTAAAGCGCTGAAATTTTGCATGGCGATTCTTCTAATAGTGTAGGGGTGCACTGAGAAAGATTTTCAAAAATTCTTCTTAGATTTTTTTAAATTAAATTTTTAAGCTGTTTTTTAAACTTTTTTTACGTTTGCATTTAAAATAATACATTGAGGGTTATAAGATTTATATCACGAAAAATATCATAAAAATTCATTCCTTCAAAATGAAATTTTTTTCGAATTTTTACCTCCATTTCCTGATTTTTGGTGAATTTTTAAAGATTAATTTTTAGAATTTAATTTATTAAATGCTGATTACGTGATTTCTTTTTCTGGTACTTTCAATAAATTTATCGTCACGTGCGTAACAATTAAATAGACTAAAAAAAATTTTTTTTCTCTTTCTAATGCAGCAGACGATTGGATATTATCCAAAAAAATGCATATCCCTTACGATTTTTTTATAAATAAATATATATATATATATATATATATATATATATATATAGATAGATAGATAGATAGATATTTTACATCAATTGTATACATTGATCATCGCATTTATTATAAATATTTTTTTTTTTTTTTTTTTGCCAATGCGGAGGCACTTGTAATGAAACATTGGCCTATACTACACCGCAATTTTACTGCCCATTTTATTATGGGGGCACCATAAAGGCGGACAGCATTACCCCCTATGAAGGGACGACACGAACGGAAGCATTTTTCGTGGCGCCACGCCGGGATTCGATCTGAGCACCCTCAGCACCGTAACCCAGCGCGCTGTACCACAGGGCCGCCACAAGCCCCTTATTATAAATATATATATTTATTTTTTGGCATAAATTGCATACGTTGACCGTTGTATTTAATTTGAATGTACTCCGTAGCGAAGCGCGGGTTTTCAGCTAGTTGTTTAATAAAAAAACACCGATCGTGAATTTTTATCCGTTTTAGTAAGGAACAGAAGGAAGATTCGTGTCATCGTGACAAGCTTCATTTGACTGTTACGGTATGCATTTTACTAGAAGCAAGTCACTTTTAGAAATTATTCAGATAGATTTTTTTTATATATGGCATTTCACTATGAATACAAATTTTGTAATGATCGTTTATGAAGAATTGGACTCAATGGGCTTATCGGCAAGTATAATGAGTGTATGATACAGGCTCGACTTCCTAGAAACCACAAGTTCTCAAATTTACCTCTGGAGGTGCAGGGTCAAATGTTCCGGTCTCGTCACTTAATTCAGTCCTAAATTACGGGATTAGCTTGTAGGGGGTAATGCTGGCCACCTATACGGTGCCCCTTTAAATGAATGGCCAGCAGTTTCGGCAGTGTTTAAATTGTATGGATTGAGTGCCAAAAACAATTGCCATATCTAACAATTTTTTTGCCGGCGGGGATGTGCGTTTGACGAATTTGTCAAATGGTTGCACATTTAGGCGTTAAATCCCTTTAAATTGCACCAAATTTGTCAACTCTTTTCACTGGAAATGCAAGAAGAATATTGATTTTAATTTTTATATAAATTTTTATACGCTTATTTAACATAGATTTTAATACCTAAGAGTATATTATGTATGGCACTGTACAAAATTGTATGTGGGGTATTCTCACTTTGGATATTACTCTAGAGTTTTTTACCAGAGTTACTCTAGAGAATGTTTCTATTAAAAAATGCGCAACTGTAAAACATCAATTATTTAATAACGAACGATGTGCAATGTAAGTAAATCTGTAAACGTATTTATAACTAAAAACGTTATAAATACGTTTATAGATTGACGTTAAAAATAAGATATTGTATTTATGAAACTATCGTTAGAGATTTATATTTAGCGGAACTTTCAGTCAAACTAAATATATGTTTTGGAGTTATGTACCATCTACTACGCCTTTTTTTGTCACGTGGAATTAATTATAAATATAGGAAATTCATTTCTGGATCCAAGAAAATTATGCGGTAAATTTGCACCTTTTTTTTTAACATTTTTATCACACTTTATCATTTGAAACCTTCAAATTACTATAGGGAACGAAACTGAGTTTTCAATAAATCACCTGAGTCGTTAGCTTGGATGTTTGGGGCCTTAAAGAAACCATATAGGAGAAAGCTTTGAGTTAGACATTTTCCTCTTCCTGGGCAGCACAGACCCAAGCAGGTTAAAGAAGCTTAAAACACCGTATCAATTCAAATACTCAACAACCAGCGATTTGTAATTGAATGAAATTTTGCGAGAAAGATTAGCATCACTTATAGTAGTTAGTAAAGGTTGTTTAGTTGTGGGAGCTCCGGGGAGGAATAATTGTCATTCAGGGGAATTTATTTTGTTCATCCATTCTTTGCTATATGCTCAAGTCATGAAGTAATAAATGGTTTGTTGTTTTGAATTATACTTTGAATTCCTTATTGTACCTTCTCCACATAGCAAGTCAGTTTAATTAGGTGCACTAAATAGTTATTTTACATTGCAAATTTCATTGCGGGCTTAAGAGTGATTCATTTGTTGTGAACTGTAAAGACATTAAATAATGCAGAGTATTTATGTGTATCGAAAAAAATTCTTTATGGAGAGTCTTTGCTTCTGAAAACTCCCCTCGAGAAACAATTTATATACAATTTCAGAGACTCGAATTGGTAATTTCTAGATATTTGAAGTCCATCAGTCTAGCTTTTCTTTCTTATCATACGCTGTTAAAAATGTCTGCTTATAAACAGACGTAGTCCTTCCATTTATGGAGAAACGTGCTCTAATATTATAAGAAAAAGGTTCGAATAATCTTCTCTCATTAGAAACATTTTTTTAAGGATAAAGTGGGATATACCTTTATGAGAGTCACAAAGCTCCTAAGAACTAGACTTGATGGTGATTATCTGATTATCTGAAACGATGAAACTTTCACGATGGGATTTAGAACTTTTCTTGATGACTTACAGTAGAATTCTCATGAGACTCAAACATATGTAGTTTATCAAGTAAACTAGTTGACGATATAGTTATGCATTTGCGATTAAGACTGAATTTTTCTGTCTCTCGCTGTATAATTTTAGACTAAAAGCTTTAATCTCTTTTTTAAATATACATGTTATGAAGTATTTAGATTAACTTTATATCCGTGAGCTGATGATAATAGTACGATATAATTTTCATTAGATGATAATAGTAGGATGTATGTTATCTTAAGCGTTTCTTTCTCTATTTGTCTGACTGTTTGTATAACTGTTATGAATTCCATCATCTAAGACAGCGGTTCTCAACCTGGGGGGCGCGCCCCCCTAGGGTGGCGTATAAGAATTTCAAGGGAGGCGTGAGTTAAAAAGAAAGTAAAATAAAAATTAAAACTAACTGTCATTGATTGTACTTAATTTTGCGGTCACAATGTAACCGTAACGTATTTTCGACATACGAACACGAACACAATAATTGTCGTACACGATAGTTGTCGTAATTGTAAAAATACGATAATTTTCGTACGTCTGGATGTTGAAAGTGGCCTGAGGTGTGCTTTGTCACAGTTACAACCTAATATTCAAAAACTTGCCAAGGACAAATAGTGCCAGCCCCCTCATTAATGTTGTGAAAGTGACTGGTATTACATGCCAACCTCATCTAGATCCTTGATTACCTCAAATATATTTGATCTGTATTTAATTCTTTGATTTCAAATGTTCTAATAATAATGTTCCAAATTAAGATATGAGTAGTAATAAATGTTGTGTATGAAATTATCTATTCTATATTTTCATTTAATAACCAACTTCAGTTTCAAATTCCGATTGTACTATACTTGTATTGACCACATATGGTGGTGGTGGTGGGGAGGCGTAACCTCGCATCAGTGTTCAAAGGGGGGGGGGGGCGTAGAGCCTGAAATGTTGAGAATCCCTGATCTAAGACAATATACGAAGTTGAAATATACAAATCCTCTGTCAATTCCCATCATGCTAAGAAAAATTCTGTCGTCATAAATCCTAAATAAAAAATGTCGACCTCATTTTGCTTTTTTTTTTCGTCTTACGACCCTGTGAATTTTTTTTTTCTGTACGAAGCAGTCACAAGATCAGAAAATTTTTGAATGATTTACCAGTACAGGCACTGCTTATATTTTTTTATGGCTCCAGAACGCTGATTGAAAATCCTTCTCCCTCCCTCTCGTAATAAATAGAAGAGACTACCGTGTGTGTGTGTGTGTCTAGCGAAAAGACAAAGCCATATTTCACTTTTTGATATCGCCTTCAGGTACTTTAGAGAGTAAGAAATTTATCGCTTACTTGTTTTCGGATTTTGCTCTCTATATTCTTAAAAAAATCTATTTTTCACCTCGGATGTATATGATTTATTTTCTGCCGTTGAATAAGAATTTTTTTTATGGTGTTCTTTACTTTGCGCTGTGCATTCTATGGGGGGTAGATAGCTGGGTAGAACTTTTTAAGAGAACGGTCTGATATTTGTAAATGGAAAATGTTCGGGTAAAACTGTCATGGAAATGATCTGTAAAAATAATGTAAGAAAATATTTGAAATGAAGTTTTCAAAAAATTATGTAACGTTTATCCTATTTTCGCAATGAAGGGATAGTAGACTTTTTACAGATAAGAAATACTGATTTTTTTTTCAATCCAGTCGTCCTTAATATTTGATACCTTAAAGGGGTATGGAGCACAAAATAGTATTTTTCTTTACATTTTTAGGAACTTCGTTACAGTATTTTAAACTTAAATGTGTCTTTCTAATTCATTTCACACAAATAACACTCGATTTTTTAAAAAATTTTAACTGTCAGTGTTTAGAGCATTATTTAGTGCAGAGTTTCCCAAAGTATGTTTCGCGGAACCCCGGAGTTCCGCCAAAAAATTTTTGTGTTCCGTCTGACAGTCTATTTACCCTATATTTTTGTTTTTATAATCACTATTTGCTTTTATGAAGAATTGTTTAACCCTTCAGCGGGCGCGTCAATTTTTGGAACACCAGCCGTCGCGCGTGGCACAAAGTGCAACGTCTCTTTCAACCTTGATTATTCCTTTTGTAATAAACTTCTTTTTTTTTCAAATCGAAAATAATAAATCTGCGTTTTATGACAAGATATAAAATGTCGATAATATTGAGATATATTTATAATTTAAGGCCAAAGATTACAGATATAATCGCCTTATTTCAAAACTGTCCGGTTTATAGAATCTAAGTACGACTTGCGAATGGATTCCTATTATATCCAAAAACCTAAAAAACAATGAGATTGTCCACCTTTGTGATATGCGGGATACTGTGTAATAGCTGCACATTTGATCAACTACATCAACTCCTGCTTTTATCGTATTGTAATCCAGTATAATCGCTGGTTTACTACGGTTAAATCACGACTATCAGTGAATGGAAAGGAATACATGGGTCAGAAAATCAGATCTGCATTAGAAAGGGTGTAGCTATAAATAGAAACTGCTTAGAATATTCAAACCTTACATGTAAAAACAAACCATTCAAAATTATGAATATGTTGCACTTTGTACACGGGTGCGCCCGCTGAAGGGTTAATGATTTTTTGTCGTATCAAAACAATATATGTTTCATTTAATATCACAGGAAATTTAGGGGAGGAAAGGGTCTATTGATAAAAAAATGTAGAGGGTTCCGTGAACTTTGAAAATTGTGAGGGTTCCGCGATGAAAAAAGCTTGGAAAACACTGATTAAGTGATTGATTTATTTCCCACTCTGTTTTATAATACCTCTATTAACATAATTAGGATAGGTTACAAAATAATTTAACTTTGTGATTTAGAGAAATTTAATAACATTTAAAATTTTTATTCAACGAAAAAAAATTTCAGTAATTTTTGCTCCTTGAACGATACTTTAAGAATATCAACTTCAAATATAAAAATCGGGAAATGATTTTAAAGAAAATATAACGGAGAAACGCTGTACAAAATTCCGATACCTTGCAAAAAATTTTAGACATGCCCTTCTTAAGATGCTTATTCATTGAAAATATCATTTAAAGATAAAAATAGTTAAAGTAAAATAAGGGACGCACAGTCATTGCAGCTATCTCGGATCTGACAATGTACCAATCATAGAAATATGCGATCTCTGTTAATTGAGTCTAAAAGCTTTGTAGTCGAGTCAAACCTGTTTTTGTGCAGTAGATAGAGACCGCACAAAAAAATATTCAGAGACTTCATAAATAGCTATAAGAAATAATTTTTCATAACATATTAAAGGAATTTTTTTTATGCGCTGGAGAGGAACCGCATAAAAAAAGTCTCATTTAGAAAAAATGTCAAAGCTTTACGAAATAGCGAGAAAGTGCTTTCCAAACAAAAAATATTTAAATTACACATGGAAACATTTTAAAAAAAATTTCGCATTTTAAACATGGAGAAGTTTTTAAAATGTATACAATTCGATACTACTAGTCGTAGACCAAAACGCGCATATTCTTCTGATGAACTGATTCGTAATCGCTTTCGTCACTTGAAGATACGTATAAGAGTTGATTTATTTTTTGTTACCGTGTAGTCGGTGATAAGTTTTTGCGACGACGGTCGTTTGAATAGCTGCTTGTAAACGTCGCGATAGCCAGATTATAGAGTTTCTAAGCTCACTTCTACCCAGACTTGGGTGTATATAATTTGAAGTGGCACTCTATTTGAATTTGAAACAAACACAGTTTATACATGAAACAATGTTTATTGAATTCGTTGCAATGTTTATTGAATTTGCTTTTACAGTAATAAGCATACGTACTACTTGTACGGAATATATTTAAATGCAGCTTTCAAGAACAATATATTTTCAATACTCACAAACAGTAAGTCAAACCAGCAATTCTGCCACGTAAACTTTGGGCCCCCTAAGCACTAGCTCAGGATAGTACTGGAGCTGCATACCTCGTAGCTCCCTATCGCTTATCTATCAACTTTAACAACCTTCTTCAACCCTAACCACCTTTTTTATCAATGACGCTGCGTGGTATTTATACTAAGCGCGTATGCCGAAATTAGCATATCTAAAGCAGCTTCTTTAATTCATTCACTCAAAAGTTCGATTCTTGTGAATCGAATCTTGTGTATACCTTACAAGATATACACGATCGAAGCTCTTTTGGGAATTTCAAATAAATTATTTCATTTTTTTGCGATACATATTCATAAACCGCATGAAAAAAAAAATTCGCACAAAACAAATCGCATAAAAAAAGACCTCACAAAAACAGGTTTGACTGTATATGTTAAGTCAAGAATATAAAAATGTACATTTTTTTTTCGAAGTTTGTGATCTTAAATACTTTAAATTATTATTTTACTAGTGCAAAATAACTCTAATGATAATCTTATTCCACCTAAATATTCTGACATTTCCATGAATACCTTAAATTATTATTTTGCATCAAGTGCATTAATTCTCTAATGATAATCGGTATCCACATGTATAATCTGACACGTCCTTGAATACCGTAAATTATTATTTTGCGTTATGAGCAGAAACTCTCGAATATTCTCAACCTGAATAATCTGACACGTCATTGAAAACCTTAAAATTATTATTTTGCATCGTGTGCAACTCGCACAATAATTTTGACTCCACCTTTAATTTCCAGTGTTTTTGTTTCCTCAATTCTCAGATCGCCAACAAGGTCTCGTTCGATTTTACTTTCTCCTAGCGGTTTAATTTTGGTATCAACCTATGGAACTATTTTTCAGAACATTTATTTTCTTCGTGCTTCCGATTGTCTCAGACTATTAACGATATTAAAATCGAGATTTTTAGCAAAGAGCAGATTCGAATTTTAGAAAGCTGGATGTTATGTGTTCCGTACTGATCACGGCAATTTCTGGCGATTGCAGCGCCACCTTTTGATTGTATGAAAAAACGCTCTAGTTGTGAAATTTGTTCTAAATAAGTTGCGTCGTTTTCAGCGGCCATTTTCCAAGCCTATGTTGCGGCACCGCTTTCAATAAAATTGTTGTTTACTACAGTCAGCTTTGTATTCCCTTCACAACATTATGAAACCAGCTTTTTAAGAATGCGGACGACCACTGTGATGAAGCTGCTAGGCTATTTAATTCGGTGATTTTCTGTTGCAGTCACGGTACTTTTTGCAGGCATAAAATCAACTGTTACGCATTGAAAGTTAAAAGTTTTTTAACGCCTGAAAATTTGCTTTTCCCTGTGTTGCTTCTGCGTATGTAGCGAAAAGTATGTTCCCATTTCGATAGGATGTCGACGTTCTAGTTTAGATTGGTTTGGTTTGGAGCTCTACGGTCAATTTTTGCTACACAAGAGCTAATTAGACCGGGACCTACTGGTTAATGCCGATTTCGAACGGTCACAAACCTCCATGCCACGAGTGGAACTCGACCCCACAGTCTCTGGTCTACCAATGCCCTATGGCATATTGCGAGTGCAAATGCTAAAATGTCTTATTTCAGCTATTTAAATACTCGTTTAAATGCTTAGATTAGGATTTAAGCGTTTGGATCATGCTATGAGACTCCATTACGTGTTGGTACGATTTTGTACTTTAGGTCGGTCTGGAAAGCCAGAGGTCGTGTGTTCGATTTTCACTCTTGGCAGGTGGTCGTTTACAGGGCGTTTGAGAGTAGAAAATACATAGGTGCAACGTTATTGAATAGGATAAGATATACTTATCGTGGGGAAAAGTATCAGTCTGATTAATTACATACATACGCTAATATATAATATATGAGGTGTCCATTCTACTCTGTCGGTTTTAAAAACATCATCTGCTTTTGCTATAAAATTATTCCTTCGTCGAGAGTAAAGGATGTTCAAGCCCGTAAAATTATGCGATGAATTAAAAGCTATCTCTTTTTAGACAATAAACAGTTTAGCATCTTGACAATGCGGTGCGATTTCTTTATCTGGCTAATAAATATCAGACGGTTTATTTGAATATTTTAAGCGTGAATTCAGAATTGAGTTATATTCTTTTATAAATACATCTTTCAAAACTTAAAATCGAATGCATTAAATAATTTGTGCTATTCTTCATACTCATTTGCGTGCTTCAACAGACAGCTTCCTTAAAAACGTGATAAAGATAAATCTCGTAAATAAAATCTTTCCGCACATTTGTTGAAGTTTATGCGTGCTAGCACGTAGGAGTTTTATCAGCATATGTATTTTATGAGTATATTTAATACTCTAAAAGCCTAATTAAAAGATCAGGTGCTGTGCAATGTTAATGTTCACCTCGTGAGACTTACTAAGTGTTAAAAAGATTTTTCTGTTGGGCTAAAAGAAAAGTTGCTTTTACCGTAATGTATTCAATTTGATGGTGTGATTTTCATATTTATCCTTTTAATTCATTCGCTGTATTATAATGCATGCTAGAATATTTGTAATTTTTTTTATTCCTCCCTGTATTTTAATGTTAACTAACTATACTGATTTATATATCCCAATGTTCTCTTCTAAATCGCTGTATTAACGTTTAATGAAATATTTTTTTTATAAATCACATAGACTGAAGTACTTAAAACAGATTCAATCTTCGTTTTGGACTGATAAATTTCTCTATAAGTCTTGTTCAAAGTCTTGCTATTATGTATAAAAATCAAATTTTTTTGACTTCACCTTTTTGTAAAAAGATTTAGATTGTACAAATAGCGGCCTTACCCAGAATAAAAAAAATAACTCAGGGTAAAAAATGTACATATGAGGCGGTGAAAGGCAAAGTGGTGAAAGTCAGTAAGTCAAGTGGTGTAAGTCAAAAGTGTTTTACTGCAAAAACTACAAAAAATTTCACTATAAATTGAACAAATTATAATTCATAATAATTATTACAATATTGCAAATAATAATTTGCATTTCCACTATAAATTGAACATGGAGATTACATTTTTGCCCTCAAATAAAAAAAGTTAAAAATGGGACTTACACCACTTTGCCTTTCACCGCCTCATATATAAAAATTCCGCTTTTAAACAAGAGACCCTTAATAGGGAAAACTAGCTAATCCAACAGTCTCGGACTTTTTTGGCTCTAATCGTAAAATAAACTACGAGTACGGCTGAAGCAACGCAATTTTGAATGCCGAATTTATATAAATGTTTATTCATCACTCACAATTTGCTCTTTACCAGGTTATGACGAAAATTACGTCGAATCTTTTTCAGTTTCCTGAATAAAATCGAAAAAGATACGAAATGACTGAAAAGGAGATCCTCTTCTAAGTGTACGTTTTCATACAGTGGTATCAGTGGCTATCTTGACGCAGTCATCTTGATAACACATGCTGCAAGTCACCACTGTGGGGAACACCTTCCCCAATAGGACGCAATAATCGAAAGGTTGTTTAGAAAGGAATATCGTTTATAAAAATTAGCAAAATCCACCAACAAGAAACAATGAAAGACATCAGCATGCAATACGCACTTGGGAACACGTGCTCGTGTTCGACAAAATAAAGTAGTCAAACTACGAGTTAAGTAAAATGACGTCAGATAATGCGGGTTGTAATTTTGCATGGGTAAATGGTTGTTGGAATCGACAATCTTATCGATATTTAATCGAGAAAACAAATCAGTTTTAGCAGAAAATGTCAAAGCAGTTCTACAGGTAATTTGTAACTGTAGCACTATTTTGATGGATTGCTATATTTACTGTGTGTGCTGTGGGGAGGGGGGCATTAAATCGAACACTGTTTCACATCGTCCATATTGTTCAGTAGGTAGAATACCTGCCTCGATGTTTGGACACCCAGGTACGACTCCAGGTCTGGCAAGTGGTTGTGCCAGTGGCGACATACCATTGGAAAGATCAATAATGGATCATTTGGTACCATATGGCAAAATATTTATCGTAGCAAAGTTATAAGTATTGCCCATTGATTAAATATAATGTAAATACAAACTTACATCTTTTATTGTTTACTTCGACAACAAAGAAGGATTTTGTAAGAAATATAATTGAAATTGATACTTATCATCATCGCTGGGGTAGTTCCTTTGGTAGAATATTGATATCTAGGTTTGAAGACATGGATTTGCCTCCTGTCCTGTCATTATTACTGCATGATTATACTTAATATTTGCATGTTTATATACTTAAGTATACTTTTATAAGTCTCTTAACCTGTTATTACAATTTTGCAGTACATCATTCTGTAATTAAAATCGCACGAATTATGTTGTAGGAACGAAATTACGCGTTAGAATGTTCTTAAATGACATGACACCAAAAGTAATAATTTTACATTTTTCATTTTTTCATTCTTAGATAGCACTCTCTAAAAATTGTCTAATAAATATTTTCGGACATTTTAAACTATTTTTTTCGTTGTGAGTAATTCTAGCTTTGGTGAAAGACAAAAATAAGAAATTTTTATAAATTTTTGTTTATTTGTTAATTTTTCCCCCAGAAAATGTACTATGTCTTTAAAAATTTCTGGAGGATTAGTGAATATAAAGTCTTAAAGTTTTTTTTTCTTTCTTTTTGCGGCTTTACTGCAAGTTTCTCCTAGGGATATAAAATAGCAAAACAACCCTACATGTACCTCAAGACAAAGCCGTATTTCACCTTGATAGCATCTTTAGCTGCCCTAGAGTGTAATAAATGTATCTTCCCGCTCTTTTCTTTCCCCCTCTTTATAATCTTAAAAATTTATTTTTATGCTAGAATGTGTATGATTTATTCGCCCTCGTTGTGCTATCCTGATCCGCCATTTCTTTGTCTTTTTTGCTTTTCGTACCGTATTTTGTAGGCTAACACGCGAGGTTCAAAAAAAATAAAAAAATTGCGAATGGTAGCATTACATTGGATTTTGAAATTGTATGTCCTTCAATTAGAATTTTTCTACGTGGTTAATATTCTTAGAATTTAAATTATTATGCATAATTTCTTTGTCCAGAGACGTACTTATTTTGTATTTTTTGCGTATAAAATAAGAAGTTTGTTATTATTATTAGAATTACTGATTTTGGAGTAATGCATCAAAAGAAGCAAAAAGTTTAGATGATCCTAAATGAAGTAGTGTAGAATAGCTGATTGCGGTAGCAAAAGTATGTATATATATAATATGTGTGTGTCTATGTATATACAATATATATATATATATATATATATATATATATATATATATATGCCTTTTTTATGGGATTACGCGGGGATACGGCGTATCCCCAAATTAAAGTATTTTTTTGGCTTAACTTAACCGAAATTTTAAACTTACGCATCAATTGTTAATGTAAAACAAAAAGCATTTTTTTAAATTGTGAGCTTTTATTCTCCTATCACGTGACATAGGAAAACACGCTACTAAAAATACGTACCTTTATTTCAGAAAACACTGTTTACCCACCTATTTTTTTAGAAAAAAAACTATCTCTCTCTGTGTGTATATATATATATATATATGTTTATGTATATATATATATATATATATATATATATATATACACATACAATTTTTTTATCATGGTTTTCAAGAGTTTACCAAAAAGTGACATCAAATTGTGTCCCTTGTTCATTCATAGATCACACACGAATTATAGAATTTTAGTCACCTTTTTCAAGTGTCCGAAGACACAATCATTTTGAGGCTGATAATAAGAAGCAGATTCCCTTTTTCTTAAATAGAATTTAACTGTTAAAAGGATTTAAGTGTTATTTATTAATTAAAACAACCCAATGTGACACAAAGACGAAGAACCATCTATTATGACTGCATAGTCAATTACTGAAATTGCTTCTGATCATTTTCTTCATTACTGGGGAATTTGAAAAAAAATATTTTATTAAGGTATGGTTACTGGTTAATCGTCTCAGTAAATGACAAATTTTTCTGTTGTAGTTTGCTCACATTTTCTTTTTTATTGATGCACTTGTGGGAGGAAGTGCAATTTTTGAGCGTTTTTTGTAAAGTAAAAAAATAAAAATTAATAAATTTGTTCTCGAAACGAAGCGTGTATGGCTAGAATAATCTAGTTTACCCCATTCGTATTAACAAGAGATAGATATTAAACCTTTTGTTCTTTTTTTAACCTCTACCTGGAGAGGAAATATCGTTCCAGATAACAATGTATAACATGATCGGGTTAGTTATACATTGCGAATTATATCAATCGCGTATTTAAGATTGCATACCTTTCACTATTCACAGGCTTTTCACTGACTGTTCTCAGTGATTTAAATGCCGTTGTTACTATAACGTTAAAACTAATATAATTTTTTTCTTTGTAGACCCGGTGATTTTGTACTCTGTTTCTGAACCATGTTGAAATTTTCCCGTACACTTTATATTTTTTAATTTCAAACACGTCTTGTCTTGGGATAGTCCAAAGAAAAAAAAAACGAATAAACGCATGTATTCTTTATCGGATATCCTGAGCTAAGTAGAAATAGTAATAGTAGCCTAAACAAGTAGCCAAACATAGTTTTAACGTAGAATTACGTTCCTCAATAACGGTCCTCCGGAAAGAAAAATTCAGTGTCCGTCGCGAATTATAATTTTGGCAGCGCGCCAAACCCAGTAGCAGTAAACAGTTAAACAGAAAAGTACCAAAATGCTTAAAAAAAAAGTTAAGAAACGATAAGTAATCCTACGTTAATAACCCTCGGTAGTTTCGTTAGAAGAGACTACCTGAAATATATTTTTTTTAACATTTCTGCTACAGGTGAATATTTCATAGGCGTAGATGCGACATAACTTACACAAATCCTGTAAATATGGATAAGGTTCCGGACGCATTAATCACACTGTAAGTTAAAGCTCCAAAACTACATTTGGTACGGGCATATAGGAGAACAATTTCTGACTTATAATATTTTCATAACATCCAACGTCTTCAAGGTATGATTCAGAACAATAATGTTACCCGGCGTTCAGCCATAAACGACCATATACTCCAAGTAACCAGTCGCTGGCGTAATTCCTGAATGCGCAGCCGAGGGTCCGCTTGTTCATGTTAATTTTCGGCCTTAGGAGCCGTGTCAAGGAGTATAATTAACTCCCGACGGTTGGCCCCACCGGCCCCGAACATCCTCAAGGTATGCAACTGAATCGTCTAAATTCATATTGAATGTAATATAATACTAAGCACGGTCGGATATCTTAGAGATGGTATATTACGGTCGTTCGCAATTGATTACTTGTAGTTATGTGGCTTTCTACCATTTTAGACCAGAAGATGACCGAATGGCTAGGCGCTGTCAATCGGTACCAGAGGTTTGTGGGTTCAGAGTGCCACTCTTGGCATGGGTTTTTATAGCCGTTCGGGATCGCCTTTAATGCTGCTATGTAGTAACCCTATTGGATTTGCTCACACTCAGTGTTAATCTGTGGAAAAAATTTGTCTGTTATTTACAACTGCTTAAATGCTGATAATCAAATACAAATGATATATCAGACAGCCTGAAGTTTTCTAGATCTTGAAACAGGATTCATTTTATAAATTTCGTCCACCAAAGGAAATTTATGAGCGTTTAAAAACAACCTAATACCAGATTTGTTTTCCGAATAATTTCATTTTTAATATTATTTGCATTTAAAAAATACCCTAAGTTGTAAAATTTCTTTCTCTATTACGAAATACAATTCTGTGTTTGCAGTGCAAAGGGTGTTAAGTCCAAAATGGGCTAAAACGTGTTATCAAACCAGGCATGTTTGAAAAAAGTCCAATTCCACTCCTAATAATTTTATTCATCAGGAAAAATTTGGGACATGTGAAACAAACAAAAGCATGTTAGTGTTAAAGGAGTTATGTCTCACTCAAGGACTTAACACTCTTTACTCACCAAAAATAAAATTAGAAAAATTTACTTTAAACAAAAGATTAAAAATTAAACTTAAAAAAAAAACTGACTTTACAAAAGCCTTTTTTTTCAATCCCGTTTTTCTCAAAACTACGATTTTGGACTTGACACTCTATACACTGCAAACACAGAATTAAAAAAATCTTTTAATACAAGTCTACAATCCTTGGACACATTTTCTCTATAGGTTAACATTGAGGTGAGCGAATCTAATAGGTTAGTATATGGCAGCCTTAAGCATTAAGTTCCGGTCTAATTAGGCCCTCGTGAAGCAAAAAATGACCGTTGCGCTGTCATCAATATAACGAGGATTTTCGTTATAGTCTGTGTGTTAATATGTACGTCAAGTGCTGGCAATTGCGAAATGTTAAATAATTTAATCGCTGTATTCTAACGTTAACTTTATTTGCTTGAGCTATAAGCAGGTTAGCTTGTGAATAGAATAGCTTAATTTTTAGATGTTTCCCCAATACATGGGAGGTCTCTAAAGTTTTGCCCTGCACCATTTTTGGTGTTCTTGGAATAGCATCTGTAAATCGCCACCTGTTTCTTTATTGCCTGGGAATCCTCTTAAAATTAGTTACGTTTCTTCCGAAACGCTGGCCCTGTTTTCAATATAATTAGATTTTTATAGTACTACCGCCCTTATAAAAAGGACCGGATATTTTCCCTTCCTTGGGGGTAGATAATTGCTGCTTAATCGCTGATTGGACAATGAGTGTAGACTTACCGTCCCCTTTTTCCCCGATAAGATCTGTCGTGCGAGTTTTGTGTTTCGCTACGTGGGAAAACTTTATTTCTTCTCTCTGGTAAGAGAGTAACGTCCAATCAAGTTAGGCGCCTTTTTACGTCAGCTTTGGCTAGGCCAATCAGTTGTCTGCGCTCCGGTCTCTCGTCCTACTTGGCGTACGTTTAGGTACTTTTTGGCGGTGAATAGCCGTTTACTTCTACCGGGTATCCGGCCGACGGCGCGCTTCTTCTCGGAGGCTCCCCGTTCTTGACCGGTCGTTCGCCTCTTCTTACTATGCTGTGTTTCCCTTGGTGATATTTTAAGTTTATTGCAACCCTTTCTTCTCTTGTGCACCTCCTGTCCAGAGGAAAATAAGATAGTTCAGTGAGCCATTTTTTTGAGAGAGATAATTGTCTCTTTTATTTTTGCGTTTAAGCACCCCAATCAGTTTTGGACCTGCCAATTCTGCATCGGAGGGCTATCTTTTTATATGTTAATGATGACATGTTAGCTATATAGTCATCATACTTTAGACCTGAACGGTTGTCTTTTTGTTGAGCTCTAGTGACCCGAGCTCATATTTCACTTGTAAATAGTCGTTCCCTTGTATTCAAGACTGGCTCCATGTTTACTGATACGAATAATCCTTTTTGCTAAAAAACTTGACGTCGTACTTTGTCTACCAAGTTGTTTCCTTACGCTTACCCTAGATGATTCACTGTGAAGATACTGGGTTATTGTTCAGCGCATTCCAATATCATCATGTATCGATTCGGCCGTAAGTAGTGTTTTTTTCAACCGAAGTGCTGAGGAACTATCGAACTCTTCATATTCTTCCGATTTTTTTCATTCACCATTCTCCCTGTTAACCGCCCCGGTCACCAACTCCTCCTATTTATCTTCAGGACACTTCACAAGAATTCTACAATTTAGATTTGATGTCTCAACTTCTATAAGACTGATTGGTATCCTCTTCGTCAACTTGCAACAATATAGACTAGTTCTGTCAATAGTCCATCTTCAATATTCACCGTAACATATATCCCGTTTTCATACCTCCTACACTTCAATATTTCGCCGTAACAATCAATCAGTCAATGAATCAATAAATCTTGCCATTTTAGGATTACATAAGTATCTGTAAGCCTGTTTCTGGTAGTCGTCTTTCATTCCACCGGGGTAATAATTTAAGTGAAGAAGTAACAGAATGAATTTTTAGATCGCATAAAATTCGAATCATGGAGTCGTGGGAAATTATGTGTCAGTTACTCAAATGCATTTATTCTATGGCGACATAAGCCGTCTGGATTACAATTTTGGAAGCTACGATGGAAAGATTATTATTTTCATATATTTACATCATGTCAGTGTAATAAATATGGATTTTTGTATTGATATAACAGTTTTGGGTACTATATTGTACTGTTATTGTTATTTAAGGATCCCTAAATGCCTAAAAAAAAGTGCTATATTTTCGTATATTTTCTAAAATCGTCTTAAAAGTTTTCAGGATTTTTTCAAGAAATGATATATTTTGGGATAAAACTCCAGCATTAAATACTAACCAAAAAAAGGAGATGCACTGTTTGACCTTAAAAAAAATCGCATAAAACTAGAGATTGAAAAAAAACTTTATTTTTTTTAACATTCTATTTGAAGAATTAAAAAAAATACATAACTCGCATATTCGATTAAAGTTAGAGAAAATGTGATATAACAGAAAGTTATTCATGAATCTAAAGAACTTAGCTTAAAAAGCAGTATGAATGATTGAATATTTGATTTTTTTCTCTTTCTTTCTTCATTGATTCAAATACAACGTTTATACGAGAGAGAGAGAGTAGTGCCTTTGAACTTTTTCATAAGTGTCATCTTTCATACGCTGCTATAATAAACCAACATTTTTTGCATAAAAATAAATTTATTTTCCTTCAAGTTTTGCGCATGCACTCGGCAAAAAGCCAGGAATAATTTATCTTCTTCAGCTTTTCTATTTTATGACTGTACAATATGAGAAATACTGATGCAAATGCCGCATTGAGAATTATGGCAATGTTTCTTCCTAGACATGAATAGTACGAACCGGTATTCAGTGTGAAAACCTTACGGAATCACAGGAATAAGTCAATAGCTAAGAAATCAGCTAATAGCTCTCACACACGTTTTATATAAATATACTCGCTGAATATCCTTGCTCCGCTACGGAGTACATTCACATTAAATCTAACGGTCAACGTATGCAATTAATGCCATAAAAATGTATATATTTAAATAAATCCAACGGTCAATGTATGCAATTAATGATAAAAACTATATATATTTATAAAATATCGTAACGGATATTTTTATAGACAAAATAACGTAGAAGAAAATATTCAAATTAAATACAACGGTCAATAGATGCAATTAATTTGTATGTTTAATATTCATAAAACATGCTAATTTCAATTAAATTCCTAAAAACTTCCATTTCAATTAGTCTAGTGGTTAAATTTTATCTTTTACCGTATTTTAATACTTTTTTTGTCAATTTATTTCGTTGGTATGTACGTGACGGAAAATTAATTTAAAGTATCACAAAAAGAAAAGAAACCGCGTGATCAGCATTCACTAAATTCAATTCTAAAAATTAATCTTTAAAAAATTCACCAAAAATCATAAAATAGAGGTAAAGATTTGAAAAATATTTCGTTTTAAAGGGTTTTTATGATCTTTCTCATGATATAAATTTTATAACACTCGGATTATTATTTTAAATGCAAACTTTATTGAATGTTACAAAAACAGCTTAAAAATTTAATTTAAAAAAATCTAAGAATAATTTTTCAAATATCTTTCTTAGTGCAACCCCTACAGTATAAGAAGAATCGCCATGCAAAATTTTAGCCCTTTAGGTCCAGCAGTTTGGTGTGTGCGATATCTTCAGTCAGTCAGTTACGGAACTGTTATATAATAGATATATATATATATATATATATATATATATATATATATATATATATAGATAGATAGATAGATAGATAGATAATGTGAATGTGTGTGTTGTGTGCGCGCGCGTGAGTGAGTTGGTGAGTGAGTGAGATAAAGAGAGGACGGTTTATGCTTGTGTAGTATAGAACAAAAAAAAAATACGGTTTGCTTATCTGTGCCACGGTATTGGATAAAATGTCATAAATAAACTAAATTTATTTAATTCGTTATTTTTTAAACAATTTTTTATTTTATGAAAAGGGGAATTATTTGTTCATTATTATTTTAAATCTGTTTAATTAATTTCATTTCTCTAGTGGAATTAAATTTCCGTTTCGTAGAAAAACATGTTGTAAAATTAAGGAATTTTCGAAATACCTTTAAAATTTTTAAATAATTTGATGATAAAAAATAATTTTAACCAAGAAATTTGTTTTCAAGAAAACACGTTTGGTTAAGTTTTTAAAATGTTTCATAAATTTGTCTTCAAAAATTTTCATTGTTCTGATATTTTATTTTATTTAATATATATTTATTCTCTATATTTATTGTTTGTAATTGTTATGCAAAATTCATTATCTTTATTAAGTTGAATATCCCTTTACCGTATCTGTCACTTTTCAAATGCAACATGGGTTTGTGAATTAAAATCAAATAGAAGAGAATTTTGTTTCCAAATAAGCAGATTCTCAATAATGTCATGCATGTGTAAAATCTGTTAATTGGTTTAATGTAGTTTCTTCTAAACACTTTATGCTATCAGTGAGCTTAAATGATTTTAAATGAACATTTACCGATTTTTTTAACCCTTTCGCGGCGAACGTCACGTATACGTGACAGCAGCTATCCGCGTTTCTGGCCGATCGTCACCTATACGTGACAGCAGCTATCCGCGTTTCTGGCCGATCGTCAACCTATACGTGTCAGTAGTCGGAACGTTTTATTAGTTAATTTTTGGGGCACAAGATGGCACCGCATGTCTATGAAATTTGGAGTACACGTAGTTGGGACCTTCTATTCGAAAACAAGACTAGTATGAATCACATGCGGTCTATCGTTTTATGTAAACAAACGGAGGAATGGATGTATTGCGTTTGGCTGTCAGCGGGTAGGGCATTTTAACTTTGCACGTGGTCTTTGTTTACGAGATATCTTTGTTTATTTTTCTTTTGCGGTGGGATTGTAGCATTTGGGTATATGGGTTTTGAGTCAATCAGATTCTGTTACAGTGAGATTCTTTCCTTTGATATTTAATATGGAGAAAAGGAGAAAAATATTTAACAGAAGACGAAATTTCTGAATTGATAAGAAATGTGTCTGAAATGAAAGTAGTGACACAGTGATACAAAAATCTCGTCGGGTGAATCTGTTATTGGAACACGGAGATCAGAGTGATTATGAAGATATATCAGACATTCTATTCTGAGTATATCGCGGGACGGTACTTCTTTGTGGTTTTCTCCCGTAAGGGATTAACTCTACTAACATTCACAGCGGCATGCGGAATAAAAGTCGATGATGCTGTATCAAATGAATTGTATTATTTCAGATGTTTTTTTTGATGAAACTGTAATGGATTTAATAACTAAATTAATGCGTATTATATTATACTAACCAAATTAATGCGTATGAGAGGTTCATAAATCCGGAAAGTGAACAGAGTTTATCCTCGAAGTATTTTTGCCTGTAACTAAAGAAGAAATGTTTAATTTGCTTTGACAATTTTAATGGGTACCGTGAAAAAACCAAAAATTAAGATGTACTACTCAACGAATCCAATGATTGCAAAACCTTTTTTCAGTAAGGTTATGAGTCGGGACCAACGCATCGAAATTCTTCGATACTTGCATTTAACTTCTACTAATGCCAAAAAGATTGAAAAAATTAAACCTTTTTTAGATTTAATCATTCAAAACTTTCAGAGTTCTTGATATATTATTGACATATTCTGGATATATTCCTGATAGAAATATATCAGTTGATGAAAGTATCTTACTGTGGAAAGGGAGAGTAGGATTTCGACATTATGTCCCAGCGAAAAATATTTTAAACTGTATACAAAAATTTTTTAGTGGAAAAATAATAAAAGAATGTGTAAGTAACCCATATATAGCTTAAATAAATAGATTTGTTTGTAAATGTTACTATTTCGGAATTTTTCGTAACTTTAGGCTTAGCTCTTAAAAGTCCGCCGGCCTGGAGGGTACGCTCACGAGAAAAACTTCCGGCCTGAGAGGAAAGCGCGTGATCGGAACTGCCGTCGCGAAAGGGTTAAATATATGTAGGCTATGTATGTATTAATTATCAGGATCTTCGGATTGTGCCTATTCTAAAATGTCTTACTTTGGAGTTAATTTGAATGTCATTACCTTCCGCTTAACGGACTTGGGTTATAAAACTTTCTGCGATGCATGAACGTTCTTCTGCTGTCCCTTCATAGGGAATGATATTGGTTCACCTATATGGTGCTTACATAATAACGAAACAACCAAATTCTCCATGTGGAATTAGTAAATGTCGAAAAGGCAAAGTTTCATTTCTCCCAATTTGTTTTTTCCAATTCACCTATATGGTGCTTCCATAATAACGAAGCCACCAAATTCTCCATGTGAATTTCGTAAATGTCGAAAAGACAAAGTTTCATTTCTCCCACTTTGTTTTTTTAAATATTTGTGCGATATCGCTTCAATTTTTTGATAGATTTAAGGACTACTCATCGTGCACCCTAGCGCGTTGGGATTCTGTAGAGCATATGTCGGACTCCGACGCTTGTGGTGTTCAATAGGTAGTGCTGAAACATCAGCCGCTCCAATTCAGTCTTTCAAGGGGCATAAGAAGTAAAGAGAGAGAGAGATTAGAGACTACTAATGTATGAAAACTATTTCAAACTTAATGAAAACATATCGTATTAGATTATTCCTTCTATGTTTTAGACCAGTTTTCATTATCCGATCGTCGTTTCTGGTCACAGTGTCTCGTAAACTCCTTTCACAGACGTCCTCCAGATATGCAATCACCATAAAGATGGGCATGCTCATAAAACATGGCAAAAATGACCTAATTACTTAGGGATAAGGAAGCAGTGAGTTAAATGGGGAGATTTTCGCCTTGCACCGCAGCTGATACTTTCGAGTAGAGGATGCCGATTATAGCGGTGCGAAACAAACGATCGGTTTAGGTCTGTGAATTCAGCATGGAAGCAAAGATTAATTTATATTGTTCACGGCCTTTTGTAAAAGAAGTAGCTACTAATTGTTGTGAACTGCAGAGAAATGATATTCGTCAAAGTTAGGTTAGTTTAAGAGAAGTGTTCTCCCGATAGGAATCTGAATAAATTTCACTTTTTCCGTGGATATTTATCTTATCTTCATCAGTTGAAGTATTTAAAGTAACGTAATTATAAATCACCTGAGTGTTTTGTGATTTTTCGTATAGTTTCATAATATTAAACAATCGGAAATCACTGAGGAAAATTTAATTTCGGTAGAAAGTTTAGATTTTATTACAATTTATGAGAGTTGTGTAGATCATTGAAACCCTCTTAAATATGAATGAAATATTGATCTACGAAATTTAACGCAAGAATTAGAGTTAAGTAAAACTGGTTTAGGAATTCTGTTTAGATAGGGGTTAATCTCCGGATATACGTCTTTTCTTTTTAAGGAATTATACGCGAAATTTACTCGTAAGCCCCCCGGGAAAAATTTTCTGCGAGTTTAAATGCACTGTGTGATTCAGGATGTATATGTGTGTCATACCTGCGAATATCGAAGGTCGACTTCAGCAGTTGTAAATCGCTTATATCTCCTCTGTTACAGGTTACTGGTAATTTGAAAGTAGTAAACGAAATCAATTTAATACAAAAAACTATACCAAATAATAGGACAAACCTGTCATAGTCATGTAATGTATGAAGTAATAACATACGGATTATAAAATTAGAATAGCCAGCGTTTAGGATAAATCTAAGAGGTGCTACCTTTCGTAACGAGTTCAAAATTAAAAAAATAGCTGTTCCTAAAATTTTCATAATATCAAAACAGCCCCAGCAGATAATACTACAGAGGCCGAGGTGGTCTTGTGGTACGCGCGCTGGCTTTCGGAGCTGAGGGTGTTCGGATCGAATCCCGGCGCGCGCCACTAAAATACCTCCGTTTGTGCCGTTCCTTCATAGGGAACCATGCTGGTCGGTATATATGGTGCTCCCATAATAAAATGGCCATCAAAACTGCGGTGAATAACAACAGGCGAATGTCTATCGAACAAAGTGCCTCAGCATTAGGAAAAAAAATAATACTACAAGATTTCATGAATGATTTTTTGAACATTTTAATTTATATCCGAACCTTTCCATCTTTTTTACCTCCCCGAACTGGTAATATATAGTTTTTACGGCACCCCATAGATGGCGCTGTCATACGCTTGGTTTTTCGTCTTCTCATAGTGATGTATTTTCATCGCCAGCTTTCGATCACAAATTACTGCAAACACTATTATTACGATGCTAGTGATGTTTCGAGTCAATGAGGTATGTAATCTGCGACGTTACTTATAACACTGTCCGTTGTCATGAGCAATTTCAAGAGGATGAAGACTCTAATTATCGGCCATAAAAACTGTCATTCCCCGCTGTTGCTTCAAATTTAATCGTTCAGTTTCAACAAAAAGGGACGAGTTTTAGTCGAAAGTGCGTCACGTCTTCGCGATTTTTGATATTAATTTACCGTTATTAAGTGGCAACGGTATAGTCTTTTTTTTAAAGTTATGGTTTCGCGAATTTAACGAGTGATATTTCATAACTTAAAACAGATGTTAGCAATAAAATGTCACATATATCATTACTATCTCTACGAAACGACATTTTTTCTGTGCTGACAGAATTCTTATGGTAATTAACTAAAAAGGCGTATGATTTTAAAATTATATTGTACCTATTCTATCGTGATATTTGTGTGTTAGGTATATTGTAATATGAATATTAGTCCAGATACAAGAAGCCCTATATTCAAATTTGTGAGTGTTTGGAAAGCCTTAATTAATGATTGAAATAATGAGAAATTCCCCTGTTTCATATCTATCTCTCTATATATATATCCATCTATCCACACACACCACACACACACACATATATATATATATATATATATATATATATATATATATATATATATATATATAGTGAAACTTCACTATGGGGGCCAGTAATGGCTCTGAAAAGAAGTGGCCGTCGAAAAGTGGTGTGTTCCATAACATTGGCGCTGTGGAGTCTTTAATCGGTTCCGAACAAAATATGGCCGTATAGAAGGGTGAAGTTTCCCTATATATATATATATATATATATATATATATATAATATATATATAATATATATATACATACATACATACACGCACAGTGGAATCTCGGTCGATCGTTCCACGAATCATCGTTTTCCCCTATGTGTCGTTTGTCATCCAGTCCAGACGATTATATTTCTTTGTTATGTTCCTGCATCTATCGTTTTCCCGCATTTAGCGTTCAGTTCAGTCGGTCCCTTGAAATACAATAGATCGAGGTTACACTGAGTGTGTGTGTATGTATATATATATAATATATATATATATATATATATATATATATATATATATATATATATATATATATATATATATATGTGGTGTGTGTGTGTGTGTGTGTGTGTGTGTGTGTGTGTGTGGTGTGTGTCTATAGAAGGCGAGATAGGTAGATTGATAGATAGATGTATGCATGTATGTATTAGGTCAAAATTTTAAAATCCTTTTTAATTTCTGCATGAAGTACTCCTTTGAATTAATGTGGTTCTCTCTTCCATATCTAGTATAAAAATTTTCCCCTGTGAAATATTCTGCTTGTATTCACAAGATTAATGGTCTTGAAATTTTACTTATTCATGCGCTGTCATTTTTCATCTTGAAGCGTAGCAGTTTTGTTTAGATCTACACATGCTGTTAAAGTTTCTGGAGCTCAAAAACTGTCGTCTCTATGACACCCTCTTTTAAAGACACTATTCGACCATTAGTCGCTGTTTGGTAAAGATGTATAATCTGTCTTTCTGCGGAGTTTTCGAATGGATTTTAGCTATTTTGTGAAATCTCCCCCGAGAGGATAAGAGGCTTAATATACGGACAATGATACGATCGTCTCTCCCAAAAGTTTTGAGGTGGATATACGGGAACGAAATATCTGCACGAATATCGGATGAGATTCCGATATACACATCGTATGATACGTATGTGTTTGTGTAATGCTTTGTAAAAAATGGTCCTGTGGTATGACCTAACTCCTCTGCAAGTCGGCAGGGATATCCATGATGTCTTAAGCGATCTAATCTAAACTTAATACGAGCATTTGGAACTGGAGATATTCAGCTTCTTCCTTGCTTCAGATAAATAAGTATAAATCCTCAGCCGAGGCAACGGGTCGACTTTCGCGTCTAGGTTGCTCGGTTCGAAACCCGACAAACGCCCTTAAAATGCCCTCGTGACTAAGCTGGATATGTGCACGTTAAATCCGTACATAGGACAGTTCTATTAGGTCAGAGATTTTGGGAGAAGGTACGATCCCCCAAATATTGAACCATAAGGTGCGCGGCTAAAATTGAGATGGAACCTATTTTTGATGGACTCCGACCCTTGTAGTGCTGTTATAAAACGGAGAGAGATTTTTGTAGCTGTTATAAAGAGAGCGTCTTATAACGAGAGCTGTTATAAGAGAGAGCTTCATCTGCTAACGTTTATAGTTAAAACAAAAGTTGGAAATGGAAGGACATTAACAAACGGAAAAAAAATATAAATTAAAATTCCAGTAGTAAAAACAATGTAAAAAGGAAATTTAAAATGATTCAACATGTATGTAAACAGTAAATAAACATTATATTATATATATATATATATATATATATAATATATATAGATATATATATATATATATATATATATATATATAATATATATAGGTGGTTATCAAAAATAATGGAAACACTAAGAAACATCATGAAAAATTTATTAATACGGTCCAGGATCCCTTAGTCATGTAATACCACCTGATTCACCTTGAAATTGGATCATACAAGTCACGAATAGTGGTTAAGGGTATATTATACCATCTTCAGGGGAGAATCATGAAAGATTCCTGTAGAGATGCTGTGGTGGATATCGATACCTGGCGTCTATCCGCTTATACAGATCACGGTGGTGGATGATATATAGTCGGGAGGATTGTACAAAGCAAATAAGATATTTTGCTTCTTTTTAATGCTCTTCAATACTTCATAGATTTAGCTGTATGTATAGGGGGATTATCATCCTGCAGACCTCCATCTCCTGCAAGAAACAATGTTTGCACCGCAGGATGGACTAGTGAGCTAAAATTTCGACATAGTCCTTCCCATCAACCTCCCCTTTTAGGGTTACATGGGGCCTGAAGTAAACCATGAGATGACATCCGATAGATTACATCCATGATTGACCGTTGAAATGAACCGGCAGAATCATACGCTTGTGTAGGTGTTCTCCAGACATACTCACGTCTGTTGCGAGGAGAAATGTGAACAATGATTCGTCGGACCAAATGCCGTTTCTAGGCATATTACTCGACCGGATTTGCGCTCGTGGCAACCATTGTGGATGATATTTTTGTATCTTAATCTATTACAAGGAGCTTGGAATAGCTACTCTTCCGTAAATCCTTTGTTTGTGAAGTTCCCTTCTTCCCCTAATGGTTGATACCGGAACATGTAGATGCGATTGAGCTCTTCGGTCATTTTGGTTGGAGTTTGTTTACTTTCTTCATGTCATAATCCACTACAATACCTCGTCCGTCTCTGTCACTCAGCTCTCTTTTTGTCCACTATTCTGTTTGGCAAAGGATGTTTTTCGTGCATTCTGTATGCTATCATGACTGTCGATACCATAGCTCGAAAAACATTCATTAGTCTGGGGGTTGCAGTAACAGAAACTCCAATTTAAGCTCGCTCCAACAATTTCCCTTTTCACGAGGTCTGCAAGATTGACATTCTATTGCTGTTCCTACAAAAGCGCGATGTCCTTAGCTTCATTACTGCTACCTGGCAGCAGAATAATACATACACAATATTATATAAAAAAAATACGGTGGCCAGACTTGTTTTTTAAGGAATACGAAGCACGTTCATAAACACTATCAATACTGATAGGTTTCTCCATTATTTTGATAACCACCTTTATATGCATGAGCTTGTGTGAACATATGGAGGAAACTTAGCTAGCACTTTCTAGATAATTCGGTTATAAATTTCTTTAGCAAGATATTTCAATCAGGAGAAATTCTTCACGTGGTATAACTCTATGGTATAGTTACACTAAATACAGTAAATCATTGCAAGAAAAAGTTTCTTAAGGCGCATTTATAATTGTAAATTCACTGAGACCGATCGCAAACAGTTAATTAAAAGCGTATGATTTAAATACTAGCTTACAGAACTTATTGAACATATTAGTCTTATGGTAACATCGATTGTTTAACATCCGTACTGAACCATATGAAAATTTAAGCGGCATAAAACTGCAATTTAGGCATCTATATCAGTGTAATTTTTAATTGACCCTGCTTCTTATACCAGAAGTACTGAAGTTTTTATTTACGGTATTGAGATGTAAACAGTAGCTTTTTTTATGAATTAAAAATTGTATAGTAACTGCTATATAATGGGCATGCATTATGTTAACGTTCAGATGGAATTAATACAAGTTCTTTCGCATTATGTGTCTTTCTCGGATAGCCTTTCTGAAATTTTAATTTATTCGACATACATTGTGGTATTGCATTTTAACTTTTTTTCATTTATTTGTACGTAAATATGGTAAACAGAATTACAATGGACGACTAACTGCAATTTTGTTTTTATGTTAAGATGATATTGACTTAGTTGACCTCTTAAGACATGGGTTAGATTTTTCATATGTGTTAGAGACGCTTGAAAGTAGTTATTTCAAACTGAGAAAACCGCCATTAGAAATGTAATTTAGAAAGTCTAATCATTAGTTTACGGTAGTTGTAAGAAGAGTTTTGACTGTAGAATATTTTCTCCGTCTGTGGAATGGTTAAAACTACTGTGTTTACCCATATCAAGTAGCTTTCATCTTCTATCAAAGCAATATTCCCAATTAATTTACAGATTACAGCGGATGTAATTGTTATTTCTCAATGCGAATGCACATATTGTAATTTCTTTTTGCAAATCAACAAAAAGTGACACCATTCTGATACTTTTTGCTGGACAATTCGTAGAAAAATGCAATCTACTTAAATTTAGTCGACCAGATTTACTAATGCATTCTGCAGATCAATTCTTTGGCACCAGGCTCCTCAAATCTGTCTTATGGCTGGAAACATAAAAACGAAATCATTTGAGGGTTTTTTCGACCTAAAGTAGGTGGGGTGAAGTCATTTGTTGCAGCGATCTGCGAAAGCTGTGCATCGGAAGAATTTTGCCAAGAAATGGCTTGAAGATATTTATTTCCGCAAATGGCTGGGAAAATAACTTTGCTAACAACTCTCTCTCCCTTTCTTACTCCGGTGCAAAATGTTCCGGAAACTGTTAAATTTCCCTCCACATTTCTTCCCGTTAAGCTTTAATACTTTTCTTGTTTCTGTATCTGTGAGTCAGACTTTCAGCTTGTGAGGAGCTAAAATCAATTTATAGAGTTCCTTTTTTTGTCTTTAATCTAGGGTATCTATAGATCTGTTTTTATGTTTGAATTGTACTGTGGCTACAGTGTAAGTGCAGTAAAACATCGTTAATCCGGCCCTCGTTGTATCGGATCTCCGGATTATCCGGATCAGATTTGTAGATATTTTTATTTAATGTTCACAATAGATAATAATTTTCAACTATGATAGCAAGAACGTAACTACAAGTACGCCAAACATTCGCTTTTTGTTTGATTCAATGTACAGATCCTGCATAGAATGTACAATAAATTATGGTAATAAAATGCTTGTTGTTGAGTTTGAGAAAGCTTTACTGGACTTACTAATTCTTTGTTAAGAAATGATGTGAAAAGTTAATTTTATATTTTTTAATGTCTTGTAAGCAATACTACGTAATTTTGTTACAAAACAGTTTTTTTATCGTAATAAACGGTAAGTCTGCTTTGTTAAGGATTTTATGTTCCTTATTACCTATATTTCCTGGGTTATCCGGATTTCGATTGTCTGGAATGTTTATGGTCCCAGTTAGTCCGGATAAACGAGATTTTACTGTACCTCTAACTATCATTACCAGCCGAATTTACTACGTTTTTTTTATAATACATGTGTAACAATCGGTATAAACTTCAATTTAAGTGTATCATTAGAAAAAAAGAAAATTTGGCTGGGCATTAATATCAATTTGGGCCAATAGCCAAAGAGAAAACCCAATTAAACGAACTTCTAAATTAAAAAATTCTGTAAGCTATCCTATATTCGTGACTTTCACACAGTCAAAAATCGCAACTTGAATTTGTGTTATTCATCAGCTTAAAAGTTTGTTTATTATAACCAATTGCCTTTTGTTTAATTTATGCATCATCTCTGTGTTTAGTACCATGAAAAAAGCAGAAAAAATTGTGTTTTGGCTGTAATTTTTGCGATTAGTTTGAGATAAAAAAATTTATGAAAATTTAAATGATCGAATTAATATATTTCTCACTAACTATAATTATAATAATTAAAGCGTGAATCTTTTTTCTTTCTCTTCTCAGATTCCCATGGAAGATATGGAACGAACCAGTACCCCAGTGCCAAAGGATGAGAGGAATTATCCTAGATCTGAACACCACAGCGATGTTTAGTTCTGCTGTAGGAGCCAAATACTAGAAAGATTTAGTTCTGCTTTCTGCATTTACAAGCCTCAAGTCACGAATGAATGTTTTAGAGTGGACAAAAAAATAGATTATACGTTGGACAATAGTTGAAATGCAGTTACATTTAGTTCCGTTTTAATGATAGACAAATTAATTTTTTTCTTAGGCAAGGTAATTTATTTTGAGAATGGACAGGCAATTGAAGGCAATTAGCAAGGGAGTATTTGTTAAAAAAATATGAGTACTTTTAAGGATTCGGAACTGGATAAAAATTTTAAATTTCTGTTGAGATTAAATAATTAAAAAATATATCCTCTATTTTGCTATATACTTGTAATTGTTCCGTACAAGTATGGATAAGTTAAATAAATCTATTGAATTTGTGAAGTTTCTAATATTATGTATTTGAAACAGGAAATTAATTTTAAAATTTAAAGTTAAAAATGTATTATTTTGAATTGGATCATATATATTATTTAAAATTTGACAGAAATTTTGTTGCCTATTTATTGTACCTATGTTGTCTTTCGAAATAAGAATTCCAATTAAATTAGTTTAGCTATAAATTTGAAGTTATAGCTATTATTAATTGCTATAAATAAGACTAAAAAAGGGCATATTTTTAAACCGAAAGTGAAGTGACTTACTCAAAAGTTTATTTAAGAAGCTAATGATATATTAGTAAAAAAAATTTACCGAAACATACGATAATGTGTGATCTTAACAATGACCTTTATTAAGTTTATAAAAAATTAATTAGTAAAAGTTTAAATCAGATTATGACATACAATTTATCACTATTAATTAAAACAAAGATCTATTATAATTTGGGTTAAAAATATGTTGAATTTCCTAATTCTTTTTTTCTTATTTTTAACCGTAACTGTTAAAAGTTTATTATATTGTGAAAATGATGAGGCAGTATTTATTATTTTTATTCGTGTCTGAAATTTTATTTATTCGCTTATTTTATCGCGTGCAATAGATATTAAAGTATTAATTAAGATAGTTGTATTAAGTTCTTATGGAATTGCCGTAAAATAACAATCGGCTTACAAAATTGAGAGGGAAAATTAATTTGTTTAATTATTCTTTAAGTTACGTAAAACTGATTATGAAATAAAAATATATTATAGCAAAAGAAGATTTCTAATGTGTGTAAAAAAATGCATTCAATTTTCAATTAAAAAAAATTTTAATTCTATTATTTTGAAAATATTATTATAATGAAAACGGAGTCAGCAGTATTAATTATTTTTATTTAATCTTTGAAATTAAATTTTTCTCACAGGTTTGATTGCGTGCAGTAGATATTTAACTATTAAAAAAAGTACAATGCTAGGTACCTGAATAATAGCAATAAAGTAATAATCAGTTTATAAGTGTGAGAGAAAAAAAAATGAGGGTTAATTATTGTTCTTAGTTATGTAAAAGTAATTAAAAATGTAAAAAATATATTATAGTATAAAGAAGTTTCTGATCGCATTTGTTGATTTTGCTCTATCCTATAGTGAACCTACCTTTAAAAGAATATAGCGATTTTTAATGGAGAGTTATTTATAAAAGAAAATTAATAAATTACAGTTTATTTCATGTAAAATCTTCAGTTTTTAACGTGCGTAACAATTATTGAATTATCTATATTCATTAAAGCAAAGAGATTTTATACTTTCGGTAAATATTGTTTCGACCATTTAAAAATTACTGTCGTCTTGCTGTCCATTGAATTTAGTTTCATTACTTCGTAGTCGTGTATATATACATATTAAGATGACGTTATCCCCTTTCTGATAATAGCTATATAACTATGTTGAAACTTTTTTATTTACAGTTTATCCTATGTTTTTTACACCCAGTTGATACGTCTTATAGTAGATATTGAAATAATATGTAATACTTCTTGCCAGTAAATAACTTTTTTAATGTTTTTCTACTTGTTTGGAACTTATATTTGATAAGCAATATTTTATGCAATATCGAATGCTAAGCAGAGCTATTTTGAATCAGATCCAATGCATATCCGTCCAGTATATAAATATTTGTACTCTAAAAATATCTTTTTCAAGATTGACTTTCATTCTGTTAACTGTTTGTGAGTTCGTGAGACAATTTTTACCGGATGCCACATTTTACTGAATTACTGAAATATTGTTGCAATTTTCTACAAGAAAAGTATTTTAAAAGTGACTTCGATTTTATGAAATAGTCTTATTTTAATTCATCATTTAAATATTAATGTAATAAGTGTATAGTTGGGTATGCATGCAAATTATTTAAAATCAATGCGTTTTGGCGCAATAAAATATCGGAATTCTTAGAGTAAAACACGTCTCTCTCCCTATGAATATATTATTCTATTTATGATATCATTATTCTCTTTATATAAACCTTCAGCAGTGCTGGCATTTCTTTGTAAGGAAAACATATTTTTATAATATTTTTTTTCAAAATTCTCCCCTTATGAGTTCATATAAGATTGACTGCAATTCCTTAAAAGCAAAAGGCATAGTTAAATTAACCTACCATTTTGAAATCATCTATAATAAGAAATTTAAATCTAGGATAATGATACTGATGATCTTTGGTGATAAACTGAGTACACTATTAAATTCTATTGGAGAGAACTGTTAAATTCCATTTGGACTGAAACTGCATTTATTTTCTCAGTAACGTTTATTACTATAAATATATGCATTACATTTTCTTTCAAACTGGAATAAGGCCTTTATATAAAGTGATTATACATTTCAAATAAGGGTTAAACCCCTTAAGCTGCTAATAAGAACTATATATCTATCTATCTATCTATCTATATATATATATATATATATATGTCAGGAAATAAGGAATTGGATTTGCGAAGTTGAAACCTGTATGCTCGACAACAGTTTATATTCATTTCGCATACTCATGGAGGTCAGATTAATTACGAAGATTCCATTGGATGAGAACATTTAAAAAAAAAATACATACGCATGCACAGCTGGCTACCCACTTACTAAGCGAACACAAGTGGATAAACACAAGTGGCTTTATTACGGGAAATATGTATTACATAAATACGTACAAAAATTTCATTACAAGCAAACACTAAATGTATAGTATCATGGTTCAAGTTAGATATAATTTGTTGCCCTTTTTTTTTTCCATTTTGTAAAACTAGATGTGCTGTATTAACTAATCAAGAATTTGATATTTGCTCAACACAGTGTTTATTTGTTGTTTATATCTTGAATTTTATGTTACATTTTGTACCCTTGAAATAAAGCATTGAGTTATCAAAATGTGTACTTTTGTTCTTTCGGTCTTATATGTTTACTTATTTTGCAGAGTTTATTGTTATTTTATAACATGAAGGAATTATATGTAGGTATGTATATATATATATATATATATATATATATATATATATATATATATATATATATATATATATATATATATATATAATATATATATATATATATATATATATATATATATATATATATATATATATATATATATATATATTGTTACGAATTTTAGGAGTCTACTAGCTGAGTGGCAATCCGATGTGTTGGTTTTTCGAATTAAATGATATAGTTTCACTTATTAAGATTAAAAAACCGTTTAATCACTTTTAAAAATATATTAGAATTTTTAAAAAACAAAATAATAATTTAAAATTCTCTTTCTCAAATTTCGGTTTTTGGCTTTTGAAATAATTCTTTCAAATTTCCGTTTTCAAATTTTGCTTTTTAGACAAAAAAGAAATTCATTCCATTAGGAAAAACTCTAAAGGTTTTAACTTCTCATTTCCTAAAACTAAATTATTTCTGGTACTTTAAAATTATTTCTGGATTTCAATTATTAAATGGCAATTATTAACTCTCAACTAGTAATTTTTCCTTTTGGCAACTGAGCAGAATTTCTTTTGAAGAGTAGAGTTCCTGGGTCTATTGACTTTAACTCCTGTCGCGAGATGCGTATTATCAATGTATATGTGCTCAATAGATAAAAATATTAAGTTAAGTTTAAAGTTACCAATTACATTAATATAAAAATTAAGTTTAAGACCTTCAAAAAGTAAAAGGGTAAAATAAATTTAAAAATTAGAAATATATTAAGATTAAATAAATTAAGATTAAAATGAAGAATTTAAAAAATTTAAAGGAAATAAGCTGAATTTAATTATAAAGTTGCGGAAAAAATGTCCCTCAGGAAACAAGATGGAAAGTTTGCATAATAAAAGAAAAATAATTACAAGATGAAAAGAACTTTTATATACCATGGATTTAAATTTTCTGTTGAATCATATAAACTTGAGAATTATATGTATTAATAAATACTTTTTAAACATTTTTTTGATGAATTATCCCATCAACTTGGAAGAAAATGAAGTTAATTGGAAGTTAACTTGCATTTAACTTTTAGTTCCCGTTCCGGCCGATAGATGGCTGCACCAGTCTACAAAACAAATTAACTGAAAATAACTGAAAATTAATTTAATTCTGCATAAAGATGGCTAAAAGTATTAAAAAATGCATTATCATCGTGTTCTGAGCTATTCTAAAAGTTTCAAATGTCTAGCTAATCGGGAAGTTAGTTAAAAATCGATTGCAAGATTTTAAGTGACAAACACACAAACAAACACGAAAGCAAGTTAATAAAAACATGGCAAAAAAAAGGCCCTGTGCAGGGTCAAACAATTCGTAACGAGATGATTGCAGATTTCCGCCGGGGGAAACAAAAAATATCAAGATAGGGAAATTTGGAAGATGTGACAGCTCCTGGGACCGAACCCACAACGTAGGGTTTACCAGGTCAGCGCGATGGCATCGCTCCACGGCAACACACAAGGACGTGAGCATGATGGGAGGTGTGTCGAGGTAAGGCCGAATGTAACTATTAATCTTGGGTGGAAAAAGTGCTTAAAAATTTGAAAGACAGTTCTGACGAATTCAAAATTGGTGGTGGAAGAATCCTCATCCGTTGCTCATTAATTAGAAACAAATTTCACGAACTTGCTGGAATTATTAGTTAGTAAAATAATAAGTCGAAAAATTACGAACTCGGCATTCAGTTAAAAGTGAATTTTGCAAGTACGCTCTTTTAGAATGAAATTTTTTTTTATTAAATGTATTTGGTATATTTTGGAAGCTAAACCTCTAGCAAATGACGATAAATCGTAAAATTGACATTAATAGGTGCAGAAAACCGAAATATTTGTCCATCAAAATTGTCGATTTCGTGAAATTCGGAAAACTGCTTTGGGGAAAAAGCTTCGTTTGCAATGAAAAACATTTTAAACTTTATAAAAATGTGTATATCCTTAAAATGAAGAGTTGTAAAACACATGGAAATGAAAAAATTGTCGATTGGAGGACGGAAAAGTTGAATTTTGCATTCATGAAAATAGAGGAAATTTGCGAAACGGAAAGGAGCTGGCCCACCCGAAATGTCAGCTGTTTCTGCTCTCCGCTTCTTTTGAGTTCGGCGGTTTTAATTTAATAATTTAAAAAGTTTAAAGTTTTGAAAGTTGAGGATAGCATTAGTACACGCGTCTCGTCCGTCCGCGTATATCGATACCAGTCGCGATATCCTGTTATGATTGGTTCGCGGGAATATCCCGTCCCCGTGTCTGCTCACAAACTAACATACATTTGTTTACCTTCAGCTGTTAATAGTAAGATGGTAATCTGGCCAAATATGAGAGTTATCGCCAAATTGGCGATGGATTTGGTAACGCCTTATTTTGGTCACCAAATTTGGCGATATGGCGCCAAATGGTCGCCAACCATCTAGGACTTTCTGGAATGTTCCAGTTATTTCTACCTGGCCGGCTGATTGGGGGCGCTTTGGAAGTCATATATACTATATATATATGTGTATATTTATATATATGTGTATACATATATGTGTATATTTATATATATGTGTATATATATAGTTAGTCTTTCCTCCTCGAGCAAAAAAAAATGTAAATATCCGATATTTACTTTTTTTTTGGCGGAATGGCAAAATTAGGTATTTAAAATCAATTAATTTTCTCGTTTTTACCGCTATAGAAATATTGATAATCAAATAAAGCTAGAATTTTTGGATAGCGTTTATTGTTTTTGCAAATTAATATATCCCCCCCCCCGTTAAAAAGGGGGCGGGGGGAATTCGCACCCATTTTGATAAATCAAAATTATACATAAGCAAAGAATTTCTTTCTATACCACAATGAAAGAGAAAGTTTTCTGCATAGGTTCACGCTGAATTGGGGAAATCGTCTGTAGTGGCTTCTGTAGCCATAGATTAATTCATTTTTAATAATTCTTAATAAATAAATGTTATGCAATTCGTAACAGAGATATTTATATATGCTAAACTATTTATTAACAGTTTTATTTAGCCGTGAAGTTTAGTTTTTGTGCTAACGAATATCTGCTTTTCAATATTAGCACGCTTTTAAAATGCAGTCATGTAGATTTACTTCGTAAGTACTAAACATTCGGGATATTACATTAATATCTTAATTAGGACAGTTAGTTATATAAAAGTAATTAATTCAGTTAAGTGTAATAGAATGAACTATCTCTCACGGATTATATTTTAAAGCATTTTTATATTTCATATACTTAAAATCATAAAAAACAAACATGAATGACATCAGTTTCGAAAGTATTCACAAATATCCTCTAAATTTGCAGATATGTACTGTTTTTTATAAATTTGTAGCTATTTTAATATTAGCATCATAAATGAAGATTACACTTGATATCTAATAATTTTATCACAGCCTCTTTTGATTTGGAAAGGAAAGTTGCATTTTTTTTTCTCTTTTTGTAAATATTTCTCCTAACATAAAATGTTTAATAAATGTTTCTATTTTAATGACATAAATATTTCTCCTGACAGGATAAAAGTGATTTTTATGTAAAATTACTGCAAAGGAGACATTTATTACATAATTTCATATTTATTACTTTAATGCTTGTTGCATTTGCGCGTATTGCTTTATTTCCGATCAGAAAGAAAATATATAAAATGTTATACACATGTATCGTGTGTATAACACTTAGTGTTAATTAAATGCAAGAGATTTATGAAATCGAGGAGGTTAAACTGTATAGCAATTTATTGCATTTTACATGATACTATTGACTATTTTTGCAGATATAGACTGCAAAAAAAATAAATAATGATTTTTGGAAATTTTAGTACATAAAGAGTAATCATGAAGGAATACAATTATATAAAAAATCCTATTAGTGCTATAATTTCTATAATGGGCACAATTTTCTAAATTTCGCATTTTAAATCTGGCCATAGAAGGGAGCATAATTCAAACATTTTTATATCTGCAACTCGGAGGTATAGAACACTATGTCACAATGCTTGAATTTCACAGGAGAGGTCAAAGAAATCTACTTACTGCTTTTTACTTCGACACAATGATTGGACATGGTGCCATTTTCATAGGGCAAGGTCTCTTCTGTATAAACATTCGCGTAACAGCTTTTCTCTACTCAAAATAGTGCTAAAAATGAAGGAATAATGTTAAACAGTCTACTTTTAACAAATGGACTTGGTGCCCTTTACCTCCGGTATATATATATATATATATTCGTAATTTGATTATTTTATCATAGATTTTTGTGGGAATAAAAAAGTTTTATGAAAAATTGCGAAGCAAATTCCGCTACAGGAATGTAAATTAGGTCGCAAAATATACGCACTAAACTGTTTCATTCTGTATAAACAGCAGATTCAATGTGATCAGAATTAGATTAAAACTGATAGGAAGCAATAAAGAAAATGTGTGCGAAAAAACGATGAAATTTATTTTTTCAATACTTAAAAACGATTAACTATTTTTATGAAAATAAACGAACTCATCAGGGAGGTCATGGAAATAAAAACCAGCCAGAAATACCACTGCTAGTGTATCACTCCAGAACAACAGAAACGAAAAATAAACTTTTAAACCTTTTCCCATCCATAGAAAACTTTCAAATATCAGAAGTCAAAGATGTGAGAAAATACTTTCTATCAGTTTTCCCACTTCCAGATAAAATATTCTCCCAGTACCACCTCCAGGAGAAGAAGAAAGAAAAAAAATTCTCTAAAAACATCTTTGGGAAAAATATGGCTGTGAATAGGGAATATTCCAGACACGATTCTTTCACAATTTCGGGGGATTACGCTAGCAGTCACTGAGTTAATCCCTAGCTCACAGCTCTAGAATCCCTGGATATCAAAATCGCATGAATCTTCATCATCATGCTTGTCAACGTCGGCAGTGGTTGTGATTACAGTCGCCTATTACATTTATGCCGTGGAAGGGATTTTTCAAACCTTCTTTGTTTCTTAAAAAAAGATGAGAAATTCCTTTTCCTTCTAAATATGAGAGATTATGTAAATAGTGTAAGTGGTAATGTTAAACATTATCTTAAACGAAAAATATACTCCATTAGAAAACTATAGATCGCGAAACAAATTGTAATTACAGAGGAATTTAAGTTATGTTAGTTTTGAGTACCTGCGGCAATTCTTTCTCGTGAAAGTGATTAAGTGAATGCTTAGAAGTATTTTTGAATATTTACTGTTATTTACAGGTTAAATTTGTCCAGTAGATTTACTATTTATGCAGCCGTGTGCTTTTTTAGCGAGACTTAAACGTTTTCTTAAACAGGAAGGTGATCATTTTTCAAGGGAATGAGAGAAAATATAGGGGTAAGAAATGCTTCCTAAATATTCTTATAACACGTACTTTCAAAAATTAAAATCAGTGTGTCCGGACTAAAAGTATCCAAAAGTTATGACTTATTTTTACGGAACTACCCATTAGAATTTAAAAAATATTTAAATAGAAATAACATCTCTCCAAGCTTTAATATCAATCATAGATTTCGATCATAATATCATAGAATTCGATGTATACAACTTTTGTAGCACGACTAACGTCTAAATGGTTATCCAGATCTCTCAAAGTGTTTCGTAGCATATCAGGAGTTATTAGACTTTTTTGCTTGAGGATTCATCAAATCCGTTGTGTATAAACAAAAAATTGAAACTGTGGATCAGTTGAAGAAGCGTATCATTCAAGCAATTCGTGTAATAACTCCTGATATGCTACGAAACACTTGGAGAGAACTGGATTACCATTCAGACCTATGTCGTGTTACAAAAAGTGCACACATCGAAATCTATGATGGAAATCTATGATTGTTATTAAAACTTGGTGAGCTGTTCTTTCTATTTAAATTTTTTTTAAATTCTAATGGGTGGTTCCGTAAAAATAAACCCTAACTTTTGGATACTTTTAGCTCGTATATCCTGCATAATGTTGATAATATTTGATTATAAGCCGCCCACATTGTTTAGTGGTTAGCGTCTTGAGCTGCCACGCTGTGGTCTCGGGTTCAAATCCCGAATAAGACCTGGTCATTTCCACGTCGTCCTCCTCATAGAGCAATGCTGGCTCACATAAATGTTGGTCCCATAATAAAGTAGCTAGCAAACGAGCGGTGAATAACAAATAGAAAATGTTTCCCGATAATGTGCCTCCGTATAACCAATTAATTTGTGTGTGTGTGTATTAACAAACATCATGCTACAATTGCATGAGGTATGATGTGCATAGTACGACTATGACTGCCCATTATACACTGCTGGCCACTGTAAATGCAACACCCTGAAGGAAACATGCAAATAACATGAAATTTACAACATGAATTAGCGGAGGTGAGATATGCAAATGATTAGAATTTCAGCGCAGACGCACATCACGCGCGCCTGTGGCGTCACTTCAAAGCGCTATTTAAGGCTTGGAGATTTCGACGATTTCAAGTTCGGCAATTGTGTTTTCTTGTGGTTTTTTCAAAAAAACGATCAATTATGCCTCGTCGAAAACAGCGATCATATTTTGATCAAGTATCCGAGTTCGGCACACGAAGGATAGTGGCCTACCGAGATTGTGGATTATCTTTCAGGGAAATCGGTAGTCGTGTTGGACGAAACCAAACAACTGTAATGCGGATATGTGATCGTTGGATGCAGGAGGGTACGACGGACCGGCGTGTTCGATCGCATCCACCTCAGCGCACCACTTCACGTGATGACAGGCAAATTGTGCGCATGGCAGTGACGGATCGCTCAGTCACATCACGAACCATAGCACAACACATGCAGTCTGTAACGCATCATCCAGTGTCTGCGCGTACCATTCGACGCCGTTTACAGCAGAGTAGTTTGTCCGCAAGACGTCCATTGCTTTGTCTACCCTTGACGCAGAACCACAGACGTCTCCGCCGCCAATGGTGCGATGACAGAAAGATGTGGACGGCACAATGGAATGAAATTGTCTTTACTGACGAGTCACGCTTCTGTCTGCAACACCACGATGGTCGCATTCGAGTCTGGAGACACCGTGAAGAGAGGATGCTGAACAGCTGCGTTATGCACCGCCACACTGGTCCTGCACCGGGTATTATGGTATGGGGCGGTATTGGATATCACTCTCGGACACCTCTAGTACGCATTGCCGGTACTTTAAACAGCCAGCGCTACATCTCCGAGGTGTTGGAGCCAGTTGTCCTTCCTTACCTTCAGGGTTTGCCCACAGCCATATTTCAACAGGATAATGCTCGACCACACGTGGCACGCATTGTCCAACTGTTCTTCGTCAATCGCCAGATTGAATTGCTTCCCTAGCCGCCTCGCTCTCCGGATCTTTCGCCGATAGAAAACATGTGGTCCATGGTTACTCTACGATTGACCCAGATTCCATCCCCAGCTGCCACAGCAGATCAACTTTGGCAACGTGTGGAAGCTGCCTGGTCTGCTGTACCCCAAGAACTCATCCAAAGTCTCTTTGAATCAATGCCGAGGCGTGTGGCAGCGGTGATCTCCAACAATGGCGGCTACTCTGGCTACTGATTTTGGCAGGAACCACACTTCACAGAAGTCTATAAATTTAATCATTTGATACTTGGTCAACATGTTATCTACAAAATAAATTTTGTTGTGATATCTCTTGTCTTTCTTGGTGTTGCAATTTGGGTGGCCAGCAGTGTATTTTACAATACAGGAAGAAGAAAATGACCTTCTCTAGTGGTCATTATTCGTGAGAAATTGGAAGTCTAAAACTTGTGCCGTTTCTGATGTACTAAAAGTCTATTATAAATTGATGGAATTACTCTCCGTACCCTTGAAAAATATATATTTTTAAAATTTTTCAGCCTTTGATTTCCGGTTTTAATTTTGAAATTTCAAAGACGATTGTTTCCGCTTAAAAAGTTCTCAAATAATTTCTCAAATTTTTAATTTTTTTCAGTTTTGTCTGAAAAAAGTGACAAAGAATTGATAAATATTTTTCTGAATACATTTTTAATGCAACTCATTTCTTTCTAATATGATTTCGTATATTGAATAATATTTTTACCTTGGTGATATATATATATATATATATATATATATATATATATATATATATATATATATATATATATATATATATATATATATATATATATACTAGCTGAAAACCCGCACTTCGCTACGGAGTACATTCAAATTAAATACTACGCTCAATGTATGCAATTAATGCCAATATATATATATATATATATATATATATATATATATAATACATACGACGATCAATATATACAATTGATGTACAAAAATATATATATATATATTTATAAAAAAATCGTAAGGGATTTTTTTATAGACAAAATAATGCCCAATCGTCTGCCGCATTAGCAAGAAAAAAATTTTTTTTTGTCTACAGAGGCTGTTCACACATTTTTTAGACGATGTATATTGTATTCACAAAACTAAATTACATAAAATTCTTGTATTTTAAATGTTCTATTTGACATCCCTTATTCTGAACTATCTTTCGACACCGCAATTTCCAGGATAATAATGCCTTTTGAAGTGTCAGAAGAGGTATTCTATCCCATTCCTCCTGAACAGCTTTCCAGAGTCCTGTAAGGGTTTTGGGACGACGTTTGGATAATGCAGATTTTAAAAGTCCGAAAGCACAAAAATCCATAGGTGATACATCGGGAGATTTAGTAGGGATATCAGTGAAGGGTATGGCCTTGATACGAGTATTTTGTTCCATTTCTTTTAGGAAATTTACAGTGGATTTTGATGTGTGACTGCTAGCTTTGTCCTGATGGAGTCTCACAGACTGATGGCACTGTGGATAACACGATGGTATTTCATTCAGAAAAATTGGCGATAAATTATCTTCCTGATAGCATTTGGAGTTAATCTTGACATTTTTTCCACTCTCTTTATTTTTAACTTGCCATTATAAGAAAAACCAGCAACAACCATGAATCCCTTAGAAAAACTTTCTTTCGATTCTTTGAACCATGTACTTAATTTTTTTCTCCCCTTTTATGATAATAATTGGCTCTTTTTTTGTTGCAATCATTAAAATACACCCATGATTCATCTATTGTGACAATTGTTTTCCATTTTTCTTTGGATAAGTGTTTCTCATATAGAATTCTGCAGCGTGTCCTGCGTTCAGCGATATGATTTGGAAGAAGACGATGCACATTGCGTTTTTTTGCTTTCTTAAGATTTAAATCAACGTTTATCATTTTGTTTACAGTGGACACGGATTTACAGTGGAATGATTTTGCAACTGTCCTTTGACTAGGGGGATTTTCTTTTAACATTAAACAACGTACCTTTGCAATAGTCGAAGATGTCCGTTTTTTCCTTGGATACTTGTTTGAAATTTTTGTCCCAATTTGACGTTTTTTTCCTTTCTTGTTGACGATATTACCTATCGACGCTTTAGATATCACAAAACCATGACTCTCACATCGTTTTTGGATAACGGAGTATGCATATTTCTCTTCAGAAAGAGCATAAAAATAGCCCTCGAACCACTGCTTTGTTAAAAACGTCATTTTGAATAAAAACAAAACTTTCAAGCCGCAGACGATAATTTTGACTTTTAAAAACATAGTACAATTGCAATTATTTCTTTTGCAGCAAACGATTTTTTATTACCGCTTACCAAAATCGTCTAAAAAATGTGCGAACAGCCTCTGTATTTAGTTGTTATGCACGTGACGATAAATTTCTTTAAAGTACCAGAAAAAGAAATCACGTGAGCAGCATTTAATAAATTAAATTCTAAAAATTAATCTTTAAAAATTCACCATAAATCAGAAAATGGAGGTAAAGATTCGAAAAAGATCTCATTTTAAAGGAATTTTTATGATCTTTCTCGTGGTATAAATTTTATAACTCTCAATTTATTATTTTAAATGCAAACTTAAAAAAAGTTACTAAAACAGCTTAAAAATTTAATTTAAAAAATCTAAGAAGAATTTTTTTTAAATCTTTCTTAGTGCACCTCTACACTATAAGAAGAATCCCCATGCAAAATTTCAGCCCTTTAGGTCCAGCGGTTTGGTCTGTGCGTTGTATGTCAGTCAGTCAGTGAATGAGTCAGTTACGGAACTGTTTTATATATATAGATAATAGTAATTGATTGAGTAAGTATAGAACGTTTTAAGTTTCACTACCGAAAGTTTTAATTTTCGCTATTGATTGAAGAAAATCCGTTGTTTGGTGGGCTGAGAGTGCTAACAGTCGTATTTCGCTATACGAAGGATTATCGTCCGGAACCTACACATTAAAACCAATTCGACCGCTACAATCATCCATGCAAAAGCAGGATTCGATTTTTTAGAGATTGGTATCGAATTCCAGCACCATGATTTACAAAATTAAGGTAACTTCATTTATAGTGAGTGTAATCTGTCATAATGTTTTCAGGGGCCAAGGTTGCCTAGTGGTAGCGCGTTGGAATCTGTACTTGGGGGTGCTCGGTTCGAATCTCGACAAACGCCATTAAATAGCTTCGTGTATTGACCAGATATGGACACGTTAAATACGAAAAACCGGAGAGTCCATCTATGAAGTCAGAGAGGTGGGGAAAAGGTACGAGCCACCCAGATGTTGCCCTTGGGTTTCAGAATTGTGGTGGCACCTAATTAAGCCAAACTGCGACGTTTGTGATGCCCTTGTTAACAGGAGCTGTATTGCTCTGCACGCTTCCTACTGGACCAGGTATGGAGTTCTAACGAAAAGGAAGCATAATAATAATAATAATAATAATAATAATAATAATAATGATGATAATAATAATAATGATAATAAAAAAATAATAATAATAATAATAAAATAATAATAATAATAATAATGGAAATTTTTGCTAATTTTACTTATATTTAAAATAAAGAAGGCTCGCCAGGAAATTGAATTTCAGACTTCTCGCTTTCCGGACAGGTGTTCTTTACCATTTCACAGGCAGATCATGGCAGAACCCACTCAAATGAATCTAAAGTTTTCTTAGCTGCTTAGAGAAATTAAGCGAACACTGACGCATGTCTTTTAATCTATTATTAGCTATAAACACATTCATAATCTACCCCACATTTTTCACTCTTTTTTTCATCTTGAAAAACAATTATTTGTAGCAATTTGCTGGCAGGACAAGTGTGCAGCGTAATTACATCTCAATGCAAAGTTATAATATTAATTAACGACCCTTCATTTTTCTCCTGCTTGAGAGAGATTGATGACTAATTGAATTTGTTCGAATGCCACTTTAACTAATACACTGTAATATTTCTCTAACGTTTTTTCACCATTTAAAATGTAATTAGCTTATTCGATAATCGATTTTGAGATCCCTTTCTTTCAGAACAAATATGTTGTACCGTTAAACTACAATTATAATCTTCGTGAAGGAACTTTGTGTTCTTTTAAGTCTAAGACCGTTGAAGTATTTTGACTTCTTTAAACGATTTTATAGTGACTATTTTGCTATACTTATTTCGGATTTTTATTTCACTGTAAAATACAACTGAGGGTGCTCTGTTCCAATCCCGACAAGCGCCACTGAATGCTCTTGTGTCGAAGCCGGGTTGTATTTTTAGCCGGAAATTGGGGTTTGTAGTGGTGAGATGAGGGCACGAAGCCAGTAGATATTGCCTATACGGAAGCTCGGTATTAATAGTATTTAGCTCTGAGGTAAACAGCCTTTAGTGGTCCTGGTAAGAATTTATCCGGGTTGGAGTCATTAGTAACAACTGTCTGGTTTCAGTACTGGATTTTAAGTTCCCTGCTTTAAAGGCAGATGGCTCTGAGGGATATATATATATATATATATATATATATATATATATATATATATATATATAACAGTTCCGTAACTGACGGACTGACTGACTGACATACGTATAACGCACACACCAAACCGCTGGGTTTAAAGATCTGAAATTTTGCATGGCGATTCTTCTTATAGTGTAGGGGTGCACTAGAAAGATTTTTGAAAAATTCTTCTTAGATTTTTTTAAAATTAATTTTTTTGCTGTTTTAGTAACTTTTTTTAAGTTTGCATTTAAAATAATAATTTGAGGGGTATAAAATTTATATCACGGGAAAGATCATAAAAATGTCTTTAAAATGAAATCTTTTTCGAATCTTTACCACCATTTTCTAATTTTTGGTGAATTTTTAAAGATTAATTTTTAGAATTGAAATTTATTAAATGCTGATCACGTGATTTCTTTATCTGGTACTTTAAAATAATTTATCGTCGCGTGCATAACAACGAAATAGACAAAAAAAATTTCTTGCTAATGCGGCAGACGATTGGGCATTATACAAAAAAAATTAAAATATCGTAATCGTTTTGACACCTCGGCTCCCGCTGCTTTCACGTATCACTCCATGAATCACCTGAAGACCAGTCTCTACGTAGCAATACCTGAATACGCAGTCGAGGGTAAATTTCCCAAGTTCGGTGACATTTTTCATTGCTGTGGGGCTCGAGGATGCCGAATATACAGTACAAATCAGCAGTCCACACAAGGCACCCCAAGCCCCCTAAAATACAGTAAAAGATATGTTCCTCAAACTGTTCTATATTAACTGTATTATATTCTTTAGTATGTTCTATTAGATTTAATATGAAATTTTTCTTTCTATATTATTTTGTATATAAAAATATCTTGTAAGATTTTTTAAAATATATTTTTTTTTTAACATCATTTGCATACATTGATCGATGTATTTATTATATATATATATATATATATATATATATATATATATGTATATATATATATGTATATATATATATATATATATATATATATATATATATATATATATATATATATATATACATATATATATATATATATAAATATATATATATATATATATATATATATATATATATATATATGTATATATATATATATATATATATATATATATATATATATATATATATATATATATTTGGCATTAATTGCATACATTGACTATTGTATTTAATTTGAATGTACTCCGTAGCGAAGTGCGGGTTTTCATTAATATATTATTTGAGCAGTCCTAAAAATAAAAATCGCAAGTTGTAGAATATGTTGTTGCAACTAGTTCTACCATAAATGATCAGTTTATCAATATTTTAACTCTAATCATTCTAATATAAATACAAGGTTTAAAAAAGCCGTCCGGCTTTACTTTAAAATTCAAATGAATCTTTTAAATTTTATTTTTTGACCTACATTATATTTTTCTTATACTTTAAAATTCTTACAAAGACGTACGAAGGTCTTAGTTTTTTCGCTTTTCTGATAAGTAACTCGTTCTCTTTATTTTCGCATTATCAAAAAAAAAATTTAGTAGTAAGTATCTTTTAGTTGTACATTTCATTTGAGTATCCTCTACTTACAGATTCGTATTAAAGGAAACTTGTTTTTTTTCTTTTTATCTGGCAAAGAATGCCAGTTTTCGTGAGATTTTTAGTCCGCGATTCTTAAGGTATTTAATTTATTACATTTTATTTATAATTGCAGTTATTCTCTAATCCTTGAGTATCATACGTCCCAAATTTCTCTCCGAAGTAAGAGCCGCACTTCTTTACACTCGGAAAGACGCGGAAGATCGATACTCAAGTAGTATTCAGTACAACTTCATATGGAGTCTAGTTCCGTGAGGATTTAAAGTCATTACCTGCTTCGATGGTTTTCTCAATCAGCTGTAATTACCTATCAACCCGTTATTGGTGGCGCGTTTGGGAACTTGAGGTCTCTAGTGGTTTCTTGTGGTTAGATCTGGTTGATAAGGGTAGCATGTTTTGGGGGAAATTTTTAACGTTATAAGTTTGCTTTGTGTGATATCCTCCTGTAAAAACTATGGGGAAAAAGTTTGAATATTTCTTTAGGCTGTTTAAATCAAACCTGTGAACTTTTGTGTATTTATATATAGGTATGTATATATATATATATATATATACACACATATATATATATATATATATATATATATATATATATATATATATATATATATATATATATATATATATAAATATATATATATATATATATATATATATATAAGACAAATTTGAAAATGAAAAACCAGCATAAGCTATATTACAGTATGCAGCCTCAATCTAAAAACATGAAAAGGTAAGTGCTTAAAAGGTTTTAGACAGCATCTCTTCATCAGCGGTGCCGATACTGTCCAAAAACCAATGGATTGTTTCTGATAAGTATGATCTAACCAATAAACATTCTTAGACACCGAACAATCCATAAAAACAGAGGAAATGAATAAAAAGTTGCTCAATCAAAGAACACCAAGCCTGGCGCTAGACAATGTTGAAGTTAAGAGTAGAAAACCACAAACCTTGCAACCATGGAGTTAATGGAAACACAGATGCAGACTTACAATGGAGACTGTGTTATAGGATACATAAACCAAAATTAATATTGTATAATTATTATTATTTATTAAGAGTTAAATATTATTATTTCTTAAGAATATAATTATTATTCATTAATATTACTTTAGAATAATTATTTTTACAAAAGAAACTTATTATTTTACTTATTATATTTTATTACTAATTAAGTGCAACAGATCAAGCTATTCATTAAATCTAAAACAACCAATTATGTGCTTGGAAAGGCTATCGGGGTAATGATTACGTTTCAACACAACTAACAAGTCTATGATATGATTATTCCTATTGTCTTTAGAACAAAGCCTATTTATACGTACTAGCTGATTTACAATAATATTATCGAAAACAGATTTATGTAAAAAAGTTAGGTAATTTTGAAATTTAACAATATTATGAGATTATGTATTTCTTTTATCATATAACTCAAAAGTAAAATTACTATGAGAATTTACTTTGATGTTAATATCTAAAAAGTTTACATTAATATTATTTTGGCTACTTTGTATTAGTACCAGATTATGAGGGTTAAAATTTAAGGTTATATTATTACTACTTTTATTAATAACTATTATATCGTCAATATATCTATATACTTTGTAATTGCTATTAACAATATTATCAATATTATCAACTTCAAAATAATGTAAGTATATATATATATATATATATATATATATATATATATATATATATTTATATATATATATATATATATATATATATATATATATATATATATATATATATATATATATATATATATATATATATATATATATATATATATATATATATATATATATATATATGGAGTCTTGTTCCTTGAGGGATTACAGCCGTTAAATGCTTCGGTAGTTTTCTCAATCAGCTATGATTACCGTTACTGGTGGTGTGGTTGGGAACTTGAGGTCTCAAATAGTTTCTTGTGGTTAGTTGTCATTGATAAGGGCCAGCATTTTAAGGGCAATTTTAACATTATATGATTACTTTGTGTAATATCCCTCTGTAAAAACTATGTGAAAAATGTGAATATAAGGATATTCTTTAAACTGTTAGAAACAATCACGCGAACTTTTTGAAATGAAAATTTGTTGCTCTTTATATATGCTACTCCTGAATTCTTCTCTAGGAATTATTTATTTCTTCTCTTCGGAACAAATGCGTAAACGCATAAAGTACTTTGAATAGTTCTTTATGGAATTTGGAGAAAATTATATCAGTCTGAATATTTATGGAAACAGATATATGTACGCACAAGTAAGGCATAAATAAGAACAATATGCTCTGTAGAGATATTCAACTATTCATGAAACAATAAATGAGAGTTTACGTTTTTATTTATTGCGAGAAATTTTCAGTGAGAGACTTTTTTGCAAGTTGAAATCCTTAATCTCAAAGGTCAAATATTTTTTCTCGTTTTCTGGGAAATGAAATACTAAATGATAGAAATATTGGCACGGAAAGCTCTAGAATGTGCTCCAAGGTATAATAATGTAAGGCTGTAAGAGTTGTGATATAAATAAATGCTTTTATTCAAATATCTCATCGAAATCCGGTTTCAGACCTTTAGTTAAATCATTTTTCCAACTGCCTTCCGCCTAGAGATATATTATTCAACACAGTTTAAATTCGTATAGTTGGGTTATAGATCAGGTATGCCATGAAATTATGATTTCTCTGAAGCATGCCTATATATGTATATATATACATACATGTATATACATATATATATTAATTACATATATATATATATACACTCTGTCACAAGAAAATATATGCACCAAGAAGAAATCGAGCTACTATCACGAAACTTGGCAGGAATGTAGTCTGGTAAGAGATATGCAAATTTTTAAAATTTCGACGCCAATGAGAGAAGGGAAAGTGCACTATGCGCATATGATATGCGTAGCTGGGAGAGTTTAAAAGTATGATTGCTTGTGCTATAGGGTTATTCAAACAAATCTGTCGACTTAGATGGACGGTATTGTGACTAGAGATGCCTCTGAGACGTAACCGGCGACTGTACAAACAATTGTCAGACTTTGAGAGGAGGCGTATAGTAGGCCTCAGAGAAGCAGGTTGGTCGAACCGCCACCTCGGTTGGAGCGGTATGGTAGTTGCTTGGTGTTATCAACAATGGATCATGCAAGGAATAGTCTACCGTCGCGGAGGGTCAGGGCGTCCCAGGAACACAAATGAGTGCGAGGATCGCGCAATCATAAGAGCGGCCACGTCCGCACCAACAATGTCGCTAGAATCGGTTCGACGCCATTTACCACCTTCCATACATTCGGTGGTATCAAGGAAAACCATTCGGAGACGACTGGCCGACGCAGGTATAAGGAGCCGACGTCCATTAAGACGCCTATCACTGACCCCACATCATAGGCAGGATGTTTGCCGGCCTCGGACAAGCTGGAGTGTGACCGACTGGAGGAGCGTGATTTTCAGAGATGAATTCCTATTCATTCTCAATGCTGATGACCAGTGCATACGCACGTGGAGGCGGCCCGGTCACCGGTCCGATCCAGCATTTTTTGTCGGGAGGCATACGGCGATTACAAAAGGTATGACAGTGTGGGAAGCGATTTGTTGGGACACACGATCACCTCTAGTCGTCCTTCAACGCACTTTGACGGCACGCAGTTACGTGGACGAGATTTTAACGCCAGTTGCACTGCCTATGCTATCAAGTCGCCCAGGTGCCATTTATCAGCAAGACAACGTTCGTCCACATACTGCACGACTTTCCCAACAATATCTTCAAGGATATGACGTACTCCCATGACCTACCAGGTCACCAGACCTCTAGCCAATAGACCCCGTCTGGGACGTGCTTGGAAGGAAATTGCAGCCATCCCGGAATACTGGGGAATTAACTGCCTAGTTGCAAAGATTGTGGCATGATGTTCCGCAGGATATCATAGGTGACCTCATTGATTCGATGCCTTTCCTTGTTTCGGCTGGTATAGGTGCCAGAGGTGGATTTACTACTTATTGAATTGTAACCTTTTTCATGCCATATCGTCTTAATAAAACGGTCTGTTCTTCTGTATTTGTAATTATTTGCTAATATCTTCATACACTACATACATGTTTCGTGATTGTAGCTCGTTTCCTTCTGGGTGCATATACTTTTTTGTGACAGAGTGTATATATATATATATATATATATATATATATATATATATATATATATATATATATATATATATATATATATATATATATATATATATATATATATATATATATATATATATATCTTATCGTGTTATAAGTTAAATTTTCTGCCATCATTTCTTTATTTTATTCAGTATAGCTGATCTTATTTACCATCTTTAAATCAGTTGAAGTTGTAGAGCACTTTTTACGAGTAAAAAACTGAAAATAGATGTAAAAATATTTGCAATTAAGCCACATTTGTATTCCTACTGTAACTACTATATGAGTAGCGCAGTACATTTTGCTTTTCCTTTCATGGTATAAGCTTTCTATAACAATGAACATATCATTGAAATACGGTTTATTTGGCTCTTGGAGTTCGACTATATGTTGATTGTTTTAGAAACTAAGCTATATGAGGGTCGTATGAATTTCATAATTGGACGATCAGATAGAAAATTTGAAAATCATTTTGAATGGTTAATTCCCATTTAATATGTTGACCACAAGATGTCAAAACGGGGAAAGAATAGGATGTTCATGAATAATTTTTAATTTCTGTGAGATTCTACCGCGGACAAAATTTATTTCAGATCCAAGGATTTAGAATACGATTAACAACAGAAGCCGAATATAAATTATCAATACAGAAGGTTGTTCGCACTTTCTGGAAACGATTTTGATAGTTACGTTTTATGTATAAATTCCGTATTTTTTGAGGTGATTTGCTTCTGTATGATAGCCATGGTTCTTGACAATAGCTCTAGCTCGAATTTTCTATGAATGTAAACTTTGTCTTAGTAATGTTGTGTCAATTTTACCACATTGCTATTGGACCGTTTTCCAAAGTTTGTTCAGTCTTCTTGGATGCCGTTTTCCTAAGGCTCATTTTAATAAACCGAAAGCACAAAAGTCTATTGGAGAAGCGTCAGATGATTTTACAGGTATTTCATTAAATGGTATACATTTTATTCCTGTTTCTGATTCTTTCTTTGCTAAAAAAAGTGGCAGTTGATTTACACGTGTGACTAGAGGCTTTGACCATATGAAGCTCAACTTTATCCATGTCCTTTCCATAGAAGGCTTTGATTTCTTCTTCAAAAATTGGTTCTAAAATATTCTGCTGATAGTAGAGTGAATTAAATTTGGCTTTTCTTGAGACTTTTTCTATTTTTAATTTGCCGTTGTTAGAAAATCCTGAAACTATCCTGAATCCGTCTGGGAACTTTTCTGTACACTGACGAAGCCATTTCCTACGGTCATTCCCGTCAGTTGAGCAATAGAAAATTGATCTTTTTTTATTTTATTCACTTTCTTGACATTTACCTGCGTTCGAACAGTCTTAGGATGAGATTTTGGGGCCAAGTTTTCATTTTTACTTTCAGTTAGACATTTTTTCCTTTCAAATTAAAAATATTATAAATACCTTTATTTGAAATGCCATAACCGAGATTTTTACACCGCTTTATAATTTGTTGATACGAATATTTCTCCTCGGATAGTGTAGTTACGTAACCTTCGAGTCACCTATCCTATTTAGGAGCCATTTTCAAAACAAATATTTTATTTTACATGCCAATCTAAAGAAAACAATAGCAGACTATTATTCTGAAGTTGCCAAATTTTTTATCTCAAAATGCAAACAACAAAAATAAATTACAAAACCGTTTCTATTATAAAGTGCGAACGACTTCTGCATATATAGATAATTTATACCTAAAATAAACAGAGTACAAGATTCAATAAATTTGGGAGCCAATAACAAATGGTAGCACATTTCCGCTTTATTTTGTATTACGAATTAAAACTGTTCAATCTTATCCAAACTTATACAGTGTACATACTTACTGTACATATGCATTGTATACTAAGGTATTTAAATATGCCGGAACAGATAAACTGTTATAAAATTTAATAATATATTTGGATATTCAGTACACGAGAAAAAAATTTGCATGGAAAAATAAACAGCTATTTTGCTGGAAATTTCAACTACGTTTAATATATTTTTTTTCCAGTACGGCAGACGGTTTCCTTGGACAATATCCTTATCGCCATAATACACCGCAGTTTTGTTAGTATTTTGTTGTCACCATATAGGCGGACCAGCATTTGCCCTATGAAGGGACGACACAAACGGAGGCTTTAAGTGGCGCAATTTCGGGATTCGATCCGAGCACCCTCAGCGCCGAAAACCAACTCGCTGTATCACAGGGCGCCACAAGCCACTACGTTTAATATGACAATATATTGCTTTTTTTATGGGATCTATACAACCATGTAGTATCTATACAACCATGTTTGTTTGCTCGAACAGACATTCATTAAATCCTTGAGAAATTATTCATAGTCTTGTTTAGAGAACATCGGAAAGGGGGGGGGGATGTCAACTGCACCCGTGTTTGAAAGAAAGAAGTTTCAATATAGATTCCTTAGTCAACCGGTTGAATTTTGAGCATAAAAATTGTGACAAAATGTATAGCATATTGGTCAGTATGATGCAAATTTCTTAACAAATTATCAAAACCAAATGTACTACTGACATTTAGTCACGTGGTTTACTTACCTAATTTACGTCTCGCACATTTTGTTTAATTAAATCATAAAACAAAGCATACAAGTGACAAGGAGAACATTACGTCACGGTGCATAAAAACGATTATTTAAGATGTTTTACAACAGCAGATATGAAGCAAATTTTAATGGTATTGAAACAAAGAATACATAGTAGAAAAGAGTATAAATAAGCATCTTGTACTCTACTTGTCTCTTCTTTATTTAAATTGTATAAATAATGGCAAAATAAATATTTTCCATTCATAAAATGCTTCTTTCTCAAGCTGTAATTTTCCCTTTTCATTGATAAAATTCTCACCAAAGTATTTGCTTAAGTAAGAAAAAAGCAGCAAACGAAAAATGTAAAGAATAGAAACAATTATAAATTTCAACGTGAAACATTGTTTTAAAGGGGTAAAAGTAAGAAATACATAACTAAGATGCTTATAATTAAAAACTAATAAATGTATTTTCAGGAATTTACAATTTAATAAAAAGTAATTATTAAATTGTATTATATACTGTATAACCATCGAAATTAGGACATCTGATTTGAAAAAAAATTCAGAATAGTTTTCTTCCAATTAAAATGTTGTATATTCATTAATTACTGTAAATACTTATTATCTTTTATTTTAAATACCATTTAAAAGAATAGCAAACCACAAAGTTACTTAAGCATTGATACGATGCTATTTTCCTAATTTGAAAGATCTTATGCAAAAAAAAACTATAAAAAAATATAGGGGCTCAGTTTTAGTCTGATGTAAGGTACAAGATTAACCAATGTTTTGAATATTGAAAAGAAACGTAGAAAATAACATGAAAAAAACATATGTTCAAATCATATGTTGTAACTATGAATGACAAAAGGTTATGTAGATTTCGAACGCTTGGAATGACTTGAATAAACAAATCATACGTTGTAACAATGAATTACAAAATATTTTGTAGATTACGTACGTCCGAAATGACTTCATGAATTGACTTCATGACGAAATGAATTTGGCTCTAAAAAATAAAAACATTTATGATACATTTTATTGTGAGGCGTTAATATTTGAAATTTACATTCTCCCATCAATCAGAAAATATTTGTATTACACTTTTTATTAATTATTCAGGATAACACTAGCAATTAATTAACAAACAGGAAAAAATAGTCCAGTTTACAAAAAACAACTTTTTCTATCATTTCCCGGAAATTCGATATGCAGAATTTATCTTCGGGTAATTTCAAGGCTGTACGAAAGCAGCGTATTCAAAACTTTTACTTATTTGTTTGACATCTGAGATGATGAAGATGCATAGGGTTTAGAAAACAGAAAGCTTTTAGTGAAACAGTTGGAGATCAACAACTGGATACTGGCATAATTCTTTGGAATTGTAGGAGGACATTTAAGGCACTTCTGTTCAAATAATTCATCTTTCACTAGTTTCCTAAAATATTTTGTTTGGAACTAAATGCAACACAGACTTAAAAGGGTATTCTTGAAACAGGCAAAAACAGAGAAAGAAATGAACTTGTATCAAAGGTTACTCTGCTAATTTAGAACATGGTATCCAAAACCCTTTTGTACTTATTACCACTGATAAATAAAACAATAATGAACAGTTATTATTGGCACGTGAAGAAATTCTTATAAATGCAACGAAGGACCTTAAAATTTATTTGCGAAATTTTCAAACATAATTTGTGAAATGAAGATTGTTAACATTCATTTTTAGATACACCGAAGGCAATCAGAACTCAAAAAGTATTTTGTACAAAGCAAAAAAAAAAATTTTTTTTCCTGAAATATAAAGTGTTATGCAAGGAGCTTTCAAAACAATTCATGCATAATTCATATTGTAGCTAACAGTAAATTTGTAATGTAAACTTAGTTTACACGCAAAAATTAAGTCTTTAATTTTATATACGTGAGTATTTAGTCACGGGAAAAAAAAGATTTTGCATCAAATATCAACTTTAAAATCCTATACATTGCTGTGTTTTATAAATATTCTGTAGTTTTGAACCATGCATAATAAATAATGAACAATTCTTAGAAATTTGGAATATGTTAAATAAATAGGCATGACGATAATAGCATAGAAATCTGTGTAGCATAATTCTTCGAAATTTGGAATTTGTTAAGTAAATAGTAAGTGCAAAGAAGATTTTAAAAAGATTAACATGAATGAAAATTTAAAACTGAGAAGTTTTTTTTTAAACTTTCAATATTGATAAACATAAAGCAAGGTAGCTTCCAGTGAAATGTGTAAAAAGCATCTTAAATCTAGAGAAAAAATTATTGAAAATAATCTACGTTAAGGTGGAAGCTCGGATGAATCTCGATTTAACTTGGATAAATGAAAGATTTTAGCGCTTTTAGTCAGTTTGGTTCATTATTTGAAAGTCTATTGTGCCCTTAAACTATTACATTAACATAAGGAAGATAAGAGCTTCTAACGCAAATTATATTTAATTTTTTACATACTTGAAAAACTGAAAGAATTAAATGAAATAGACAACGATAAACATGAAAATTTAAATATTGTTTGACTCGATGCATCGCCCCTGGAGTTAATGGTAGCGTACTCGGGAAAATTGGAAGAGCAAGTTCATCAATTAGAAAGATTTTCTAATATCATTCTTACATTCAATAAACGCTCAGATTAGGAAAAATAAATAAAATATAAACAGTCACTCGAAATATTGAAGGTAGTTGGAAAACATAATAGATAAGTGCAGATTTTTTTTTCACGTGTATGAAATATATTTAAGTGGTTCTATAATTAAAGAGAGGCTGCACGCAGATGACCAGCACATTGTTGGTGTCAGTCAGTAGTTTCAAAATCCTCTCTGAACGAGCTCTTTAATAATTACAGGAATATCTTCCTCAATTTCTAAGTAGACCACTAGTCACCCTGTATGTTTGTAAGATGATCTTATATTACGTATAGGTTACAGGGACATCAATCTAACTCAAATGTCGCATTCAAATAAAGGTGTATTTATAGGTTACTAGCCGAATACCCGTGCTTCCCTACGGAGCATATTCAAATTTCATACAACGGCCAATGTATGCAGTTAATGCCAAAAATAAACTATATTTATAATAAATACAATTGTCAATGTATGCAATTAATGTAAAAAAACCCAAAAATATATTTAGAAAAAAATCGTAACGGATAGTTTTTTAGACAACATAATGTAGAAGAAAATATTGAAATTAAATCTAATAGAACATACTAAATATAGTACAGTTAATATATTACAGTATGAGGAACATATCATTCACTGTATTTTAATATTTTTTTTGAATAATGTCCAATCGTCTGCCGCATTAGAAAGAAAAAAATTGTCAATTTATTTCGTTGTTATGCATATGACGTAAAATTAATTTTAAGTATAACAAAAGGAAAAGAAATCACGTGATTAGCATTTAATAAATTAAATTCTAAAAGTTAATCTTTAAAAATTAACCAAAAATCAGAAAATGGAGGTAAAGATTCGAAAAAGATTTCAGTTTAAAGGAATTTTTATGATCTTTCTTGAGATGTAAGTTTTATAACCCTCAGATTATTATTTTAAATGCAAACTTTAAAGAATGTTACAAAAATAGCTTCAAAATTTAATTTAAAAAAATCTAAGAAGAATTTTTCAAAAATCTTTCTTAGTGTACCCCTACACTATAAGAAGAATCGTCATACAAAATTTCAACCCTTTAGATGCAGTGGTTTGATCTGTGTGTTATCTGTCAGTCAGTCACTTAGTCAGTCATTTACGGAACTGTTTTATATATATAGATTATAAAAGTGAATTTTAATCTATCTGTATTACAGCAAATTAAAGATTTCGAGAACTGCTTACTTTTTTTTAAATTAACAAGTCTGAACTCAATTTAGGGTGCTTAGAACAGCATTTTCTGCTGAATATAATTTCAAAACAATTCCAAATTCTCCTTTTTTTCTCAACTTATAGACATATTACAAAAATAGGCACGTTGTAGTTTAAAATAGATTTAATTTGTTGTGAAGTCAGTTCTTATTCTATAAGACAGATGGCATTAATGAAATTTGAGAAGAATCTATCTGTCTAAACATAATGCTGTGTACTATATCAAATATAATAAAATATAACTGCATTTAAGATTAACTACCATTCATGTTTTAATAACTTTTACTAGAATAAATCACCAAATATGCCTACCTTTGAATTTCATCATTACTTAAAGTGAAAATTAAAAGTTGTGTCATTAAATCAGGCATTAGCCGAACATGATGCTGACCTAGAATGTAGCTTTAGGGTATGTTATGGAAACTACAGCAAAAGAATGCACGTCATTCTGTCATACCTGAACGTACTTATTTTTTATTCTGTTTTATTATATTTCAATTTTTAAGATTAAAAATATAGCAATATGGAAAACATAGAAAACATTCAAACATATATAAATTGACTTATTTCAATTAGATTTATGCATTTAAATTTTAGCGTATCAAAAACGCTCCCTATGCTAATATATAGTAATTTAAGTTCATTCGGTATTATTTATTTAAAGAATTCGTGTATATTCACCTTTATATAATATTCATCTATAGAATTAAACTTTAAAACAGATGGGTTTAAAGGAACATCCCAATCTATTGTATAATTTGTTTTCCTTCAAACTAAACAAATTAATTTATTTTAACTGCATCTATACTTCTAAAACTCTGTAGATACCCAAATGCAACTAATATTAATATGTTCATCATTAGTATGCAATATTCATCCAAAGGAAGTTCTAATTTAGAGACAAAGATTTAATTTCGCGGTCAGAAATTATAGAATAATCGATCTAAACCCTATTACAATGTTTCGGAGCCATCATTATCTTAATCTTGGAAACTTTAATATCATAGATGATTCCTAAATCGAAAACGAGATAACTTGTGGAATATCTTCATTATGTAAGTCTCGCGAGCTAATGAAGGTGTAACTAATTATACTATGCATCTTTCCTGCATCCAAAACGACCTAGTGTAATCTAAATTTGTTTAATATAGAACTGAGTACTAGTTCATAATTTCGCCATATGGTCTCATTTAACAGTTTCCTTCATATTTAAGGAGAAAGGTAAAAACTAAAAAGAGATATTTCGTCCTCACTACAGAACTCTTGATCTGGTTGTATGTTTGAAATCTTTTAAAGTCATACTTCGTTTAGCCCAACGAAATATTTCTGGTTATAGCGATCAAAACACATCCCAAAATTAAAAGTTTCTCATATGCAGAGGCAAAAAAAAATCTAAAACCATTATATTTTCTCTATAGAAAATATAGTTGTTTCAGATTAATGAAACTGCATGATTAAATCTATACAAGTAAAAATATATTAACTGCCAAATATTTTACCTAGTAGAGGAGATGAGGGTATTATGGAATAGTCGGGTAATATGGAATACCGAGGTTTCGGCTCTGTTTGGTGCTGCTATCATGTGCGAATACCATGAACTATTCAAGAAAGACTCCCATGATGCAGTGCACTGAGAGTTGACCGCTTTTTGTTGTCGTACCACTCGCTAGAGAACAAAATGTGTTTTGTGATTTTCAAGAGTTTTTGCAGGTAAGTTTTCAAACATTTTAACCTATTAGTACACATGTGACTTGAACATTGATGTTAAGCATAATGTACTCTAAAAGAATTGTAGTTTTTTATACTGTGGTCGTTTTTTAGCTGACAATGTTTTGTCCATCAGTTTAAAGGTTTAAGTTTCATGATGGCGTGTCGGGTATTATGGATTTCTAGATATTCAATAATCCCCTTAGAAGCAGGAAAGCTGGATATTCTGTAATAACCTACTCCCCATATAAAAAAAGAGTTAGAGGATGAACTAAATGAAAAGGACATAAAGAAGGAACCAGAAGCTTCAAAACAACAAAAGATACCGAACATTCAAAGACCCCCTGTTAAGAAATTAAACTTAGACTGACCTTCTAGACCTAAACCTACAAGAGATGACTCCTGTGTTAGCAGCGATGAATCGTTCCATTCTGGAGTATCATCTGTAATGGACTTCATGCCATCAACTAAACAACTGGAAAACAAAAACGCTAAATATATCATGTGTAACGGAAAATTCTTCGAAGGTCAACAAGGGAAAATTTTGATTCAAATGCTTTAGCTGTTCTCTGCGGGCTCACCTTGACTATAACGGAGCAGAGAAAGAAGATTATATCTGTGACTTTTGTAAATAGACTAGAAGCAGAAATGACATGCACATAATCTTTAAAATATTGTTTTTATACATAAAAATAACTATGTTTTATGAAGTCTAATTATTTTTTCAATGGTTTAAACCACCTATTCCATATTACCCACCTATTTCATATTAACCTCCATTTGTAACTTTTTTTTAAATAATTTTTTTATAACAACAAAATAAATAGTATTATTTTATAAGTGACAGTTCATTACAATTAGTTATAGTATGAACTCATGATGATTTGGGGATTTTTATTAAAAAACCAGTAAAGTTATTTTTAGAAATGTAAATTGCATTCCATAATACCCTCCTCTCATATAACTTTATTTTGTATCCTACTTATCTACCGTTTTTTCGATAAATATGTATTATATACATGCACATAGCTGTAATTATATATATATATATTTATATATATACTATATATATATATATATATATATATATATATATATATATATATATATATATAGTCGAACCCCCGTTATAACGAACTTCAAGGGACCAAAGGCTTTGTTCCCTTTATCCGGTGGTTCGCTATATCCCAACCGTTAAGAAAAATGCTAGAGTTCACAAAATGTATAACTCATTAGTTGCAACGTGTGTTCAATAATGATGTATGAAAAAATGATAAAATCTATTAAATAAAATCATTAATGAATTCAATTGGGTAATATCGATTACATTAAACCGCTACAATACTAATTAAATTACATACAATAGGAAAACGCCAGGACCAAAATTTTTGTTCGTTATATACCGGGTTCGCTGTAAAGTGGTTAGACTGTATATATATATATATATATATATATATATATATATATATATATATGTAATGTCTTAAATATTATGCCCTCCATTCTAGAATTTAAACTCCCTTTCCTAAATCCAATCTCCAGTAATACTAATTTATCGTTTTAAAACCTTTAGCCACAGAACTTCCCACGAATCGCATGCCTTTGCATCTCTACACGTGTATACGACTGGAGTCAAGAGTGGACTAGTATTACGGGCCCCAAAATCTGCGACCCTTCAAATAATATGGGTCACATTGTCTACCTCACCCTCGCGTTTAATTTTGAAAGGTGATATTACTTCCGAGCCGTCTTCTGAACTGAACGGATGTACTTTTGTCGCCCTAATAAGCGATTCGGCCCGACTGCTTCCAAATTTATTTTTTATTGCTTTCAGGCTGAGTATATTTTATATTGCTCCAGCCATATAAATATGAGCTAGTTTTCCTTTTCAGGTTATAGTTTTATGACGTAATGTAATGGGTATATTACACACACACACACACACACACACACACATATATATATATATATATATATATATATATATATATATATATATATATATATATATATATATGTCAGAAATTAAATGGGGAAAATAATAATTAAGTTAAATTTAAAGGGGGCTTCGGGATTAATCATTTTCGTGGTTCAAAAAAGCCACTAGTTTTCATATTTCCAGACGCGTGCGGGCAGCAAAAGTAGGTTATTCCCCGTTTCAGTGATTCACCTCCAATTCGTGGTGGAATGAAGCTCCATGCAGAGAGATTATTTTTAGATACTGTACAGGTTTGGCGGGAAGATACTTCTAGAAAATTCTAAATTGGACTCTGCGCATGTGCCAGGAGAGAAGACGCGCGATTTTTTACTTAGAACTACGCAGATTGATTTGGGAACTCGCTGCGTGCGGTCGCCCTAGCAGTCGTCGCCGAATGTTAAAATGGCTAACTAAGGACAAAGACTTTGAGAGTGGTATTCTTAAGAAGATTTTAATAAATTAATTTTACGTGTGGACTGAAGTATTGTTCAATTCGTATTTCCCACTCGCCACCAACGAATGAATCATGACTGCAATTTAAATATGTTAGAACAGGCAAACCACACGCCTGTCATATATATATACAACAAAGAGAGTGAGTTTGAGAGATATAATATTATATCATAACGACCGTCTGCCTACGGCAAACATATTCATGGATTGAACTCGCTCTTCCAAATCACGAGTCGCCCGATGTGAGGATCTGATATTCGCAATGACTTTGAATATCTGGTCTCCTTCTTTTGTTTTGTAACCAATTGTACAGTGTGATATCCTTTATGTTATTTTACACTGATTCGTTTATTTTAAACGGTGCTGATTTTTCTTGAAAATGTTTTATTTGCAAATGTTTGACTTGTTGTCCATTATAGTTCCTTTCTTCGGTTCGAGTGGATGTATCGAACACTATCCGATGGGAAGGATTGATCTCTTGTCTCCTCAAATCTTGAGGTCGATTTTCTTCTAATTTTACTTCACCAGAATTTTGTTGACGCACCTCAAATTTATGGGAGGAATTTTAGAAAAGAATATTTTGTAATTTGAAAAGGTATATAAAGATATTTTCAATTTCTTCCATATAAATAAAAGTGTATCTTCCGGAAACGGGGAACAATTCTGGGTAGACCTTTTCCGGTATGGTATTCGTTATGAAATCCGTCCATGTTCGGAAATGTCGAAATCGATGTATTTTTTTTTCATGAAAGTACATAAATGTTACATATTTGGAAAGAGCTTTAAAAACTGATACTGTTTTCTTGCTACACTTATTCTGTTACTTTAATAGTTTTAGAGATATTTCAATTGTAAATGCATACTCCACCGATCCAAAACGCAACCGCCATGTTTTAAAAGTTAAAATCGATTTTTTTTAAAAGAAAGTACATAAATGTTACATATTTAGAAAGAGCTTTGAAAACTGATAATTTTTTCTGCATACACTTATTCTGTTACTTTAATAGTTTTAGAGATATTTCAATTATAATTACATACTCCACTGATCCAAAACGCAACCGCCATGTTTTAGAAGTTAAAATCGATTTTTTAAAAAAAATAAAGTATATAAATTTTACATATTTAGAAAGAGCTTTAAAAGCTGATAATTTTTTCTTCGTACACTTATTCTGTTTCTTTAATAGTTTTAGAGATATTTCAATTCTTAATGCATACTCCACCGAACAAAACGTAACCGCCATGTTTTACAATGTAAACACAGCGTGATTCATTCACACCGTGATTCTCACTAAAAAATTAATCACTGAAAAGAAATGTTTCATCGTGTGTCTAATTTTTAATTATATTTCTCTTTTTCATACTTTTAATTCAAAATTTTTAATCATAAATAGATCATTTGAAGATGTACTGATTTTTGGGGGATTTTTTTGCAATTAAAAGTGAAAAAAAAATTTAAATTCAAGTGAACTATGATTCGAGTGTCACGTGATTCGATAGCCTGGCAAAGCCCGAGAGACAGTTTACACATTCTCTCTTCATTTACATAAATTCGTAGAAATATTGAGTAACAAGTTAAAAAAAAAAGAAATAATTCCCGAAGACACGAAAACGAAGAAAAACAGAATTTTAAATCTGAACCGTTTCATTTCGAACTGTATATACGCTCTAGGAAGCAGTAAATCCCGACGCTCTATCTCTTTTTTTAAACAGGTTTTTTTTACAGCAAGGATTGACACCCGTAAGTTAGGAACAACACTTCGCAAACTTTATTGCTCCTCAGTTGGGTCCTCATCTTCCGACTGCTAATGAAGCGGATTATTTCTTCCGCGCTTACAGAGACGTAATCGGGGATAGGGAGCGGAGAGCTCGCGATTAGGTTTGAAAAAAATAGCGTCCATTTCCCACGAGTGTATTTTATAAGCTTCTGCAATGACACTCTGGCGTGAGATTTAAATTGCTTTCCCGTTCCCGTGCCTGAAAAACATGCTGGGGGGACACTCCCAAGGGCTGGGGAGGGGGCAGTGGAACAACTTAGACGATTTTTCACACTATCAGGAGCTTTGCACTACTGTTTTGCTGTGTCAGTTCTCGACAATCCATGATATATGAAATAAAAAACGTCAATACAACCGAATTTTTACTCGATATTCGCCTTCCTTGTCGATTAAATGTAATTCTTTACTGTGAACTATGGTGTCGAGATTTGGAAGGCTGAAATATTAAAAACATGAATTGTCGAGTCAGAAGTGTCTAGAAAAGTTTTTAAACGGGCTCTTGAAAGCCTTTGTCAGGTCCTGGAACTAACTTTCCAAGTGGTAGTTGATAAAATATACAGACTTTCAAAGTTTGGAGAAGGTCGGTGAAACAACTTGGACGATTTTTCATACTTTCAGAATCTTTGCACTACTGTATTGCTATGTCAGTTCCCGACAATCCATGATACATACAAAGAAAACGGCAATATAATCGAATTTCAACTGGATTTTTGCTTTTTTTTTCTCGATTAAATGTAATACTACACTGTAAACTATGGCGTCGAGATTTATAAGGCTGAAATATAAAAAAAAAACATAAATTGTCGAGTCAGAAAGTTCCTAGACAATTTTGAAAAAGGATCTTGTAAACATTTGTCGGATCTTAGAGATAATCCTCCTAGTGGTGGTTACCAAAATTAATTTTTACAAAGTCTTATGTTCTGGAGAGAGGCAGTGAGACAACTGGGACTTTTCCTACTATCAGGATTTTTGTACCACTAATTTTAATGTTACGCTTCACCGTAAAATAGACAACTTGGATGATTTTTCACTCTATCAGGATTTTTGCACCAGTGTTTTTCTATGTCAGTTCTCGACAATCCATGTTGCGTTAAAAATGTCAAGCATCTGAATTTTAACCCTTTTTTTCTCTACCTCTAAGTTTAATGTTACGCTTCACCGTAAAATAGACAACTTTGATGATTTTTCACACTATCAGGATTTTTGCATCACTGTCTTTCTATGTCAGTTCTCAACAATCCATGTTGAGTAAAAAATTGTCAAACATCTGAATTTTAATCCAAATTTTTTTCACTTTCGATTTAATGTTACGCTTCACCGTAAACTATATCGTCGAGATTTAGATGAATGAAATATTAACAACGTAAACTGTAGTTAGAAGTGTCCCTAAAATTTCAAAACGGTTTCTTTAAAGCCGGATGCAAATAAATGTCAGATACTAGAGCTAACTTTTCTTGTGGTAGTTGCAAAAATTACTTTTACAAACTCTCAAAGTTTGAGTATGTTTAAATTTCTAATATTTAAATTTTTAATGTGCAAAAATTTCAGCTCTAAAAATTTTGTGATTATATTTTAGCCAAATTATTCAGTATTTTTAGAAAAATATATTCTCTTCATTAAATGAATTACATATTTAAAAATAAGGTACATAAAAACATTTCTATCTTTAAATTTGATGTTTATTCATTTATGAAATTAAACACTCCAAATGTACATTCCAGTAAAAAATAAGTAATCTCAATACGATGTTTAAAAATACATGATATGGATCGTTTTATAGTAAAACAAGAAACAATGCTCGTCTCTACACTCTGAAAAAAAAAAGGTCTGCCTGTAAAAGGTGCGAAGAAATAACAAAACATTATAATTTTTATTGCACTGTATAAATGCTAGGAAAATAACAAATTTATTTATAAAATATTTAATTTTCATTTGCACTTGTCAGTCTAAAATAAGAAAATATCTACAATATTCTTTTACAGAAATCGTACATAAAGAAAAGAAAAAAACTAATCCCTGAAATCAACTTAAAAATGTGATATTAAACTAAATTAAAATACCAATTTTTCAGATCCAATGTTTTATTAATTTTTTTATTTATAAGATCGAAAAAAATGTTTTTATAGCGTGTAATTTAAAAAGGATTATTTTATCGGAGATAAACAGTTGTTGACTTTTGCTCATATCTTTTTAACCTAAGAAAGAGTTCTATGTTTAGTTTAATCTTTTATTTTTGTGTCGACAAAAAAATTATAAGTACGGTTTTTAGATGCTCCAAAAAAAAATAATAATAGTAAAAAAAGCTAATTTAAATTGTATTTGTTGAAAGCAAAGTATATCACAATATATTTTCAACCTAGAGCAATCTTGACATTTGTTCTGACAATACACAGATATGACGCATGTTCAAATGAAAGCCGTTCGAGATGGAGGAAGAAGGAAAGACGAAACATAAGCAAATAGAAAGAGTACTATTTAAGGCTGCCGCGTATTAACCCTATTGGATTCGCTCACCTCAATGTTCACCTATGGAGAAAATGTGTCCAAGGATTGCCGACTTGGATTTAAAGATTTGTTTTTTAAAATGTACTCCGTAATAGAGAATGAAATTTTACAACGTGGAACATTTTTCTTTTTTTTAAATGAAAATAATGTATTAAAATTTAAATTATTCGGGGAAAAATTTGGTATAGTGTGTTTTAAACTCTCATAAATTCCTTTGTTGGACGAAATTTATAAAATGAATCCTGTTGCTATGTGCAGAAAAGTTTAGGCTCTCTAAAAATACCTTTTTTATTGTATTTTCGGCATTTCTGTACCTGTAAATAGTAGACACATTTTCTCCATAGATTGACATTATCAGACATAAGGCCTCTCTCATTGTACATTTCCTTTTGAATGTCAGCAATAGTTGCCAGAATGTTTTATATATGTTTATGTAGGGGGCGACGCAGGGCTTGCTGGGCAGGCGGAGGGAGAGTTTAATCCCGCTTCTGTCTGTGATCTGTGTAGCATGTAGTATGTACTGTGTTGTGTGTGGTGAGTCTGGTAAAGTGAATAAATGTGTTTATGTGTAGATTCGCCTAGATTTTTTGGCCTCGACCCTTCATTTTAGGACGATGCGTAATATCGGGTATAAATTACCGTCGTATTTGGGAAAGACATTGAGGTGAGCGAATCCAATAGAGTTAGTACAGAGCAGCCTTAATGAAACTTACTGAATACAATGTTACTCAGGAAAATTCCCCCATGGTAGGCGTTCTAGTTTTTGGGAAGGCGATTAATTCCGTCCGCAAAGAAAGATTTCGGTTGCTGCTTGAACAAGTCCTTAATTGTATCCTCTATATCCTCATCGGTGTCAAATCTTTGTCCCTTTAGAATTTTTTTTAACGGTTCGAAAAGATTAAAGTCACATGATGGCGAATCAGGATATTCAAAGAATTTTCCATTTGTTACTGGCTAGAGCATTCACAATAACCTTGGTGACTTGCGGAGGTGCATTATCGTGGAGAACGATGACAGCATGCCGGGTCGCTCGCTGCTGTTAGCCTCCTGCAGATTATGGAGTGTTTGGGTGTACCGTTGAGCAATGATCGTAGCGCTGGGATCCTTTACTCAAACAATTCTCAAATGAATTTCTGTTGGCTTGCATTCCTCAACTGTTAATAACAGAATTGCTATCCGCTGATCCTGCTTGGACAGGTTTTGAAACATGCCAGCCATCTTCGACGTAACGTCGCGCGTCTACAAATGAAGGCAGTGGAAAATTTGAGAACACTGCGCATGCACCACACGTACAGTTACACGTTATCATATGATTTCCGTAACTCAAATGTCAACGTATTACAAGTTTCGAACTGGTTTCATTTAAACAAGGCTTTTACATTTATGAACGGATTGTATATCGATAAGTTTGAGAGGTGTCCTCTGTTAAACTGTTTAGAAAGTAAAACCGTCGGAAATTTACTGAATTCATTTCAGTTATGTATTAGCATAAATTTCTCAATATAAATACCGCCAAAATCTATAATATAAGATGTGGCCCGAGGTAGCCTATCGGTAACGCGTTGGCTTTCGGCACTGATGGTGCTCATAGCGAATCCCAACAAGCCCTGTTAAATACCTTCGTGTCTAATCCAAATATGGGAACGTTGAATCCGTAGACTAGCAAGGCCTTCTTTGAGTTCAGAGGGTGTGGAAGCTATGACCCCCCCCCCCCCAGATGTCACCCTTGGGGGTCTCGATCATAATTGTGGTGGCATCTAGCCGAGTAGGACTCCACCCCTTGTGGTGCTATTATGAACAGGAGCCGTACTACTCAGTTCAATGCCTATATGAACCTAGTCTGGAACTTCAATCCAGGGCGCATTAGGAACAACAACATGTATTAGAGCAGGGGTTCTCAACCTTTCAGGCTCTGTGCCCCCCTTTGAACACTGATGTGAGGCCACGCCTCCCCCCCCCACCACCACCAGTACCATATGTGGCCAATACAAATAGTGCAATCGGAATTTGAAACTGAAGTTTGTTATTAAATAAAAATATAGACTAGATAATTTCGTATACAAAATTTAATATTATTATATGTATCCTAATTTAGAACATATTATTATTAGAACATATGAAATCAAAGAATTAAATACAGATCAAATATATATGAGGTAATCAAGGATCTAGGTGAGGTTGTCATGTAATACCAGTCACTTTCACAACATTAATGAGAGGGCTAGCACTGTTTCTCCTTGACAAGTTTTTGAATATTGCGTAGTAACTGTGACAATGCATACCTCAGGTCACTTACAACGCCCAGACGTACGACAATTATCGTGTTTTTACAATTACGACAGTTATCGTCTTCCTATGTCGAAAATACGTTATGGTTACATTGTCACCGCAAAATATGAGTACAGTAAATTATAGTTAGTTTTACTTGTTATTTTACTTTTTTTTAACTCACGCCTCCCTTGAAATTCTTCTACGCCCCCCCCAGGGGGGCGCGCCCCCCAGGTTGAGAACCGCTGTATTAGAGGACGCGGTTGCCCAGATGTCAAGAGCAGCGGACCAGTGATCTGAACGTCCCAGGTTCGATGCTCGTCGCTGCAAATCCACCACCGTGTTGACTAATGGTGGCCGGAGCACGTAAAATAGGTTGTGGCCGCAATGTTCTCCAAGTTTTCAAATTTACATCTGGAGGTGCGGGGTCAAGTGTTCCGGTCTCGTCATATGATTCGGTTAAAAATTAAGGGACCGGTCATTTAGACAAGACGGACTCCGACCCTTGTGGTGCTAATTCAAAACAGGAGCTGCCCCTTTCAGCCCAATAGCCTATTAGGACATGGTGAATGGAACCTCCAACAAGGGGGCATTAGCAACAACAGCAACATGTATTAGATGTTTCGATCTTTAATACTTATTTATTTTATAAATTTTTACACTCTAAGTATACACTATTGTCAAAAATTACACAGTAATTTGAATGAGATGTTTTACCGAAAATGTCACTTTATTAAAATCATCAAATGGTATTTATCATTGCAGTCTAAAAAACCATGTGATCTCCAGTTATAATATAAAGTTATAAAACATAAAATGTTTTTTGCTTAGTATAAGATTTACGAAACTTATGAATTCGATTGCAGCATATTTAACTTTCTTATCTACTTATCAGCGTAAAAAAAAGTAAAGATTGATATCTTTTTCGCAAATAAACAAAATGACATTCATGCTCCTGTAAACTAGTACAAAAATTCTGAAATATACCATGATTACATGGAAGAGAATTTTCCCAGTTTTGCTTACTCCAGAAAGAAAAAAGTCTAATCTTTCTTTATTTTAACTTGATGCAGAAAAAGATGCATTATTATTTTGATTGATGATAAGCATCCATCATTTTACAACTCTGTTCTGCGAATATTTTCCAGATAAAAGTAAAAAAAAAATACTTTTCGAGGCTGTACCCTTGTTTCGCATCAAGCTAGATTTCTGAAACATTTTCACTGCTCTGTCGCAGGTATTTTTGCTGAAAGGGAATAATCCGCTTTATTAGCTGACGAAAAATAGCCTTGGAGAGATAGTCTCTCTTTTGACAGACCCTGCGATTGATCGGAGTTTGTGTTATTTACAAAAGATTATATAAAAATCTCTAGGTTTACATTTCGGATTACTTCTATATCTCAATTAAAGTTGAAGCTTTTGACAGAGAAAAAAACTTTTTCATATGGTATGCAGTTTAGTTGATTTATGACACTATTTATTTAAGCGAGAACGATATTTTAAATTTGAGATAAAACAGATAAGCTGCTTTATCATTCGCATTCATTATGATACTGTTTGAGAATTAGAAAAAAAAAACTGGTAGGAAACTGTAAAGGAAAATATGAATACTTGTACACACAGTGACATTATCGTATAGTAGCATTATAACGGCTTTAACGATAATACGCCTATCTTGAGTAATAGATGCAAAACCAGACTATCGCTACCGGTTATGTCTAGACATTTCCAGAGGAATTTCACTGTGACTATAGATCTATAATCATGACATAAAAAGTTCTTTCTATTTATATTCTCCTATATATCTAAAACCCTTATACGACTAACAGCAGATATTGAGGTTACTCTCCAAAGTCTAACGGAAAATAAGGACTACATTTATCCGATGTCTATTCCTTATATCTTAGCTTTTACATTGTGCGAATGATTTAATAATCTCTTTATAGTAGTTTTCTCAGTATTATACGCTCATTATCTCCGTTCGCGTTGGAGATTAAATAAGTTCTTTAGTCTAGACTGCATTATTGTTTGATTTCTACATCTTGAACGCATGCTATTTCCTAAGGTATAAGAAGCCGGGTCAAAGGTGGGCGGTTTAAGCCGATATACATACATAGCGAAGTGTGGAGTGAATTAGTTACACTCTGACAACAGACTGATATCACTTCAAGTCTCCATAAAAGTATTAGAGAATTAACTAGAAGTCGATGTGTCGTTCCAATACAAAGGGCAAATGTGATATTAGTACTCTTTCACAATGAGGTAAAGGTTGCAGTGTGATATAGGAGCTGATGTGTTCAGATAGTGATCAGATAGCAGGCGTGGAGTGATTTGATTATGTCGAATCTTGGGGATAAGTAGGTGCAAATTGGTTGCATTTGTGACTGTGACCTGTATAATTCTGACAAAATCGATATTTCACGGTGACTGTTTGCGACATTATGATATTAGCGGATTTTATAGTTTAAATGCAGGTTACCAGCATAGATTCCAGAGAAATCCGAGAGTGATCAAAGCTTTTGCTACTTGAAGATTTAGACGAAAGTTTTACAGAATTAGTTAGACAGAATTTTAAACTATACACAATTTCACAGAACTTAAAATGCTGCCAGAAACTCCTGCAGGTCCACTCACTAGATTATATTTAGTGCAAGAAGATTCTGTTCAGTTTGACAATAGTCTGTTTAACTAAATTTGAATTGCTTCTCAAATCTCCAGTTCTCACATACTTTGTGAAGCTACTGCGACAAAGTAAAACAGAAGTAACTTCTATTGAGTTCATCTGGTATATATTGGATACCCCAAATGCTTTTATTGATTTATACTGGTTTGTACTGGTATTCTAGAATATTTTTCCTGGTTTTGGTTTGTGAAAACTGATGTATCAATATATTTCAATTGATTTATACCTTTCTGTATTTGTGTAACGGTATATTTTTATTAGTCGGTAACGGTATAACTTAACGTTACCGAAATTGCACCTAGAACCTAACTCCACATCTATAGGAAAGAAATTTGAATTATGCATAATACTATCCAAATCGCGTCTAGAACCTTCTGCTCTCATAGACATCACAATGAATCTGTAATAATACAGAGTCTAATAGAGTCTAAATTAATCCTAGAACTTCCTGTAACGACAAATGTTTGAATGAAACATAGGCCAAACTCAACTAATTATACAGGTGGTTATCAAAATAATGAAAACACTAAGAAACACCATGAACACCTTTATTATACGGCCCAGGATCAACTTTGTCATGTAATACCACCAGATTCACCTTGGAATTGGATTATACAAGTCATGAATAGTGATTAAGAATATATTATGCTATTCTTCAGGTAAACATCTTGAAAGTTCCTGTAGAGATGCTTTGGTGGTCGATACCTGGCTCTATTCGCTTATATACACTAGTTATCAAAAATTAAGGAAAAATCAGAAAAAGAGGGATAACACGTTCAAAACTAGGCCAATCTGTTTAAAATTTGAATATGTTGTTAAGAAAAATGTGTTGAACAATACTATATTATGCAAAATAGTGGCGCTGCAGTCGGAATACGTCATTTGCGAGGAGCATAAAAGTGCATGTCTCAGAGCAAGGCGGCAATTGTATCTGCGAGGCTGAGATTAGACATCTGGCATAGCCAAATTGTAACAATGACCTCCAGGCATCATTTGTCCTAAGAACTGCGATGGCGAGCTATTGGGAGACTAGAGGCAGGACAAAGTCAAACAGAAATTGGCCAGTTGGCTAAATGTGCGTCCGTCTGTAGTTCATAGACTTTGGAAACAATTTCTAATTTCGGATTCAGCAGGAGGTTCAGCCAAGGACGGCCATACGCTGCGACGAGTGCCGATGACCGATATTTGTGATTATGCGCACGAAGGAATAGAACCTCAACTCTGTCTGCAGATCCTCCCTCGCTGCAAGCTCTGGAAGGTTGGTATCAACGTCAACCGTGCGTAGATGGCTTCACGAAGGAGGTCTTTTTGCGAGGTGACCAGCCATTTGCGTCCCGCTCACGTCACGCCATAGGCGGGAACGTTTGCAGTGGGCACGTCAATATATCCACTGGACAATATATCCACTGGACGCGTGATTAGTGGAGGACTGTTCTCATTACAGATGAGTCCAGGTTTAGCGCCCAATGCGATAGTAGGGTATCGCATTGAGTATTTTGATTTGGAGAGAACCTGGAACTTGTTTTTATCCATCACACATCCGTGAAAGAGATGTATACGGATCAGGCAGTGTCTGTGTTTGGGGTGGTATCTCTTTGGGTGGACGCACAGACCTCCATGTCTTTCCCCGTGGAAATGCTCACACCTATAGAGATGACATCCTTGATGCTTATGTGAGCCCTTATTCCGGGGCAATAGGTGATGATTTCGTGCTGCAGGACGATAACGCGAAATCGCACAAGGCTCGCATCGTGGATGTTTATCTTGAGCAGGAAACAATTCAGCGTATGCAGTGGCTAGCTCGATCACCGGACTTGAATCCTATCGAGCGTGTTTTGGACGCTTTAGGAGGACGTATAGCTGCTCTCAATCCTCCTCCTAGGATCCTAGCCACGCTTTCAACTTCTTTGCAAGAGAAATGGCTCTCACTTCCTACCGAACTCATAGACCGTATAATTGACAGCATCACACATCGCTGTATGTGCTGTATTGCTTCTCGGGGGGATCATACGCCCTATTAAAGACACTTTTCGTAGACCAAATTCACACATCCGATTTGTTCATTGTATACATATGCTAGTTTCTATAACACCATAATTCTCTGGCGATTTCTTTTTATGCTATTGTATACCTACCAAAGTGTTGTATAATGTGTATAAGTTTCATTAATGTCTATTTTTGAGTAATCGTTATTTTTGTGCCTTTTCCTTAGTTTTTGCTAACCCGTGTAGATCACAGTGGTTGGATGATATATAGTCGAGGGGAATGTACAGGGCAAGATAAGATATTTGACTTCTTTTTCATGCTCTTCAAACCAATATTTGATAGATTTAGCTCTATGTATAGGGGGATTATCATCCTGGAGAACGCCATCTCCTGAAAGATACCATGTTTGCACCACAGGATGGACTAGTGAGCTAAATTTTAGACATAGTCCTTCCCATTCAATCTCCCTTTTAGAGTTACAATAGGGCCTGAAGAAAAACATAAGATGCCATCCCAAACCCCGATAGATCTACCTCCATGATTGACAGTTGAGATGAGACAGCCAGAATCTTACGCTTGTGTAGGTATTCTCCAGACATACGCACGTCTGTTGCGAGTAACAATGTGAACAAGGATTCGTCGGACCAAATGCCATTTCTTAACATATTACTTGACCTGGATTTGCACTCGTGGCATCATTATGGACGATATTTTATATTTGCATGTCTTACAAGTGGCTTGGGATTAGCTACTCTTCCGTAAATGCTTTGTTTATGAAGTTCCCTTCTACCTCTAATGGTTGAACCGGAATATGGAGATGCAGTTTGAGATCTTAGGTCATTTTTGTTGGAGTTGTTTTATTTCTTCATGTGACAATCCCCTTCAATACCTCATCCGTCTCTTTCACCCACCTCTCCCTTTCGTCCACTATTCTGTTTGGCAAATGGTGTTTTTCCATGCACTCTGTATGCTATCATGACTTTCGATACCATACCTCGAAAAACACCTCTTAGCCTGGGGGTTGCAGTAACAGATACTCCAATTTAAACGAGCTACAACAATTTGCCCTTTTAGCAAGGTCTGCAAAATTTGACATTTACGCCGTTCCCCCCAAAAGCACGATGCCCTTAGCTTCATTACTCCTACCTGATAGTAGACACACTATATTATAATACACACACTATATTATATAAAAAAATACCTGTGGCCAGACTTTGTTTTTAAGGAATAAGAAGCACATTCATAACACCACTAATGTTGATGGGTTTCCATTATTTTGATAACCACCTTTATATATATATATATATATATTTATCAGTCGACGGATATCGTAATTTTGTGAATACAATAATTTTAAATCTACTGTGTACACTAAATATTTTTATCATGTCAAAAGTATTATATTCAATAATTAAACTCTATTTTTTGTCTGCATTTCAATAGGTACAGACCCACAATTCAACAAGTTTCGTTATCATCCTGTTTCTTGTTACCGAGATTCATTCTTTACACACATACACACACATACACAGAAATATATATATATATATATATATATATATATATATATATATATATATATATATATATATATATATATATATATATATATATATATATATATATATATATATAACCAAATACGCCTTTAGCCCAATCGTTAGATTCCAAATTGGTTCCAGGACCCCTTATTTCCCCAGACATTGGAATAATACTCTGATAAAGCGTTGCTTAGTAAATTCTAAATTGTTACCAGGGCCGCTTTATGCCTGACACTTGTCAAAACGCAGGAGTTTTCAGCCTGATGTAAGTTTTAAAGGATGCAAGATATTTTTCTCCTCAAATAATCATTATACAACGTGAGACTTTTTGAGGAGGGAAAACTATTTTTCTTGCTTAGGAGATGCCGTCGACATTTTGTACGATTTAATGCCTTGAAAAGTGAATAGACTGATTTTCAATAGAGTTCAAGCATTCTTCATTCAATTACATCCATTCAAACATTTTCTTTCATCATATCTGGAGGATGAATGCCTAAAAGAAAGTATGCTTACTGCATGAATACGGTAGTGACAGTGGCAGATTGATGGAGTTTTCGAGAATAACATGACGTAACTTGTTTTCTAGTTTTAAAAAATGTGAAATGAAATGAAAAATAATAAATATTTGTTCATCTTCTGATAAAGTTTATCAATAGAAACTACGGAAAATTTTGCTTGATACATTATATAAAATCCATTTTTTTTACTGATTTAAACTTTTTATATTGGGTCAAAAGTAACTTCTGTTAAGTTCAACTGGTATATATTGGATCCCCAATATGGTTCTATTGACTTATACTAGTTTGTACTGGTATTCTAGAAGATTTTTTCCTGGTTTGGGTTTGTGAAAACTGATGTATCAATATATTTCAATTGGATGTATTCACAAATACAGGTCTGTATTTGTGTAACGGTATATCTTTATTGATTCATGCTGTTCTGATGCTGCAGTATACTTCCATAAATTTCTAAAGGTAACAATGACATAATGTAAAAAAATGTATGTGTATTATTTTTCTTTGAATTAATTCATAAAGTGGTTTACTAGAGGTCTAAAAGGAATTTTCACCCCCTTGTTAAAGTATTGAAATTTTCAACACATTTCTTTTTAGACGCTTCTTTGCAATTACAAGTTTGTAAATAATGTTTTTGTATATGAAGAAGCTTATATAAAATACTATAAATGTAAAAAACTAAAATTTTTCTCTAGACAGTTGTTCACTGGACATCTAGTGTTGTCAAGTTGACAACTGACTTGAGAAAAATGTGTGTACTATTTTTCTCTCGTCTTATTCATATAGTGAATCTCGTCACTTATCCGCACAGTGCTGTCTAGTTGTTCCCTAGACAGCACTAGATAACGCATTTCACTATTTACGTCAATCGCTCAGGTATTAAAATTATTTTTGTTTGTAATAAATAAAGATAACAGGATTTTAAAATTTTAAAAATACACTAGCATTGAATTTAAAGGTTATTTTTTAAGTTTATAAGAATAATTTAAAAATATGCATTTTTTAGCCATTTATTATTAAAAGTTAAATTGAGAACTTACAACAGTTTGACATGGGGAATGAAAATTTGCTTGTTTAGTTGCACCGTATAAACTTTATTTAATTATAAGTGCTCTATGTGTCCGTTTGTTTCAACTCATTGATTCCAATTTTTTTTTCCGGCGTCAAAAGTGAATTACCAGCAAGGCAGGTACGGAATTCTCTCTCTTTAGGATTCAAATTAATGTTGTAAACACACTGAATTACATAGCCGCGTCGTTGATCATTCACCTACTCTCTCCCGCTGATAAAGTAATCAGATGATCTTAGGAGCCCAAATGAATTTTTTTCGCCTTTAATCTTTTTCCATACCACATAAGATGCTTTTTCACATTCTTTCTCTCCTTAAAAATGATGTATGGTGCATAAAATGAAATCTTGTATCAAACCTATAATCTTCGACTTTCCTTGCTAGTATTCTAATCGATTAACTCAGTGTCATGTCATTGATCAACTTTATATTCTTTGTATTCGAAAGAAGGCTCATACCCGACTTAGCTGAAAATAACTTAGTTTTTCTTAGGCACAGTGTAATTGTCGTACACCACTTCCATTCATTTTCAAACTATCATTAAAAAGGACTATGGAAATCATCAAGAATTGAAATCAATATTTTTTGCATCACGTCATGCGGTTAAATTTACTTAATGCATTAAAAATTCGGTTAAGTCATACTAGAATGCATACGATAGAAATCTTTCAGTACATGAATTCATGCTAAGACAAAACTTAACAAGCAATATGAAAAATTCCTGTTAGCTGAGCTAATAGTTCGAGCGAGTATAGAAAAACGGAAAATATGCATACTGGTTATGAACACGTAAAGAGTTAACAACGCTGCTGACCACTGTAAATGCAACACCCTGAAGGAAACATGCAAATAACATGAAATTTACAACATGATTTAGTGGAGGTGAAATATGCAAATGATTAGAATTTCAGTGCAGACGCACATCACGCGCGCCTGTGGCGCCACTTCAAAGCGCTATTTAAGGCTTGGAGATTTCGACGATTTCGGCAATTGTATTTTTCTTGTGGTTTTTTCAAAAAAACGATCAATTATGCCTCGTCGAAAACAGCGATCATCTTTTGATCAAGTATCCGAGTTCGACAGAGGAAGGATAGTGGCCTACCGAGATTGTGGATTATCTTTCAGGGAAATCGGTAGTCGTGTTGGACGAAACCAAACAACTGTAATGCGGCTATGTGATCGTTGGATGCAGGAGGGTACGACGGACCGGCGTGTTCGATCGCATCCACCTCAGCGCACCACTTCACGTGATGGCAGGCAAATTGTGCGCATGGCAGTGACGGATCGCTCAGTCACATCACGAACCATAGCACAGCACATGCAGTCTGTAACGCATCATCCAGTGTCTGCGCGTACCATTCGACGCCGTTTACAGCAGAGTGGTCTGTCCGCAAGACGTCCATTGCTTTGTCTACCCTTGACGCAGAACCACAGACGTCTCCGCCGCCAATGGTGCGATGACAGAAGGATGTGGACGGCAGAATGGAATGAAATTGTCTTTACTGACGAGTCACGCTTCTGTCTGCAACACCACGATGGTCGCATTCGAGTCTGGAGACACCGTGAAGAGAGGATGCTGAACAGCTGCGTTATGCACCGCCACACTGGTCCTGCACCGGGTATTATGGTATGGGACGGTATTGGATATCACTCTCGCACACCTCTAGTACGCATTGCCGATACTTTAAACAGCCAGCGCTACATCTCCGAGGTGTTGGAGCCAGTTATCCTTCCTTACTTTCAGGGCTTTCCCACAGCCATATTTCAACAGGATAATGCGCGACCACACGTGGCACGCATTGTCCAACGGTTCTTCGTCAATCGCCAGATTGAATTGCTTCCCTGGCCGCCTCGCTCTCCAGATCTTTCGCCGATAGAAAACATGTTGTCCATGGCTGCTCTACGATTGACCCAGATTCCATCCCCAGCTGCCACAGCAGATCAACTTTGGCAACGTGTGGAAGCTGCTTGGTCTGCTGTACCCCAAGAACTCATCCAAAGTCTCTTTGAATCAATGCCGAGGCGTGTGGCAGTGGTGATCTCCAACAATGGCGGCTACTCTGGCTACTGATTTTGGCAGGAACCACACTTCACAGAAGTCTATAAATTTAATCATTTGATACTTGGTCAACATGTTATCTACAAAATAAATTTTGTTGTGATATCTCTTGTCTTTCTTGGTGTTGCAATTTGGGTGGCCATCAGTGTATTCAGAGCTGTTAAATGAACTACGTATAGGGACACGAATCGTGATTAATTATAGTACAGTAAATCCTCGTTTATTTGACCTACATTTATCGGGATCTCCTGATTATCCGGATCAGATTTGTAGACATTATTTTTATTTAATGTTCACATTAGATAATAATTTTTAACTGTGATAGCCAGAACGTAACTACAGCTTTTAGTTTGATTCAATGTACAGTTCTTGTATAGATTAAACAATAAACTATGGTAATAATATGCTTTTTGTTGAGTTTAAGAAAGCTTAGGTAGACTTACCATTTTTTTTTGTTAAGGGATTCTGTGAAAAGTTATTTTTATATTTTTTAATTTCTTGTAAACAATACTTTATAATTTTGTTACAAAACATAGTTTTTTATCATAATAAACGATAAGTCTGCTTAGTTAAGGATTTTGTTTTTCTTATTACCCATATTATCCGGATTATCCGGTTGCTTATGGTCCCAGTTAGTCCGGATAAACGAGGTTTTACTGTAATAATAAAAACTAACAGGTTTTACATTACCTTATATTACCTCACTGCACGGTGTGTTGGTACCAATGTCTTCTATGTACATAAAAAAAAATTACAACAAAGGGAATTTCAAAAAATAGGAGGACTGGATTTTAAGTCTCATTATCCAGACAAAATATTTCTACAAAGTTTCTCTCCAATACAGAAAAACAAGATATGCGCCAAAGTCTAACTTTCCGTTAGGCCCACAAGGCATTCATCAGAATCGGCAGGTTATAATCTTTAAAAATAGGCTGGGGGGGGACAATATAGCCTATTGCAGCCATGGCTAAAAATTTCTACTGGCCATTCTAAGATAGGCAGGCAAGGCCATTTGGATCCCGTCTCTGATAAAAACCAACAGGTTTTCATCAAAGGAAAAAAATTACATTACTCTGCAGGCGAGCCATGTTGATGTTCTCTTTCGGACTTTTTATATTATTATTTCTTTAATCTCTTCCTTTCTTAAGTACGGATAATCCGTAACACGGATAAACACTTATCGATATTTGGGAGATTAGGTATTGGATTGACATCAAATCATTGATTTGAAAGTGCCTATGCAGTGTTTCTTTAATATCTTCCTTTCTTAAGCCCGGATAATCCGCAAAACGGATAAACGCCTATCGATATTTGGGAGATTAGATAGTGATTGATATCATATCGTTGATTTCAAAGGGTCTCTCAAGTATTTCTTAAATTACTTTCTTTGTTAATCACGGATAATCCGCAAAACGGATAAGCGCTTATCGACATTAGGGCGATTAAATAGTGGATTGATATCAAATCGTTGATTTCAAAGTGTCTCCCAGTATTTCTAAAATATCTTCCTTTCTTAAGCACGGATAATCCGCAAAACGGATAAACGCTAATCGATATTAGGGAGATTAAATAGTGGATTGATATCATATCGTTGATTTAAAGTGTTTCCCAGTATTTCTTAAATCTCTTCCTTTCTTAAGAACGGATAATCCGCAAAATGGATAAACGCTTATCGATATCAGGGAGATTGAATAAAGGATTGATATCAAATCGTTGATTTCAAAGTGTCTCTCCAGTATTTCTTAAATCCCTTCCTTTCTTAAGCCTGTATAATCCGCAAAACGGATAAACGCCTATCGATATTAGGGAGCTTAGATAGTGGATTGATATCAAATCGTTGATTTCAAAGTGTCTCGCCTGCATATCTTAAATCTCTTTCTTTCTTAAGCCCGGATTATCCGCAAAACGGATAAACGCTTTCCTATATTAGAGAGATTAGATAGTGGATTTATTTAAAATCGTTGATTTCAAAGTATTTCTCTAATATCTCCCTTTCTTAAGCACGGATAATCCGCAAAACGGATAATCGCTTATCGATATTAGGGAGATTCGATAGTGGATTGTTATCAGATTGATGATTTCAAAGTGTTGCGTGGTTCTAGAATAAAAATATTTTCCAAACATTAAGTAAATAACATTTTAAAAAAATCAAAAGTGGTATATCTAATTTCTTGTGACATTTATAAACAAGAAAATACACAGAAGAACGCATCTCTAATGAACACACAAACCTGTCTCAGCGAAAATCAATGTTATCTTTACTTTATCCAGAATTCTGTCAAGTAAACAGTTATTTCTTTTAATCAAAACAAAATTTTCTTTAATTTAATAAGCACCGTCTCCTAGATGGAGAGAGAGAGCGAAAAATTCACAGTAACGTCGAAAAATAATAAGATTGAAAAGGAAAATAAATAACTACGGAATGTGTATGATTTTAAATTCACCCTTGATATTTCTAACATTTCTTTTACATAAATACGAGAGGCAACTACATATATCAACACATGGAAGAGAAGAGAAATAAAAAATAATGTTTATTTATCCTAAAATAGCTAGTTTCTCGCCGTCCTAATTTTTCTGATAAATTCTTCGCGAAGTGAGAGAGAAAGAACAATCTGTTTTTCAAATAAGCTTTGCTAGAAGCCAAAAAAATATTTGATATGCAAAAGAATAAATATTCTTTTCGTCTGTAAGTCCGATAAGAAGTTGAAAATATACAATATTCTTTCTGTTTAACAGCTTGCTCGGAGGAAAAAGGTATGCGGAGACATTCAAAATACCACTAGAACTCCGAAAGGCGAGAGGAAACTTTCAGGCTTTATTGTTTGATTGTGAAGGTTTTCTTTTTTTTCTTCTTTCTTTTATTTTTTCGATATTTTACCTTACGAGAATATTAGTATTGTTTCTGTTTCGAAGATAAAATAGTAAAATATTTTAAAATTAAGTGCAGAGATATGGTTTAGAAAGCGGTGAATAGTAAATAACGAACACAAATTCGGTTAGATAATATTCTTTTCCTGAGGTTATTTTGTTCGATTTTCTTCCGCGGTTTTACCATTGGAGTATCAGTATTGTTTCGGTATCAGGTATAAAGAAGGGAAATATTTTGAATTAAGTACAGAGATGGGGTGTGGAGAGTAATAAATAGTTATATAAGCAAATGCTAACAAATAATTTTCTTTATTATAGGAATTTTTTCCTGTAAATATTTTTTGGAAGTATTAGTATAGTTTCATTTCTGAATATTACGACAAACTATTTTTAATTAAATCTCAAAGGTGTAGTATAAGAAGTAATGAATAGTTAATAAGCAAGGTAAGTCATATCAAAATACTACCGGAAATCAAAAAGAGGCAAGTAAACTTTCAGATTTTATTGTTTGATTGTGAAGTTTTTTTTTATTTTATTGTTTCGATATTTTACCTTACGAGAATATTAGTATTGTTACTGTTTAAAAGATAAAATAGTAAAATATTTTAAAATTAAGTGCAGAGATATGGTTTAGAAAGCGGTGAATAGTAAATAACGAGCACAAATTCAGTTAGATATTCTTTTCCTGAGGTAATTTTGTTCGATTTTTTCCGTGGTTTTACCCTTGGAGTATCAGTATTTTTCGGTATCAGGTATAAAGAAGGGAAATATTTTGAATTAAGTACAGAAGTAAGAGTTTAGACAGCAATAAATAGTTATACTCAAGTAAAATGCTAACAAAGGATTTTCTTCATTATGGATATTGTTTTATCGCAAGTATCAGTGTAGTGTTATTATAATTTTCTTTATGTTACGGAAAAATAGTTTTAATTTAGTCTCAAGGGTGTAGTTTAGGAAGTGAGTAATAAATAGTTAATGTGCAAGGTAAGGCATATCAAAATACTACCGGAATTCAAAAAGATGCAAGTAAACTCTCAGGTTTCATTGTTTGATTCTGAAGGTTTATTTTTTTTCCTTTCATTTTTTTCGATACTTTTCCTTACGAGAATATTAGTATTGTTTCTGTTTCGAAGATAAAATAGTAAAATATTTTAAAATTCAGTGCAGAGTTATAGTTTAAAAAGCGGTGAATAGTAAATAACGAACACCAATTCAATTAGATAATATTTATTTCCTGAGGTTATTTTGTTCGATTTTTTTCCGCGGTTTTATCATTGGAGTATCAGTATTGTTTCGGTATCACGTATAAATAAGGGAAATATTTTTAATTAAGTACAGAAGTAAGGGTTTAGAGACCAATAAATAGTTATATAAGCAAATGCTAAGAAATACTTTTCTTTATCATGGAAATTTTTTTCCTTGTAAATATATTTTAGAAGTATCAGTATAGTTTCATATCTGAATATTATGGAAAACTATTTTTAACTAAATCTCAAAGATGTAGTAAAAGAATTAATGAATAGTTAGTGTGCAAGGTAAGTCATTTCAAAATATTACCGGAATTCAAAATGATGCAAGTAAACTTTCAGGTTTCATTGTTTGATTGTGGAGGGTTTTTTATTCTATCGTTTCGATATTTTACCTTACGAGAATATTTGTACTGTTTCCGATTCGAAAATAAAACAGTAAAATATATTAAAATTATGTGCAGGGATAGGGTTTAGAAAGCAGTGAACAGTAAATTACGAACACCAATTCAGTTAGATAACATTTATTTCCTGAGGTTATTTTGCTCGATTTTTTTCCGCGGTTTTATCCTTGGAGTATCAGTATTGTTTCGGTATCAGCTATTAAGGAAAGAAATGCTTTGAATTAAGTACAGCGATAGAGTTTAGAGAGCAATAAATAGTTATACACACGTAAAGTGCTAACAAATACTTTATTTTACTATGAATATTTTTTTGTAATTTTCCTTTGGAAGTATCAGTATAGGCATAGGCATAAGCATATTTACCTTTAGAGGCTCCTGGAAGCTATAGCTCCATATCCTCTGTATTCAGTGTGGAATGTATCATGATTACCGTTCTCTAAAATTGATTATAATAGTACTGAGAGCGTGTGTGAAGAAAGAGACGATATTTTTTCTTAAAAAAAAAAGGTGACTTAAATTAAATTACAAAAAGGTTTAACAGTTAACGCTGGAAGGTAATGAAGGGATAATTGGGGGTGTAGAGAAAAAAAATTAATAAAAGAGAGACAGGATTTTGAGAAAATATTTTACCTGAGACTATCGAGGAAGATTCAAAGAGTAATGATGGCCGGACAGAGATCCAGTGAGAACGAAGCAGCAAATTCTACGAAGAGATCTAATGGGAAATGAGTCAGTGGGTGGAGCAGCATGGATGGAGCTGTGGTTGATTGTTCGGAAATCAGAAGTAGTCAATTGAGTGGGGGTTTGAAGCAAGGAGTGGGAATGGAAGTTAGCTACTGTGAATGGGAACAAGTCCAGGGTTTATTATCAGTGTGGCCTTAGGCCACCTGGGAAATTCTCTGGATCATAATCTGGGAGCTTAATTAGGTCTTCATTATTTACTGCATATAGGTTATCATAAAAGTTTTTTGCGAGTTCTCTGATATGGTGTCTAATGGGCTCTATTATCAAATTTCTATGAATCACTTCGTTACGGAGGTACCAAGGGACTTTTCTAATTCCGCAGAAGGTTTTATTTTGAATAGTCTGCAGTCTTTGATTGGGAGTGTCCGCTGCTGAGTACCAAACCGCAGCAGCGTAAAGTAAGATGGGCCTAAGGACAGTCTTATAGAGATGAAGTTTGTTTTCTATACTCATTTGGCTCTAGTACAGGAGGTGAGCTAAGTCCCCACGGGCTTCAAAGAACTTGCCAATGTTGAAACGAGTGTTTTTTTTCCACGTAAGTCTACTGTCAAGATACACACCATGATATTAAGTATCTGTAAATTTTCTTTTCTAAATATTACGGAAGACTATTTTAAATTGAATATGAAAGGTGTAGTTTAAGAAGTAATGAATATTTAATGAACATGGTAAGTGGTATCAAGTCTCACATTTCCTTATTTATGTTTTGTATGAAATTTTATTTTCTGGGTATCACTAATGTTTCTGACTCAGATATTGAGGAAAAGAAAGTCATAAAATAAGTAAATTAGAAAACAATCAAGATTCAATGTGTAGCAGAGGTATTGTTAAAAGTGTATAAAAAGAAATGTGATTTTATAAATATGCTTAATTTTACATATCACAGCATATGGGAAGGAATGAATTTCAAAGTATGATTTATAATAAATCATGATTTAAAATTTAGTTTTCACAACTAATAGTTAATTATATTACATAAACTACTTATACTGAAAATACATTATATTATCAAGGGTAAATAAGTTTCGGAAAATAAGTTTTTTTTGGAAGTCCGGGATAGCTTAATTTGTTGAAAATACGTTGTAAGGAGTGCTGTTGTAGTGAACGCCTTTTACAATAAATTGAACGCAAATTTGGCCTTTAGAGAATATTCAGTGTAGGCATTTATCGGCATACTGTATGGCGTAAAAGCGAGGTTGAATTGTATTAGTTTTCATATACTACAGACAAGGGAGTACAATTCTTCTCACAAAGGGAGATTTTTCACAGATAATGCAACCAAACCTTGACGTTATTTATAAAAATTATATTATACAGATACCCAGAACTGAAATTGTTTAAAAGTACCCAAGAAACCTCTTTAAGTGAAAACACTTCAACCTTTTCGGAGATAATTGACCGAAAATATATCACGAGTGGAATTTAAATTAGGAAGGCGCCATAAGCAGATGCAATATGAACCCTTTTATAGAAAATATGAAACGTGCATTTTCGACACTGAACAACGTTAAGTTGAAGGTAAATATAGTAAAGGAGCAGCGTGTGGGAGGATTTTTGGCATTAAACTATGTAAGTTGATGGCAAATATAGTAACTAGCATAGAGTAGGAACGTAACTTATGACTATTCCTGTGAAAGTAGCAATTACGGGAGCACTTAAGAATCGTAGAAAGCTGACAGAGTACCACATTTAATGCAACTATTCAAACCATTGAATGTAATCACCTAGATGCTTTATTTTAAATTAATTATTTTGATAATGCTTTGAAGGTAGTTATTCTAATGCTTAATGTCATGATTTAAGTTTAACACGTAATGTTGATCTGACACAGAAAATGCAATATATGAGAGAAAATTATGTTTAGAAATGAAAAAGGTATTTAAATATTTCGAATCATTTCCTTTATGAGAGTTGCGGTTTTACGAAATTATTATATAAAAGCTGGCGTCTAATTTTCGATCTGTGGGAAGTCAGATATTATTCTTTATAATCGCAGGAAAATTAAGCCAGTTCGAACGAATTTAAATCAAATATTATACATCGCGTTTATGTTTATATAATTAGTGTAAAGTAAAGAATTATTTAAATATCATTTATATATTTGAATATACTTATACATCCATTAGCTCTTAAAAGTTTCCATAATGATCACCTGTAGCTGAAAAATAAAAACGTCCAATGCATCTGGTTTTAGTTAACCTAAAATATTACTGGGTTAAATAGGAATTTTTCTCGTAAGTATACTTTGGGATAAATACATATTATATAAAGGGTTGTCAAGGAAGGTTTTGAAATGAAAATCGGAATTAAGATTTCTTCTTAACCAGGTAGGCGTCCTTAAAATTATTCCTATTTACCTTTAGAGTTTATTTATTCATGTTTTGAAACGTAAAAAGTCTTGACAATTTGAACGATAAAGAGAATACCTATTTGAAATGTTAAACAATCCTTGTCTTCATTTATTTATTTATAAACTGCAACATATACAAGCTGAATTTATCGTTTTTAAGACTTTCATTAACGAAAATATTAGAACTCATATTCGTCTACTTGTGTATGCACGTCACATTTTTAATTATCAGCATACCAGTTCTTGTTATTTCGCTCTTTGTATATTCATGAAGAGCTTCCATTTGCTTGAATCTGTTGAGGTTTAGTTAAAATGTCTTACTCTATTTTTCTGGATCAATTAGATAATGTATCATAGGAAAATATTTAAATATGTTGTGATTTTGCTTTCGTGTTTTTATATTTAAAATACGGCCAAACGCTTACGCTGATGATATCGATATAGTTACTAGGAGCGTACCAGCCTTGAGAGAAGCATTCTTCTCATTAGTGGTGGCTGCAAATCGTATGGGATTGATAGTAAATGATTCTAAAACCAAATATATGCCTGTACAGAAAAAAACCATTTGGTGATACAACCAATCATTTGAACATTGACTCTCATAAATTTGAAACTGTTCCTGGTTTTATTTACCTTGGATCTTTTGTTAATGCAAAAAATGATATCATTTCTGAAGTTCAAAATCGTATCTCACTGGCCAACAAAACCTTCTTTGGAATTCGCTATTTATTTCTCAGTTTTAAATTTTAGGTCTCAGTTTCTCTCCAGAAAAACAAAGCGTCTTATCTATAAAACTATCATTAGACCGGTCCTAATGTATGATTCGGAAACTTGGTCTCTAACAAGAAATGGAGACTACAGAATTGCAGTCTTCGAGAGAAGGGTTCTCAGAAGCATCCTTGGTAGTGTCAAAGAAAATGGCCTATGGCGGAGACGTTTTAATTCAGAAATCTATAGATTTTTTAAAGAGCCCGATATTATTAAAAGTTTTAAAATTTAAAGAAGGAACTGGGCCTCTCATATTGCTAGAATGGATGAAAAAAATCCAGTAAAGAAGATTTTTGTTGCAAGTCCCTTTACTAGTCGGAAAAGAGGAAGGCCAAAACTAAGATGGCTCGACTCTGTTGAATCATATATTAGAGTGATTGGGGTGGGGAATTGGCAGACCAGGAATGGTAGACTAGAAATAGGTTGTCCTGGAGGAATCGTCAAAAGTAGGCCCTAGCCCACCCTGGGCTTTCATGGCTCCGTGCCAAATATGATGATGATGAATAAATACATGGTTCCCCATATGCGGTTCTATATATTCAAGCCTAAATACAAATCAAACAGTTTGAATAGTACAGTTCTAGAGGAAATTCTACAAAGTACCTCTAAAAGACTTGTCAGTTTACTTAGGGAAAACGCCACTTTTTACAAAAAAGGGCAATTTAAAACTGTGAATGGGGTGTTTAGATAATCGCCTCCAGTAAAAATCACAGCTGAAATATACTGCTACACTAATTTAATCGAAATATGGATAAGATTGAAGCAATGTGGTCTTCACTATCTATGAAGACAGATTTCTTGATTTATGAATGGAGTTTTACATTTGCTAATGCTATGGCTGTTCCTGTCTTTCAAATCCATATGACATGTATAAGCGTCATCGACTAATGTCATCTGCAGCCAGCTCTTTAACTACTTGTCTCTACTGTATGTTTCTGAGTATAACAGAGCATCTCTCTAACAAACGGTTTCTTCTTTATTTTTCATGAAGGCTAATATTTCCCGAATACTCACAGACGAATGCTTATGATACTTCCAGTGGATAAAAGTGCTATAAAATTTTCACCTGAGTGGAAGTGACACGAGGTGTTTACGAATAAAAAAGGAAACGACCGGAAAGGAGATATTAAAACATTAATTTTCAGCAATTCAAAAAATCGTTGTACGATAAAAAAGATTACAAATACATCTTAGACATTTAAAATTGAAATATTAACTCACGAAAATTATTCTCTTATGGTACATTTTCTTTTAAGCTTTAAAAGTTTCAAAGTTATATATACTCACAATCAAGATAAATACTTATTATAGATAAATGGCTTACAAAAATTTTGAACCTGCTACTGAATTTAATTATTTTGCACCAAAAACGAATGATTTTAAATGTTTAACCTCATTTTATAAATTTTCATATTTATCTTATTTTACCCCAGCATTTTGTATTAATATATCCTATGCTTAATGCTAACGTACTTTAGTGTTCATATTTTTCCTCCAAATAAAAGATATTTTATCCGAAGGCTTTTCGAAACCTTTCTTAGTGATTTGAAATTTATTTTTCCTTAGTGGAACCACTTTTTCAGAGTAAAGTTCGTATTTGCATATATTATGTAGTAGATACGAGTACTGTCTGATGATTTAATGTAAGCGTGCAAGGTTTCTGTTTCCCCAATTTCCAATACTTCATAAATACTTTCCTCAAAACAGAAAACAATCTGCATTGCTAATAGCTTTGTGGGATGCAAAATACATATTCAGGGCTAAAAAAAACAAATATTGTGTTAGGACACAAATACTGAAGCGGGTGAGAAAAAAAATATTTTTTCATTGCTGCTGAAAGGAATGTAAACTGAAACAAGACTCAGATTATTCAGTGAGACAAGGGTTGGTTTAATATGACTAATAAAATGTCTAATTATATGGGCTTCAATAAATTGATATTTACCTCCATTATCTATTTACAAATGCAAACGAAGTTATACATGTACGAAAAGTGAATTTTCTTAAAAATAGATATTTGCGAGTGTATACTATTTATGAGTCGATGGATATCGTAATTTTGCTAATACAATAATTTTAAATCTACTGTGTACCCTAAATATTTTTATCATGTCAAAAGTATTATATTCAATAATTAAACTCTATTTTTTGTCTGTATTTCAATAGGTACAGACACACAATTCAACAAGTTTCGTTATCATCCTGTTTCTTGTTACCGAGATTCATTCTTTATACACATACACACACATACACAGAAATATATATATATATATATATATATATATATATATATATATATATATATATATATATATATATATATATATATATATATATATATATATATATATATATGCGTGTGTGCATGTTTGTATTAGGATATTCAGAATTTAGAAAGCAATCAAGATAAAGAATTCATTTCAAATTCCTCTTCTGCCATTTGTAGGTGGAGAAAGGTATCTTTTCTGACCCAGAAAATTATGTTTTTTTCCGAAATCAATTCGACGGAAATTTTTTAAGGCTATTTCCGATATTTAATTTTCGGTACTATTGTATATATATTGCTAGAAATATCGAAATTTATTAAGCTCTTTATAACCCAGGAAAAACGGGTGAACCAGTTCGGTGATGGTGTGCACAGAAGTATATTATGCCAACTGTCCTCATTTGAGGGTTATACCAAATTTTTTGTTTAATTGAGGTGAAAAATAAGTTTGAAACTCATATCTAGTTTTGTAAGCAAGATATTAAAAATCCGCTGCAGAGTTCAAGTGAAAAACGCGTTAATGGAGATACTTCACATGTTATATTAGTTACAAGGGAGATTTTTTGCAGATTTATTACAATACCATTTGCTATTCATGTGACGCTTTCAGTATTATAAAGAAATGTCATATTTTAAGGATATGCTAAATTTATATATGAGATGTATGTAATTCTTTCATCTTTTGAACATTAATAGACTATGTATCGTAACGAATAGTAAATATGGATATACATACTTCCGCAGAATCAAAATATTTGTATATGGAAATGTTTCTATTCTACTAAAAATATTTGTATATGAAAATATTTCAATTCTTGGAATTTTTATTTGAAAATAAGTTGTATCACAACTATCACGACTTTTATCTTTGCAAATGTCTGAAAATTCCTAGCTTAATAAGTTCTCATGCTAAAAATGTTTCATCTTCTCGATACATTATATACATAATGTTATTATACAGGAATATATTGTGCTATGAAATAATTAAGCATATTGTTACGAATTTTATAAATATTGTATTTTGTTTCGTTAAAATGGCTTTTATGGAAGAGCTCCTATAGCTATGTATTTAACATGGGAGTCTATGGGAATCTCGCCAAATATGAGAGCGATCGCTAAATTGGCGATGGATTTTGTGACTTATTTTGGTCGCCAGATTTGGCGATATTTCGCCAACTTGCCGACTAAACCTTTCTGGAATCTTCTAGAAATATCTAGCTGTGACTGACCTATATAGGGCGTTTTGGAAATCTATAAATAAATCTGACATTGTCATTAGTACTCTGTTCAATTTTCTAGTGAGAATTGAATATGTTTTAACTGCGTTAATTGGCGTCTATTGTATTGAAAATTCTGGTATCCTGACTTGTGTTTTTAGAATTTTCTGCTGTATAGAAGACAGTTGTTACGTCTTTTATGTTTGGATTTGTGTATACGCCTGAAGAATTTACAAAATAATAAATTGATTTTATATGAACTTTCTGAACAGATTCTTATTCAATCCTAACGGACACGGGAAAACGGAACAATATTATACCTTTAACCTATGGGGCACATAATAATATATACATATATTCCATAATTATTAATTGTGGTTAAAAATGTTTGGTTATGTTTCGAAAATGTAATTTTATTAATTTTTCTTACAAAGAGATTTAGAATAAGATATGGAAACAATATTTTTTGTGCTCTTAAATTCCTGTAGTTTAATTAACGTTGTGTTAGGGTGACCTGAATTATAGTTTTATTTGTAAAGGGTTGGATAAGGTTTTACAAGGAAAGCAAACTGTAGGAAACACACAATTTCGTAAAATCCAAAGTATGATGAAAGGGATGGGTGTTTGTTTCAAAATTAATAAATAGTTCATCGTCAGTCATTATGATGAATAGCTTTTGTGAATTGTTCATAGTTAAAATTGCTCTGAATTCTTCAAGGACGGACGATGAACTAATACCTTGTTCGAAGCCGACCCTTTAATTATGCGGTGGATTTTAAGAAATTGCGAGTTCCTGTATGCGTTGTGCACGAGTTTCCTGTTAGTCAAATATACAGTGCATTTATGTCTCTGTTTAAGTAACGAGACATCAAAACTCCAAAATGGTGAAGACAATATTAAAAATAATAAAAATGACACTAAGGGAAAAACAATCAAGGTAAAACATAGTTTCAGCTTTGTTTAGTGATAAAAAACAAATAAAAAATTGATTCAGAAATCTTAAAGAGAAAGGTCTACTTGCTTTAATAACGACTGTTTCTATTTTCACAACTCTAACCCTTACAATTTATCGTTTCACTTCCGAATTTCAGTTTGAATACTTAAGATTATGTGTGTGCACAGCAACGTTGCTTTACACTAGTCTTGAAAATTAAATGTTTATCTTTCAGTTTTTATTAACTAATAGAATATTACGGATTTACAAGCCATTTCTTTATATAATATTTACTTACGTGCTTAATGATTTTTAAAAGGTGGGAGGTATTGAATGCAAATTTACAGCGCCCCCCCCCCCCTCTGGTTTAAATAAACCGCCGTTTGAAGAAGTAACAAGCGCGAATGCAAATGAATGGGGATAAACGTAGATGATGGCTTTTCTAATGGATAAACGATGGATAAACGAAATGATGGCTTTTCTACTAGAGGGAAAATCCTGTGGATAGCGTACACGTGCGACAGTCAAAGGAGAAAACGGCACTAGGCAAGGCTATATGAAGGTGAGCATCGCAGAAAAAAAAATTGAAGAAGTGAAGATCAGTTTTCTGTGCAGCGTTCGAGTACAGCAATTGGGAATTGCCAAGCTCACAGTAGGCGTTTGGCGTTAAAGTCAAGACAGAAAAGGTTAGTGAGGCGAATTGTACAAGCAGTGGCGTAGCTGAATTCTGGCAGGGTCTCCGTAATATAGCTACCGGAATTAACACTCGCGATAAAATTCCCCGTTGCCTGCTAGAAACGAGTACGGTAATTATGTAGCCTAATTGTTGTTGTAATAAATATAGCTTAGTGTAGAAGACCTCGTCGCATCTCGTTAATGGTGAGTACGTTGTTTAATATATACTATATTACCTAAAAGGCAAAGAATTACAGGTGAAATTCAGTTTCAATGAAATGTGAGTAAACATATTGCAAAGCTGAAACCGCTATTTAGGAGGAATATGAATTTTCTAAAAAAATAAGGCGTCCCCCCCCCACCTTTATTTCTGCTAACGTAGATATCCAGCAATGCTCTGCTTCTGAAAGCATGATCTTAAATATAAATGTTTTTCCCACAGAAAAAAACTTATGGGAAAAGGAGATTTCAAATTGAAAATTTGATTAATTGAAGAAGACAGAGTAAGACATAAGTATTGCAAATGTAACATTTCGTTATTTTAATACAAGAAATACATATTAGGAAATTTCTTATTTATGTGGTCTTTATGAATATTTCTGCTATACATATACTTAAAAATGTTAATTTCATCTTCTGTATGAGTTTTAAGAGGATTATGTAGGGTTTTGATGAAGTTAATATATAAACTTTCTTGACATATTGTAAATCAGCCTGAATCCCAAAATACATTTAATACAAAATATAATGGATGGAAAAAATAAGCAACTTAAACATTATATAACTTAATAAAAATGAACAATAGTTATGTAGGATTTAGTATATAAGGCTTTTAAAATTAAGTCTTCTATTTTAACTATACCTTCATCTATCTATTCTTTATGTTTAAATTATAAAAATATTTAAATTTCATAAAAAAATCTTAGGTTTATTTTAGGGTTATAAAAAAATATGCATACAAGTCTGGTGAAAAAAATTGAAGAAAGTAGAAAATTTAACTAAGCATAAAGAATGCTGATTTTTGAACGTCTTTGTGTGATAGAACTTAAATTTTAAAAGCTCAGATTTAGAGCTTAAAGATTATCAAAATTTAAACATGTAATTTAACTATAAGTTTGTTTTAGGCTTGTCTTCAGCATAGCCATATTATCATAAAGCGAAAAAAATGTTTTCAAAAAGTGTAAACTTAATCAAAAAATCCTTCGATGTGAGTGAAAAAGGATAAACAAAAATTTGAATTCTGATTTCCTGATGCATGCAGGTCAAAATGCTGTGTTGGGAGCTTCTAAAACAGAATGGACATACATGGGAAGGAATCATTGAAAGTGACATTTTACAGGTTGACCAAATACCACCTTTAAGGTTTGATTATACCGTTTACGAAAAATTATTCATTATACTGACAGCGATAAAGAGATTCAAGAGGTCCTTGTACAGTCAACGAAATTAAAGTGACTTTTGATCACATGATTGATTAACTTTTTTTTATTTTACTGACTATGATTATTTGTTTAACTATGATTATTGGTATACTTTGAAAAAAAACAACTGTTTGCTCATTCTTAATGATGATTCAGAAAATTTTTAAATTACCAATGACATATAAAATGAATAGGCTTTAATGTAATAAACATAAAATAAAAGAAAGAGAAGAACAAATATTATATACGGCCCGGATTTTATGCTCACATAAACAGATTACATAAGGACACATTAAAGGCCCAAGGTAGCCTAGTAGTAGAACGTCCGATTTCAGATATACGATTGGAATAGTAAATTAAGATAAAATAATATTGAAAGAAGAGCTATGAAAGTATGGGGGACCAAGGTAGCCTATGGTAGAACGTCCGATTTAAGTACGTCCAATTTCGGTTATACGATTGGAATAATAAATTAAGATAAAATAATATTGAAAGAAGAGCTATGAAAGTATGGGGGACCAAGGTAGCCTATGGTAGAACGTCCGATTTCGGTTATACGATTGGAATAATAAATTAAGATAAAATAATATTGAAAGAGATATGAAAGTATGGGGGACCAAGGTAGTCTATGGTAGAACGTCCGATTTCGGATATACGATCAGAATAATAAATTAAGATAAAATAATATTAAAAGAGATATGAAAGTATGGGGGACCAAGGTAGCCTATGGTAGAACGTCCGATTTCAGTACGTCCAATTTCGGTTATACGATTGGAATAATAAATTAAGATAAAATAATATTGGAAGAGATATGAAAGTGGGGGGGGGGACCAAGGTAGCCTATGGTAGAACGTCCGATTTCGGATACACGATTAGAATAATAAATTAAGATAAAATAATACTGAAAGAGATATGAAAGTATGGGTGCCCAAGCTAGCCTAGTGGTAGAGCTTTGCCTTTTGGTGCCGAGGTTGCTCGGCTCGCATTCCGACAAGACGCATTACCTTCGTGTCTGCACCGGATATGGGCATGTTAAATCTGTATAAATAAAAGTCCTTCTATGATGTCAGAGAGGGTGGGAAAAGGTACGACTTCCCCTGATATCACCCCTGGGGGTGCTCGATCAATATTGAGGTGGCACCTCGTTAAGTCGGACACCAACATTTGTGATGTTATTATAAACCGGAAACGCACCCCTCAGGCTGCAAGCCTATATGGCCCTGGTCTGGTAAAACAAGATGGACAAAAGACATAAGCAACAACTACTACAACAACCACAGGACATATTAAATATAAATTTTGGCTGATGAATTTAGTTCTTGAGTATGACGTAAATGACTTCTAGTCCTTAGTCATTGACAGAATAATTTACCACTGGAAGGGTCCAGGGGTAAAACCACTTTATTCCAAAAACTTTGTTTTGAGAAAAACGAATTTGAAAGTTGGAATAAAGTTGTCTTTCCCCGGCACACCGAAACTTAAATCGCTATTTTTAATGGCTTTAACTACTCAACGATAGCATAATTTTCAAGAAACCAGTAAAAAAAGTGCCTATATTTTCCGGAGGACTCCATTTATATCTTGATCTGCCACATTATCTATTTAAAAAAAGAACCCATTCCCTATTACATTATAAATAGTCTGGTGCTGCCATCTGGTATGTAAAATAAGAAATAAAAATTTTTCAGGGTAATTGAAATGGATTGTTTTTAATTTTTTGGTGTGTTACTTTTGAACACTCCAGCCTGGAAATATCACGGGCAGGAGAAATAGAAGTTGGAATAAACACCAAAACTTAAACGCTATCTTTAACGGCTTTAAAGTGGTTCTGTCCCAGATATGAATGCACGTGGTGTTAATACTCCTTGAGAGCTACAAGATGGCACTGCTAACTCATTTTCGTAAAAATAGCTCTAAAGTGGTTTTATCCCTAGACCCTTGAAATGTAAGTGTGAAGGAACTTCACACTGATCGAGCTGCCCCGAAACATTATATCAACAGATGATAAAGTATTTCATGTAAATTCTACAGCAACTGAACTACCCGGTGTTCCAATGAAATGTGATTTCCCACGACTCTCCTCACATATTTTCCCTTAATCTTTGAAGCAAATAGCAACATATAATGGTTTGTATATGATATTATATTCCCTTATATATTTTCAATTAGATTTTTTTACTTTGTTTATTTTTTACGTTGCATGTTTTCATCTAAATGGCAACAGTTTCATTTTCCAATGGTCGGTCCTCAATGCAACGACAGCGTGCTTGGGACCAGAACTCAAGCCTCCAAACGTCAAGTTTGGTATTCTACCAACTGACGTCCTTTATGGAGTAGTGTTGTTATCTCACACCTTACGTTAACCTTTATTTTCCACTGGACAACATCATGAACATTAATTTAAGACGGAATAAATAAACATTAGGAAATATAGCATAAGCGTGCTGGAGAAAACAAGCTAAAAACATCAACAGAACGTATAGCTTATTTATCATAATTGTATTTGTATATATTATTCAAGATGAAAAATTCTGGCGTATGAGCGTGTTAACAGCGTATAAAATGAATAAATTTCTAATCTTATTAAATAAGATTGTTTCTTTTCTTGCTTTTGTTCCCTATTACTGAAATAATGCGAGAATAAAATTTATGTCCCGGATTTCCTCTGCAGGCAAGTAAACAAATATAATTCTGCTGTATTACGTAACATCCCTGTAAAACGTGAGGGTGTAAGACCCGATTACGCAAGTAGAATACATTTATGAAAAATGTTCACGACGTATAATTTTTTATACAACTTTTTTTTGCGTTTTTATTTCAGTAGATCCTTTTATTAATTCAAGTACTTATGCGTGCATTACAAAACAAGACGATTCTAATAATTAAAATTAATAAAAAATAATCATTTTGTAATTCATTTTTGAGATAAAAAATAATTATTTAGTAATTAATATTTTAGAAAACGTCTTGTATACATTGCATATAAATAATTATTTTGCTCATTCTTAAAAACGCGCAAATTTATAAAAAAAAGTTTTTATTTCACTATGTATTTTTATTCAGCAAACTAATCTACAAACAAATACAAAGCCTAACTTAAAGAATCCAAATTGATTCACGAACCAAAACGAATCTAATTGCTGAATGTACGCCTTTTGTTCATAATTAAGTTGTTTGAATTGAAATAATAAAGCTTCGATAGAAACATTGATGTGAAGTCCTTCCATGAGGTCAGTGGACAGGGATAAGGTTTGAACCCTCCAGATGTCACCCTTGGTGGGTCGGTTAAATTCGTCCCTCGGTTTAAATTCTTGTGGCACCTGACCAAGTCGGACCCCGAACTTTGTGGTGCCATTGTAAAACCGGAGGGACATTCATCTGCCCGATGCAATCTATGGTCTGGAGTTGTTTTGGCCAGGAAGGGGGCAAAAACCCAAAACCAAAATTATTGGAATTTATTGTCATTAGCGTCAGGGCTTTACTTAAAGGTCTTATTTCAATAGTGGTCCAACTCCATTCTTGTTCATTTTGAGATACAGAGCCTTAAATTCTGATGAGTGCTGAGAAATGACTGCTGAAATATGATTTGTAATGCCCTCTGTTCTTGGCAGAAATAACCTGGAGGTGTACCAGTTTAAAAATAAGATATAAATGACTTGTATGAACATGAACGTGAGGCTAACTCCATTTTTTTAAAAAGTGAACTTGGACCACTATTCATATAAGGCCTTCACTTAATAATCATTTTTTAAAATTTATTGAATCTTAAGCGTGAGCCAGAAGCAGAGCCCTATTTAGAAAATCCTTGACTATAGGCACAACTCGGGATGGGGGGCCCCCTAGCACTGATGTGGGCGTAACATTTCCAAAATTGACCCATAAAAAAATAATCAGGAATCATTGTAAAAGTACCATTTTACCAATAATTGGATATTTGAAGCGTAGTATCCTACAACATTATCAAATAACAAAAAACAATGCAACATATTAACTTCATAATTAAAACACCAATACAATGCAACCAGAAAAACTTTTTAATCCCTTATATACACTATAACATACATATGATGAGCTATACATATAACTATACATATGGTGAGCTATACATATAACTATACATATGATAAACCAATGAATCAAATTTGAAAGGATATATAAAAATAATTGCTATTAAAAAAGGTAAAAAAAAAAAATTAAATGGGAATTTTCTTTTTTTCTTTCAAATAAAAATTTTTGGGGGACACGCAACATTCGGGGGGCCCTAGGCCCGGGCCTACCGGGCCTAATGGAAAATCAGGGCCTGGCCAGAAGTATAAAGAATTCATAGAAAACCATCCGATGCAGAAATAAATCTGTGGACATAGAATCTTAGTTCATTTAATTTATGGCATAAGACATATAATGCATATTTCTACTAAAAACTGCATTACCTTCAGTAAATTAGGGAATCCTATCATGCTCATAATAAAAGCCAAACTTACTCCCATTATCCTTGTTAGATACTGAAAAAAAATTTGCATTTAATGTTTTTAGAATCAGAAAGATAAGAGAAATCTAAACAGGCTACTACCACAATGTTAAACGGAAAAAAATATATTTCTTATCTAAATACTTGTGGTAGTAGTTTTTAATGTAATATTTTCATAATAATTAAATGAATATACTATGAACTCTTAATTATCCATGCTAATTATTGTTCTGGTGTGCATAAAAAAGAGGATAACAGACCACATCCAAAGATCGCAAAGTATACCTTTCGAATGCAGTCCTTGAGAATTTAAAAGAAAAACATATAGCGTCCTAAATGATAACGTAATTAAGATAGTCCAAAAATGATAATATAATTCACAACGATTTTAATATTTTTCTTCTAAAAAAATTCTAATTAATTACATTGAATCATACTATTACATTAAATATATTCCTTTCTTTACAGGTATGTTGGTACTCTTTTGAACACACTTATTTAGTTTTTTTAATGGTTTTTCTTCATTATTTTCGGATAATCTGTACACGGTAATCAAGAGTTATGTTTAAAATATTCAACTGACGTGTTTAAATAAAATATACAATGTTATATTATGTTTTAACAGGTTCCACAAACAATTTGAACACAAATAGAAGTTATATTTAATAATATGTTAATTAGATTTATGCCTTGAAATTTTTTAATAAGTAAATATCATTAAAAAAATTAATATCATTAAAATAAGTAAATATCATTAAATGTTGTTAGTGATGATAATTAAATGTGATATAAATGTGTTTTATTTTATATATATGTATATGTGATAATATTACTAACTACCTATAATAGTCCATTCTGAACTTCATCTCTGTCCTGGTAACCTCTCTTTCTTCTCTTTGGCGAAACGCCTCGCCTTTCCACACACTAACTTCCTCCGCCAATTCTGGCAACTTCTCTGAGATAATTTGTTTTTGGCGCTCTTAAGTTAGACACTGGACTGACTCGAAGCGAATAAGATGTGTTGCTTTACTTGAAAATAAATTCGTTTGTTCCTGAAGCTGATTTTCTTATGTTCCGGTCACGATGTAAGCTACTATTTCATGAGATGTCCCATTCCGGACATTTCATATATATATATATATATATATATATATATATATATATATATATATATATATATATATATATATATATATATATATATATATATATAATATATATATATATATAATATATATATATATATATATATATATATATATATATATATATATATATATATATATATATATATATATATATATATAATATATATATATATATATATAATATAATATATATATATATATATATATATATATATATATATATATATATATATATATATATATATGTTGTGATGAAAATCACATGCTTAAAATGAATTTGACGAAATGGGAACACACATAGAAAGCAGTCGCTATTGGATATGTAGTCGGGAGTATTTGATAAGAGAAGCACACTCGTATAGCCAGAAATACACGAATTGCACAATATAACTGACTTTATTCATCATGAAGTACTACGAGACCATTATTCCAGTACTCCACTATAAGGTAGACTACAAAGAAGGTAGACACACAATACATCGTTGACAGAAGTGTCACACATGACAATATAGTGTTAGACAATTACGGCTATCGGATCTGCAGGAGCGTGTAAAGAACTTTACATCGGACAGCAGCGAAAGCAGGACAGGACAAGGCAAGAGCGAAAAGAGCACGCGAAAATCTCTGTTCAACATTTTGTACTGAGTATTTCCCCATATTCCCACTAGGGTTAGAATTATTCAATTGGCTGCAATCGGACATATAACTTAAACATGTGAGGTATCAGTAATAGTCGCGTGGTTTTCGAACGTGCCATGCATGATGAAATAGACGCGTGGTTCGGGATCACGCGCCTATGAGTTCTGTTAATTATATATTATCCTGCGTAATGATCAGCACGTGCATTAGGGGGTAGCATAGATGGTCAATTAGTTTAATCCTAGGTTGCAATTTGTAAGAGGGGCTGTGCTTTATTGAAAGGATAATTTAAGATACGATTTAGATTTCTAAGACAGTTAATAATGGCGGGGCGTTATTGTTATGTATATATATATACATACATATATATATATATATATATATATATATATATATATATATATATATATATATATATATATATATATATATATATATATATATATATATATATATATATATATATATATATATATATATATATATATATATATACTTTTATACATAGAGAGAGCGAGATAGATATTCTATTGAAATGTTTAAATACAGTAAAAAACTTAATATTATGCTATTTAATACATTGCATATTTATTATACATAAATCAACAGTTTTATTTAATACATATATACACCAGTTTATTGTTATGATATTTCTTAATAATTAAATAAATTATGTTACTAGCAATGGTAATTAAATACAAAATATAAAATGCTCGCTTTAAAGCTCTGATTACAAAATTCCAAAATTTTTATTCTAAATAAGTAAAGCATCGAGTTAATTCCCATGTAACACCGAAAACCTCACACGATTCACCAAGAAATACTAATTTACCGTTTTATGGCTTCTCTTACGCGAAACAGCGTTAAAATTAACAAGATTTTCGCACTTTTGATGCTTAAAATGAATTATTGTCTGAAAAGAAACGCCCGCAATAAAAACACCAATAAAAGGCCGTGAGCGTAATTAACGAATATTCACCAATGGGGCCCGTTATTAGTGGATCATCATAAAACACAAAGACGGAGAAGATTTTTATATTTCGAGGTAATTCTTTTTTTTTTAAAGGTTCCGCTTCATTAAAAAGCGTTTTATTCTAATGCTATATCCTTGATTAATTAACCCAAATAAAATTCCCCCAACTAACAAAGCATTTCATATTTAAGCCTTTTCATTCTATTTTTGCAGAAATTCACACTAAAACTTTTCAAATAAGGCAGCGTATAAAACTAGAGCTAATTTTTTTGTTGTTGTTTTTAGCGGAATAGCGCCAGTCGACCATAAAACAGAAGGTGGGGAGATATTAAAGAACAAGTTCAAAGAGGAAGATAATGGTATGGAAGCATTTATACGGGGGAAGAGAAAAGGAGAGACAGAAAAAAAAGGTAGAAATTTATAACTCCTTCTTTTCCCAGTGGAAATTTACTATATATCTTTAATGATAACAATATACACTGATATTTAAACAGAAACAGGAAAAAATATTGATTGAAATGACAAATATATTCAAGAGGGATTAGTTTGTAATGTTGTTTTCGTAAAATTGTATTTCTATCCTCAAAAATCATGACAATTCTAAATTAAAGTTATTACTTAATAATATTACAAAAAGTGTAATCATTGGCAAAATATTTTTCCTTTTAAATGCATCGAAGGATGTAAAATCCGAAAATGTTAGAAATATGACCGTTGTTAATTAAATTAGAGAATGTAATAGCCGACTTACAAAATTTTAATAATTCGAATCTATATTTCGTGAAACATTTGAGTACAAAAAGTGCTGGAATCTTTATGCCCAAATGTGTCGCATTATCAAACATGTTTGTTACGTGATTCTCGCATCTTCCCCGATACTGACGGGCATCATATGTTTATTGAGTTTTTAACTCCATGCAAGTGTATTTCCCTATTTTTTACCTTACTGCAGTATTTTGTAAAATTGGCAGCAGTGTTATTTATACTTTAGCTTTGGCAACAGTTGTTTTTTCATGTTCTATTTATTGTAGACATGAAGCTAAAGATAGATTCATAACAGCTGTAGCTTCATGGTTGTAGGTTTGAGAGCTACGGATGAGGGGGGGGGCGTATCTCCTTTAAGATCCCTAACCATGTATTGTTAATCTGTAAATAATGTGTTCCGTCCATAAAATGTTAATTGCTTGTTTTAATCGGAAGTGAGATTAGAAATAATTTCAATGAGGTTCACAAACATTAACTTGTATTTTGAGAAGTTAAACAGTGATTCGTGAACAAAATTCGTGAACAAAATCGTTCAAGCATTGTTTAAGATGTCAGTAAATTAGTTTAAGTATGGTGCTATCATTTCTTTTAATGCTCTCTTATCTTTAACTAACGGTCATTAACTTTACCCTCAAAAGTTATAACAATCCAAAATTAATGTTATTACTTAATAATATTACAAAAAGTGTAAACATTGGCAAAATATTTTTATTTTTAAATGCAACGTAAAATGTAAAATCCGAAGTGTTATAAACATGAACGATATTAATTAAATTGGGGAATGCAAAAGCCGACTTACAAAATTTAAAAAATCTGAATCAATATTTCGTGAAACATTTGAGTACAAAAAGTGATGGAATCTTTATGCCCAAATGTTTCGCTATCAAGCATGTTCAAGCATCGTTTAAGATGTCAGTAAATTAGTTTGATCATAATTACGGTGTTCTCGTTTCTTTTAATGTTCTCTTATCGTTAACTAACGGTCATTAACTTTACTCTCAAAAGTTGTAACAATCCTAAATTAATGTCATTACCTAATAATATTACAAAAGGTGTAAACATTGGCACAGTGTTGAATTTCAACACAAAATGTAAAATCCCAAGTGGTAGAAATGTGTCCGTTCTTAATCAAATTAGGAAAGGAAAAACTCGAATAACAAAATTTAAAATCCAAATCAATATTTCGTGAAACATTTGCGTACAAAGTGTGATGACATCTTTATGCACAAATGATTCGCATTATCAAGCATATTCACACGTCGTTTAAGATGTCGGTAAATAATTTTGAGCTTAAGTACTGTGCTCTCGTTTATTTAAAATCTTTCGTATCGTTAACTAACTGATATTAGCTTTAAAAATATTTTTTTAAATGTGTAGATGGATTTTTAGATGGATTCTACTTTCTGTTGAATACAGAAGATCTGACTTTTTCTCCCCCTTTCTTTCTTTACTTTCTTTATTTAAAAATGTAGTTATTGTAAACTTTCCACGGATACGATACATTTAGAGCTATAGCAGACATCATAAGTTCGAAACTCTTGAACAAATGTTTTCCTAATCATTTTTAGTATATCTACAACATATAAGTACAGCATGTAAAGAAATGCACAAATACTTTATTTAGAATTCATGCACATAATTTACTTTTAATAATGCATATTAAATATTATATTAATTGTCAGTCCGAATAATCTTTTGTCATATTATCAATAAGGTATACGCTGTAATAAGGTAATACGCAGTCAATAAGGTATACATACTTTGTACGCAGTATCAGTAATAACTAACTCTCAGCAGGTATTTTAAAATATCTCATGAGTGGTATTCTTTTATGCTCATTAGCCCAAGCTAAAATATGTATGATAAAGTAACCGTGGAAAGAAAGAACCAAGTGATATACCAAGTAACACAAAACCGTTGAAAAATTGTTGGGCAACCGTTTTTAGCATTGTTAGCATAATAGATGAATTTGGTCATCGGGGTTACTGTAAAACAACGGTTGCCATTACAGCTCAACCAAACGGTTGGCTATTAGTTGGAGCAAACTATGGGAGAGCAGTTCAACTCTCATTTGCAGCTGCTACAACAATAATTTTTAATTGTTGGCCCAGCATAAGCATTTTGTTGTTGGGCCATATTTTTTTTAAAGTACTGAGAACGGTAAAAATATCCCATCGATATAACAAACATTTTTGTGCCAACGATATGTGTTACTTGGGATATTGTCTTTCCTACATCCTATTGGAAATTCCGTAAAAGCTTTGATAAAACTTACAACCTCTTGAATGAATATGGCTGACATCCAAAGATAGGTCGCATGAACTAAATTTGATGTAATTTTCAATGTCTGGCTGATCGTTCAAAAATGGAGGTCAAACGTTGATACCACTGCTTCAGAATGTACGATGCATGTTGCAAGATATTACAAACCTTAAAATGTAACGCGAGAGTCCCCAAAACCAGGAGAATGTTTTTTTATATTGAAATTTCTCTTTTTATCAGTCCTATACAGGCTCAGAAAACTACTCCAGGGTCACAGAATATGCTTTACAATTTGGTAACATTGGATTTACTTATTTGTATGCTTCGAGAAAGATCATCAGCGTGTTCTCAGTATATAGTATACATCAGGCTTTTTATATTGGTGGGGATTAATGCACAGATAATTCAAGAAAATAGATAAAACCACGAATACATTTATCATGGCCCTCATAAACATTTTTTCTCGATTGACTTTATACCCATTACACTTCCAAATAAAAGCAAAATTAGATGATTAATTCCTGCAGAATTTTATAAATTCAAAATTACGAAGTCAACAAAGTTGGCTAATGCAAACACAGAGTTCCGGACAGAGTCCCTGTAGACTAAAATTCTATAGGGTGTGTCAGAATGGACCCCCACATTTCACAGGGCAATAAAAAAATTAATATATATATATATATATATATATATATATATATATATATATATATATATATATATATATATATATATATATATATATATATAAAGCTTTATATTTTCGAAAGTACTTTTAACAACTATTCTTTTTCCACTAGGTTTTGAAAATAACATCACTCAGATGGCTCCCTTTATTTGCGATGCACTGCCGAAGCCGTTCTCTAAAGTGCTCCACCACTCTGTCGCTCATCCCTGGGGGAACTGCGACAACCTTTTCACGAACAAGGTACTCACGATCTCATTGCACATTTTCATGTGTTCTAATGCTCCGAGGATGACCACTTAGTATATTTGGTAATGCATACCCACTTGCTGTCACGTTTGAATCCCACCACAGAATTGTTTTTTGATCCGAAAAAGCAACAGTTAAATACGAGGGATGGAACTTTAATAGTGGCAACACTGTTGTAGAGCCCACGCAGAAGTACCCAGGAAAGCAGCTTACACCCCACGTACGTCATATACCTGCCTTAACTTAGAGATAATGCTCTCTCCTCACAAACATCACACGCCTGCACAGTGACAGAATGAACACAGCCATGTTTTAGTTACTGGTCTATCGTACGAAATAATTTGTTGCATCGTACTGATGGAAGGAAAATGCTTGTGCGAACACTGTGGCTGATGTGTTTGCTCTCTGGGGCTGTGAAGTGCTCTACCATTACACATATTCCCCAAACTTACGTCTCTATGGCTTCGATCTCAACCCCAAGAGGAAGGAACCTCTCCGTGGATTCCACCAGAGATTTTGCAGGATGAAGATCGCTCCATTCGAAGGATAAACAGATTAGGTGCTGCCAACGACATCCTGCAGCTTCCAGAACGATAGCAACGGGTACGAAACAATGCTGGTTACTACTTTGAAGGGCTATAAAAGTTTCAGCCCTGTATCTCCTTTGTATACTTTGTACATACCTAGTTGCCACTATTAAAGTTCCATCTTATGTAGATCCCGAATCACGCCTTTAATGCCCGCTGCATTGCGATTGCAGGATTGTTGTTTTCAAAGAACGCCTCGGTAACGAAATGGATATGCTCTCAGGACCAACTCATGGTGTTTACTGAGAACTAGAAAACCCGCCGGAACTGTTGCCACCTCCCGCGACGCGCTACACACACAAGCACACACATACTCCCTTACCAGTGATCTGCAGAAATTCGGGAGTCCATTCTGACCCAACCTATATGAGTACATACATGTAAAGAATTATAAAAGCAGAAAATCATTAAAATTTACATAGCAGTTGTACGATCATTAGAATATTTAAGAATAGAGAAAAATTAAAAGAAAAAATCAACTTGTACGATCATTAGAATATTTAAGAATAGAGAAAAATAAAAAGAACAATAAACAAAACTTAACAATTAGTTAAATAAGGTTTATTTTGTTAATGGAATTTATAAATAATACAACTGAGATGCAATGGGAATTAATTTACAATAATAAGCTAGAATTTACTTACCAAAAATGGTGTGGTTGAATATTTTAAGCAAATCCATTAGTTTTTTGCCATAAATACGTTTTAAATAAAATGCCATAATGTGATTTAACAAAAAATCCTGGATTTTCCGATTTTTATAAAATAATTGGAATTTCTCAAAAGAATGAAAGAATAGGATAACATAGAATAGTAGCAAAAAGCGTTTTCAAGAGAAATTCCACCATAATTATAGAACAACTCAAAAAAATCAGCTTGAAAATTACCCAAAATGCATCCTTAATGTCTAACCAAATGTCTATTCAAAATGTCTTTTTTTACAATGAAGAGAATAAATAAAAAAGTTCTATTAAGTTTAAAGCAATAATGTTTAAATAAATTATTCCAAAAATTCTTAAAAATCTTGAAAGAAATTTACCATTTTAAACATTAATCTTTAAGCTATTAATTCTGATGCACAATAAATATTATTTTTAGAACATAAACAAAACAATTTTATAGGTGCTGCCATCTTTTGACAGAAAGGTGAAGCAATGCTGAACAGCAGTTATATACAGTACTATACAATGGAGACTGGCTCTTTGTTATACGGAACTATTCTTTCTTTTTATGCGCAGAATAAGAAATGTGGATATGTTTGTATTAAAAAATATTTTTTTGTATAATGTGATATTGTTGAAAAACAAGCATGTTTTCAAATTTCATACAAAAACAGCGAAAACGCCTAATCTCATAAATACATAAAAGAGAAAGCGATGAGAAGATAAATAAGGTATCCTTTTATATTATGGAGAATAATGACACAATTAATGATATGATCTAGAATTCTGAGCTTCCAAATCTTAGTTATCAAATTCGTATAAATCAAGATCAATGTACTTTAAACCGAAAATCGTAGGATTCGATATTAAAGACTGTTTTGATTTTGAAACTCAGAAGATTCAGCTTCTAGCTAAAACATTATTTGATAGTGACATTCATCTTCATTAAGACGTAACATTGATGTTTATCTTTTTTTATATAGGAGGCAGCGCTTGTTTTTGATCTTCAAAAAGGGTTTTTATCGTTTCGCAAAAATGAAAACTCCTCTTCCAGTTCAAGACTTAATACCCCTGGATATGTAGTCAAGAAGTTAGGAATAGAAATTTGACGGGAAAAAAATTAAATGAAATTAATGAGTTGTATTTGATATTTTTTGCATGCTCTTGGAAAATGAAACTGTGCTGTTCTGTATCAAATTATAGGAGACGATTTTTTATGAATCGGGTAATTTTCAGTCATGCTTTTTTTTGGGTAATGACAAACTAATATTTTGGCACTAGAAATTGAAATCATCCCCGATTTCATGGGCTCTGATTCAATGAATATTTTGAATTTCCATTTTCCTATAAATACTTTTCTGGAAAAATTTGAAGATTTTGAATGTGCAAGCTAGAAAAAACATAAGTTATTCAATGAGTCAAGTTGATTATATTTCAAGTAAATCACAGCGTATCACTGAAGGACGAAACAGGATAAAACGATTTTATTAAACTTAAGTATTTTTCACTATAATCTTCCTATTATCTGAAAGACAGAGATTGAATTACTGGCTTAATTAACACGAGTAGATGATTTAGAGTCATAATAATTACAATATAAAAAGAACTTTTTATATACCATGTTTTTAAATTTTCTGTTGAATCATATAAACTTGACAATTATATGTATTAATAAATATATTTTTAAATTTTTTGATGAATTATCCCATCAACTTGAAAGAAAATGAAGTTAATTGGAAGTTAACATGCGTTTAACTTTTCGTTCCCATTCCGGCCGATAGATGGCTGCACCAGTCTACAAAACAAAATTAACTGAAAAAGAATTCAAATCTGCTTAAATATGGCTAAAAGTATTAAAATAAAGCATTGTCATCGTGTTATGAGCTATTCTAAGAGTTTTAAATGTCTAGCTAGACGGAAAATTATATAAAAATCGATTGCAAGATTTGTACCGGACAGACACATACACACACAAACAAACAAGTTAGCGAGTTAATAAAAACATGGTAAAAATAGCCTAAAAGTGCAGAAATCTTAGGATTATTTTCTGTGTTATGGTAAATATGCATAATGTCCTATATCTATACATTAATAAAATGTGTAACTTACTAACACTTGGTATGCAATTAATTGCCCAAAAGAAGATATTTTCAAATTTACAATTAAATTACCTAAAAATGCAACCGATAGAGAATTACTTTATTCTCCCAAAGTGTAATTACACAAAAACGGAAAGTTCATAAACGTTAAGAAAGTCCACAATGGAAAGTGGGTTCATGGAAAAAAGTTATGCTCCCTTGCAGGCGAGTAGATGATCTGGTGTTGCTTCTTCACTCATACAGATGGAGAACAAGGGGAAAACCCTTTTGCCTCCCGCAAAAATCACAGCTCTTGTATGTCCAGACTTTAATCGTGAAATTCAACTATCAAAGTGACGGGAGAACTTGAAGTGTAAGATAATGCCTGGTTCACAAGGTATATACACCAGTGATGCGAAAACAAAACAAAACAAATCATTTTCCTTTGAGATTTTTAAGCTGGATTGACTTGAAATAATCAAAATCAAACGCATTATTTGGGATTATACTTCAGCTTTTGCTAAGGAGTCTGTACCCTTATTACCCGAAATTCCTACGTGCGAAGGAATGCACAGGAAAGCAAGAAGATGCAAAGCCATAATCTCTGTGTTGGGTAAAAGGAATGCTGCTGCTGTTAGTATGAACCAGGGGGTCAGCCGACACCAAAATGCCTTTGATGAGGCTATTTTCAGAAGTTCTTGAATTTTTTGAAACAGTATTCATCCCAATATCTCGATTTCCGTCTTAAGTGAAGTTGAGGAGTTTCATATTAGCCAAATGTTACCTACAGGTTACCTACAGGTAAACACACGGGTGAATACCAGGTCAACTTTTGAATGATTAGGGATAAATACCTAAAGTCACAAAATAACTTCGGGAATATTTTTTAACTATAAAATTTCACACTTTCCCTATTCGCAAAACATAGGATATGTTTGGCACTGTAATTAAGGGAAATATGAAATATCATTTCTTGTTAGGCAAATGAACCCTAAAAGGGCTATCTAAACTTCAGTTTATAAGATTTAGTTTACATGTGTTACTTTCCGACATTCATGCTATCGTTTTAGACTGACGTAGCACTTGTTACCTAACAGCTAATGACGTTACGGCAACTTTGACGTCATACATCTGAGAAATGGGGGTTTTCATTTATTTTCCCTATAGTTTATTATTTTCCCTTTCCAGTGTATTTTATGCAAATATATTTTAATGTTATCTTGCTTGTATAAATACTGCTTGAGTTGAGCAAAGGTGTCTCTAGCAGCACACAGAGTCAGACTCACGAGTTAATGAGATTCGTGTGTTAGAAGTCTCTGTGGGAGATTATTTTGGTTATACAAATGTTCTAAGTTTACTGCTTTTAATATTTTTAACGTTTATTGTGGTTCTAAATAAACTTTATATTTTTAACTTAAGTCTAGCTTATTCGTGAACACACCCCATGCCAGACAACTGCAGACTCTGTCATATTGCCACTCTACGTGACAAAATAACTATCCATTTATTTTTAGATTTATTGGTTTATTGACAAATCGCTACTATATGAAATATAATCTGCAAGTATCACATAAAGGTGAGCAAAAACAAAATAAAACACGAACAATGAGGATTCCGAAGTTAGGTTTCAAGACTTCTGAAATATAGAATTCCCTAACTACAAAAGTATTTAGGTCAGTTTATGTATTCAGGTGTTATGAAGTGATAAACATAAAGCATCATTAATTAAAGTAAAATTATGGTTATTCGCTTGGAGCATTTGATTGACAACCAGAAAGTCAATTTTTCATTGGCTGAAGTAGATTTATCACTACCCTTCACCGGGTTAGAGGAATGGACTGAAAGGTTGAAAGGATTTATACTAAAAGAAATTTGAGTTGAACGTCTAATGCTAAACGCATTGAGGGAAATGTATCAAATATTCCTCTATGCGATTTATCTAAAACCTAGTGAGTCTAAACTCTATTGAACAGAAATTTTAGATCTGTTAATATTAAAATAGAATTTGTGAAATATTAAAAGAGTTTGAAATTCAATGAAGTATAAAATCGAGGTTAACTAATTCTTAGAATGTGATTTCTGTACATTTTATAATATCTGCACGTTGACGTTATAGCCTGATTGGGTTCACTGCTTAGTCTTCATATACAAGTTTTTTTATGTTCCTATATTTATTTTTCATGCAATTCATCTTGTAATTCATGGAAATATGTGTGATACTTGGGACATTCTAGGAAGTAAATATCCATTTATTTTCAAATGGTAAAATTGTGTTTATACACTGATAGTTGTTTCATCAGATGAAAAACAGATTAAACTGCATATAAAGGAATTAATTTAAAGTATATAAAAGATTACTAGTTATGAAAGTATCTGACAACATTTTAAACCACAGATTTATGTAAACCAGCATTAAAAGTAAATTCTTAAAAAATTAACTATTAATACTGATATATGATTTTCTTTATCAAAATTTTACAGCGTGAAAATGCCTTTCCCGACTTTGTCCTTTCAGAAACTTATCTTAAATTTATCGAAAATAAAACCCCACCAATAAATGAAAAATCAATAAAAAATTGTGTTTATTGGTAAAAATATTATTTTTTGTTTGGGATACTAGATATGTTATAACACTCAAATAATAAATTCTATGTATCTTAGCCGTGCTCCCTAAACCGTAATTTTCATTACTGTGTGCCCTCTTATCTCTTACATTGTTTAGTTGCATTTTCCCAAGAGTATGTTATTTCACAAAGGTTCAGTGAATTAAGGTAATGATTGGTAATTAACTTTGATTAAGGAAGCCACTGGAGCGGGTAATAAGCTTCAAAAGTTTTCTTAATTAGGTGTGGTTTAAAATATACTGTGCCAAATCGGGTTATATAATACTAGTTCTAAAAAGTTATGTGTTATCTCTGCATGTTTCCTATAAAGTTAAATGCAGCATGTAACTTTATTGCATAGCTAGATGCATTCTCTATTCTATGTTTTCTATAGCCATAAGATGCATTCTTCAATCTTTTAGTAAAAGAAAGCATACAATGTTTTAGTAACAAATAGAATTTTCAACGTTAAAATTGACATCCATTTTCAGTGTTTATTTAAAAAAATGAAGTATAAAAAATATTTATGTATACTGCTGTAAAAGCTATCCATGTAGTTTATAATGTATTTTAAAGATCTATACATAATGGAAAAAAATGTTATGGTTATACTACAGAATACATTATAAAATATAGGATGTTCGGTCTAAATGTATGCAAAAGTTATGACTTATTCTTACGGAACTACCCATTAGAATTTAAAAATATTTATTTAAATAGAAAGAATATCTCATCAAGTTTTAAATCAACCATAGATTTTAATCATAGTATCATATATTTCGGTGTGTGCACCTTTTGTAACACGAAAAACGTCTAAGTAGTAATTCAGTTCTCTCCGTTTTCAGTTCTCTCCGTTCAGTCTCTCAGTTTCGTAGCAAATCAGGAGTTATTAAATGAATTGCTTGAATGATACGCTTCTTCAACTCATCCACAGTTTAAATTTTTTGTTTATACACAATGGATTTAATGAATCCACAAGCAAAAAAGTCTAATAACTCCTGATATGCTACGAAACACTTTGAGAGAACTGAATTACCATTTGACGTTAGTCGTGCTACAAAAGATGCCCACATTGAAATCTATGATTGATATTAAAGCTTGGTGAGATGTTATTTCTATTTAAATATTTTTTTGAATTCTAATGGGTAGTTCCATAAAAATAAGTCATAACTTTTGGATACTTTGAGCCCGGACACCCTGTATTTTAATTTTTGAAAGTACGTGTTATAAGAATATTTAGAAAGCATTTCTTACTCGTATATTTTCTTTCATTCCTTTGAAAAAAGATCACCTTCCTGTTTAAGAAAACATTTAAGTCTCTCTAACCAAGTAGTACGACGTTAGTCGTGCTACAAAATGTGTACACATCGAAATCTATGATACTATGATCGAAATCTGTGATTGATATTAAAATTTGGTGAGATGTTCTTTATATTTAAATAAATATTTTAAAATTCTAATGGGTAGTTCCATAAAAATAAGTCATAACTTTTGAATACCTTTAGCCCGGCAACATCCTGTATTTCTATTAGGTTGTGTTATATACAGTACTATTCTCCGCTAGTTTGCGGTGAACAAATAAATGCCATCTTAACGCACAGTCATGTACAAAACTGGTTACTAGCTATTAATTAATGATATAATCCTTCATTGGGATGAAGAATAATTTATCTGAATATTTAAAAGGATGAATTTCATGTGTTAAACATACAGGCAAACATGCTAAATATTGCCAAACGAGGGGGACTCTATGCATTAATTAAGCTCTAAATTTCGTACCACAATTCGTGATAGACAATGATTCTTTCTGCAGTGGACAGGATGACTGTACTTTGCAAGTCCCAAGTAAAAATTTATAGGTATTCCACATTAGGTATTCCTATCCCATCAGCGTACTCATCGGTTATGGCTTGCTGAGAAGCCCATAAGAATTGCTCAACCTAGGCTGCTTGTACGCTGGGGATGTATATTTTTGATAAACACGCTTCTACATTTGTGATAATCCTTACCTGCTACCGTTGGGTGATGGCCGAAAATCTAGGCTGCTGGCATAGTCAGTGTGTTCCAGTAACACTATTAGCATGGATGTGTGTATAGCCGTTCGGAATAGGCTTTAAGCAGTAGGTTCCGGTCAAATTTACCCTAGTCTCTCTATTCTAAAAAAATGTATTTCCCGCTGCCTCTGTTAAAAGCTTGTCACACTATCTCCTCCGAAACAGCTGGGGGTATGGGGTCGAGAGCGATACCAATGGATGCAGAAAATGGGGGAACCAAAGTTAGACATGTCTCACCTTCATCGGACTTTAAGGTTTTTTTTTATGTTTGTGGGAAAATATTGACTTTTTTCATCTTTAGATTATGATAAATCGCCAAAAAATGATCGTAGAATTTTGATCTTTTTACAGTCTAAGACTACAGACATTTCTCTTTCAAACTATTTCTCATTTGTTTAAAAATATTTTAAAACAGACTAATATTTTCATCAAAAAAAGAAACCCAGTTTTTCAAGAAATATCATCCCCTATGTGGGTGTAATATCGATGCTCCTCGAGTTTTTATCTTACAAAGAAAATATTTACATCATCTGAAAGCTGAAAGCTGTCTTATTCATATAAATTCCATTTCAAGTCTATATATTAAAATATCCATTTTTGATTGAATTTTAAAGCTGATAATTCAACAGTGATGACACGCCCTTCGCATTAAGAGTGACAACAGTAAATGGATGGAAGCTGTTACATTGCCCGAGAATCACCCCTATGTATCTCGCTATTAGCCATAACAGAGGAGCAAGCGTAGCGAGCCTAGGGGTGAAGCCCCTAGAGTTGAAAAAAAAAAAAAGGACCGTAGTGATTTTAACTAGACTTATCTATAACTTCTAATATTTCCTAGCATGACACTGAATTTTTTCTTACATATTATTCTGAAACCACATAGTTGCCAATAATGTTCGTTCGATGGATTTATAAGAAAGTTTACTTTCCTTAGATTTATCAACAGATGGGAGGATTTTAGCGTTAGTGTACACAAATTTTTGAATAGTTTCGTTTTGAACCGTTTCGTTTTTCGTTTTCGTACTAAACGGTTTTAAATAGATGAAAATTATTAAAATGGTCCACTGAATAAGATATGAAATTTTTTATAACAATCTAATAATGATATGGGATTTATTTCAAATTTAGTAAAAAGCTTTAACTTAAAAGATTTTTTATTAATGTCAATTTTACTTATTTGGCTCGTGCTTTGAAAACAAGTAAAAAGATAATTCTTTTAAATCTAATGGTTAGGTGATCCCCGTATAGTTTAACAAGTGTTACAGTTTTAGTCCTAAAACACCGAAGAAAACATGAAAAATTTTTTGAGGCATATTAGAAATAACGTACTCTGAAGAACGAAATCACTACTTGTAGAGTACTTGTTAATATTTATAGAAGAGAAAGTGACGATAAGCAGCATGTACTAATAGTCATAGACTACTAAGGAACTCAGTAATACGTGATCAACGAATGATTAAAAATGTAACTAAATACTCGATATAACAACAAATAAATGCAGTGTAGTCCCGATAATCTGAACTTCGGTAATCCGAAAGTCCGCTTAATCCGAAACCAAAAGTCAAAGAGAACTAAGGTTACAATAAAACTACAGTGATACTAAGTAATATAAAAAGTATATTTTTGAAAATTACAAGAAAATTCAAAGTTAGACAACAGTAGCATAATAAAGTAGGACACAGCATTATAAACAACACGTGTTTATGCTAATGCTTAACTGACACTAACAATAACGACGCACCTCTCCAACTGTCATGCACTCTGACGTATTGTTAGAACAACTTACACACTGTTGTACTGTACTATGCAGGGTTCCACTCTCTTATCAGCCATTTCGTCCCGAGATTTGGTTATGTTTAGACAAACCTTTCAAAATAAAATGTGCAATCACACGTAATATGTAACATTTATGTAATCACACGTTATCCTGTAATTTAAATTTGTTTTAAGAATGATTTCGCTTAATCCGAAAAATTCGTTAATCCGAAAAGGGTCTGGTCCCAATCATTTCGGATTATCGGAACTCCACTGTATTCATAGTGATCTTTTTTGTAAATACAGAATGATGTGAAGTATTTTCATAAAACAAACGGGTATTGATATTTGGGGAAGTTCAGTTGAAACTTAAGCTTAAATAATTAATATATATATATATATATATATATATATATATATATATATATACAGTGAAATCTCGATCTATCGTTTTCGAAGGGACTGGATAAAATGAACGACACATACGGAAAAACGATGGATCCGAAAACGATCGATCGAGATTCCACTGTATATATATATATATATATATATATATATATATATATATATATATATATATATATATATATATATATATATATATATATATATATATATATATATATATATATATATATATATTTTTTTTTATATATATATGTATGCAGGGATAGATTTGAGGCGGAACTCGCCGGAACGGCGTTCCGGTACCGTTCTTTAGGAAAATAAAAATTACGGTAGTTAAAAACATTTTTTTAATCACAAATTACTCTGTTGGTACTCTCCCGGAAGGTTACCGTTCCGGCACCTCTATTTCTAGAACTCTAGCACTGTATATATGTATGTATGTATGTATGTTACAACATTTTAAAAACGAAAAGAATTATTTTTACTTTATGTGCCTTCATATATTCTATTGTGTTTTTATAAATAATACTTGTAAATATGAAATTTCAGTATCCTAAATACGTTAGTTACGAAAATTTGTTTAGTGTTTTTATTAGGGTTACTTCACTTGATCATTTGTTAAATAATTTTATGAGGTGGTAGTCATTTGAAGATATTTTATGTCAATATTTTTCCAAATAGATGTTAATCGCATTATTCCATAGTCCAAACACGGAGATCACAATATTAAGGGAATATACTTCTTAGGGTGGCCTGCGCGAATTTTAGAAGTATGATGCTCCTTTACCAAAGAAAAAAATGTGTTGAAATTGGCAAAATGACTTAAAATCAAAACGTGACAGGAAATTTTCTCTTATGATTATTTCAAAACATACAATACTATTATTTTCATTTAGTAGGCTTAGTTAATACGGTAATAACAAAGTTCAGAGGTTAATTAAACTGAACTCCATTTTTAAACTTTAAGGTTACACTTTGAGAAAGTTTATTAATGGAAAAACTTTGAGCCAGAAATCCTCTTGCAAGTTTTAACAGAGCACCATACGTGAGAAAGCTGTGTTAAGCTTCTAGGATTCATAATTTCTGAAATCAAGAATTGCGGTTCGAAATTTTGTTTAGAAAACATTTTGTGTTTAGCTTCCTTTTTGTCCTTTATTTTTGTAAATAGGTTTTTGAAGAAATGTTTAAAATTTTCTTGCCCACATTTTTAATTCAGTCATATATGTTAATATTTTTTATTTGACCATGAGGATTATCAAAGAAAAGAAAATACGATATTAAAAGTAAAATTCTCTCATTATTTTTATAACTTTTGAAGTATTTTCATAAAAGAGATTTTTATTATTTAGTACTGTGATTTCTCACAATAATTTGGTAAATAATTTTTTAATCTATAATTTAGAAAAATTTTACTTTAGTTTACATTAACATTTGAATGATTAAACAGCACAATCTTAAAAACAGTTTGATTATTACAGATTATATGAACTGAATGTTCTGCTACCATTGCATCCAGATTCGGGAACTCTTGTTCCAATAGCTCATATATATTATATTCTTTATTTGATCATATGGATTACGTCAAGAAATGAAAATGACGCATTAAAAGTAAAATTCTTTCATTATTTTTACAACTTTAAAAAAATATCATAGCAGAGATTTTTATTATTTAGTATTTCTTACAATAATTTGGTAAGTATTTTTTTTATTTATAATTTAGAAAAATTTTACTTTTGGTTTACATTAAAGTTTAAATGATTACAAATCAGTTCAATCTTAAAAACAGTTTGATTATTACAGATCTTAAATGAACTGAATGCTCTGCTACCATTGCATCCAGATTCGGGAACTCAGATTTTAGTAGATTGTATTTATTATATTTTTAACTTGATCATATGGAATTACCTCAAGAAACGAAGACGAAGCATTAAAAGTAAAATTCTTTCATTATTTTTATTACTCTTAAAAAATCATCATAACAGAGATTTTAATACTTTTTACTCTGATTTCCCTCGATAATTTGGTAAGTTGACATGATATTCCTAAAGCTGGAATTTAGAGAAATTTCACCTTTAATGTACATTAAAGTTTCAGTGATGACTGAAAAGTAAAATTGTTGGCCGGTACCGAGTGCACTCGTGTTTTTATACGCAAGTATTGAAGAAAATTTAGGAGTTAATTCCATGGATCAATCTATGAAATTCCTAAAGTAAATAATTTTTATAGTACCCATGATCTTTACTATGACCTGAAGAAGTTTCAGGTTAATCCTCACATTTTGTAATTTAAACTGTGAATCGCAGACCCCCACCCCATACAGAAAACAGATTTCAGAAAATAGAAATGCCGCACTTTATTCCAAAGTTACTTTGCCGGTGACTTACGTATATATTTGAATAAAATTGCCAGCCAGCAATGTGATAAAAACAGTTTGATAACTACAGATCTTATGTAAGGGAATGTTCTGGTATCATTACATCCAGATTGAAAAAGTATAAAAACTGATTAAAGAGATTCGTCAAAAAACTTTAAAATGTGAATTTGATTGAAAAATTGGAAAGAAAGTTATGGCTACCAATAAATCTTGTAATAAAGAGATCATGTTCAAATAAATACATGTCGCCCAAAAAACTGTAAGGTACTGGTTGCGAAGAAAAAGATTACAAGAAAGTACAAAAGGAATTTTTTCCCCCAAACTTAATATAACTTTCCTTTCAGAATTACAACAAAATCTCAAGCAAAAATAATGGTTATCGAGATTTAGGATCAAGAAGTATTAAGTTATTAGTCAGAAATAATATGATTTTAATACTTTCGAAACTTTTACTGGCTGCTGTATTTTTCAGGATAACAAACTTAAAGACTTAAAAAAAAATATGTCGCGATAAGATAAACACGCATAAAAATATCTCTCTCATTATGGAAGTCGTGTTTTATTTTTTAAAAACAAAGAGATATGTTGTGATATATTTTGCTCTGATAAAGAGGTAATAGCCCACCATAATTCCAGTCGCCGAAGCTACCGCTGACAGCTGCAATGATGAAGATACATGTGATTTTGATAACGGGAGGATTACGGAGTTCTGATTCAGGGATTATACCGCAGTCTGCTCCGGAAATCTCCCGCATTAAGAAAAGGTCTTGTACGGAATATTTTCTATTTAAAGTCTCAATTTTTTTGCACCGAATTTTCGGACTAAGCGGAGGTTTTTTTTTTGTTGCTCCTTTTGAGTTTTGCTGGTTTATAGTTATTGAAGAAAGAGACTTGATCCAGGGGAAAGATAAAAAATGAATAAAAATTCCTGCAGTTTTTATTCTAAATCAGCGGTTTCTAAACCTTTTTTTTTCTTGTAGCCCAGTGATTTAAAATAGTTATTCTCCTTTTTTAGGAAGGGAAATCGTAAAATGCTCAAGGCTTATTTCATAGGTTGTATATAGTTTTCTTTACATTATTGAATGTGTAGACTGAAAACCTCTACGAAAACTTATTTGGATATCTGCTAAATGTTGGACATAAACATATAAAAACAAATTTAAGCTTATGAAAAACTGTTTTATATCTACTAATGTTTTATCAAACTGAACATGATCAATGCTTGGTTTAGCCTACGGATTTTAAGATTGGTTACGTTTACTAATAGTCTCCACAATTCATAAAAATCAATGAATACTGCTAAGATTCACTCATTCAGTTCCACTATTTAACACTACCTTTTAAACTTGTCGCATGGTAAAATATGTATAAAGAAAATATTGAAAATATGCCAGTGAGTTAAAAAATAATATGAAGAAATAAAAGAAAAAAGTATTTAAGGTGAGCATCTCATTTTAAAAGCCTGAAAAGAAATGTGAAGGAGAGATGTGAGGAATGTCTTTGAAAAAGAATAGTTCTAAGCGACACCGTAATAGCTTATTTATAAACACCCGCCTTGAGGTTTGAACTCTACATGATACTGTATTTCCCAATTTTGCCTCTTTTCTCCGTACAAAGAGCTAAAAACACCTTCAGTCCTTAGACTCATTTTTCTCAATTTTTAAGATAAGTGGATTAAGACGCTTAATACTAAAGAATAAGTAAGCATACAACCTTAATAATAAGTCCGCATGAGAAGAGATATCACGCGTGTAAAAGATGTTTCAACCACACAGTGGTAACTGTGATGTTGCATGAGTTCATTAAGAATTGAAGTAGACAACAAGTTACAGGAAAGTAAAAAATGAAAGCTAAGCATCGTCAAGAGATCACCTTTGCTGAGAAGAACATGCCCCATTAAGTATTAAATAAGTTACGAGTACAAAAAAAGGTTAAGAAAAAAATAGTTTAACTTAATTATGAGAAAATAACTGATCAAAACACATAGCTAAATAATGCCATTTAGTCTTTAACATATCTATACTTATATTTCTGTGTCATGTACGCATGCCATATTTTATTTCATTACATTGTTTAGTGGTGAACTATTAGGTTGCGAGAGATTTGCTGGCTGCCAGGCAATTAAAATTATTAATGCTTCACGCTACTTACTATCTATTCTAGATGTCCCTTTTGTTTTAACACTAGAAAGACGGGAATTTTTCTGTTACTAAAAAGACTGAACGCCGTCATTTTGACGGTTAAAAATAAAATCAAGAGCTTAAAATATTTAATTTTTTATAAACGTGGTAAAATACTTTAAATTTTGAACTATTTCATACCAATATATAGTAAATTGGTATATATTTAGATATATTTTTATGCAGGTATGCCGAGCTGACAACCTGGTATGGTTTATCCGTAAATATATATGCATGGTTTGTGCAGTCCTTACTTTACAACACCAATATTTCCGATGGGCCAATATTTCCGTTATTTGCAAATGAGGGAAGAGACGAAGAGTAACTAACATTTTTCCGATATTATTTTAAAGATTTCTGCCAGTTTTCTACATTGTCGTCAAGTCGACGGATTTCAGTCTTAGTAGGTATACAACACATTTCCTACTCCTCTTTACTATTGAATATAATTTTGTAAATGTCTGTGCATATTTCACGTAAAATTAGAAAACGTCATAAAATTTCAGAAGTCTGAGGACATAAATACAGACATAGTGCTCAATAGATGTCCGAAACCGTCAAAATGTCTTCAGGCGTCTTTCTAGTGTTAAAACGTTTGTGTTTGTATATTCAGATGTTTCCTGCTCTTGTTTTGTGTGTTTTTGAATTTTTATGTTTATTTGCTTACATTTTCTCTTACTTATGTATTACTTTTCTCTTACTTAAGTATGTATGTTTCTGGTAAAAAATTCATACCAGTATCGCCTTCCATGGTATGAAAAAATAGGTATTTTGATGGACTAGCTGAAAATCCGTACTTCGTTACGGAGTAAATTCAAATTAAATGCAACGGTCAAATGTATGAAATTAATACCAAACATATGTATAAATATATTTATAATAAATACAGTGATGAAGGTATACAATTGACGTAAAAAAAACAAAAAAATATATTTATAAAAAAATCGTAACGGATATTTTCATAGACAAAACAATGTAGAAAAGAATATTCAAATTAAATACAACGGTCAATTTATGCAATTAATTTGTATGTTTAATATCCAAGAAACATACTAATTTGAATCAAATTCTTAAAAAACTTCCATCTCAATTAGTCTAGTGGTTAAATATTATCTTTTACTGTATTTTAATATATTTTGTCAATTTATTTCGTTGTTATTTGCACGTGACGCAAAACTAATTTAAAGTATCACAAAAAGAAAATAAACCATGTGATCAGCATTTAATAAATTAAATTCTGAAAATTAATCTTTAAAAAGTCACCAAAAATCAGAAAATGAAGGTAAAGATTCGAAAAAGATTTCATTTTAAAGGAAATTTTATGAACTTTCTAGTGATATAAATTTCATAACCATCAGATTATTATTTTAAATGCAAACTTAAAAGAAAGTTTCAAAAACAGATTAAAAATTTAATTTAAAAAAATCTAAGAAGAATATTTCAAACATCTCTCTTAGTGCACCTCTACACTATAAGAGGAATCGCCATGCAAAATTTCAGCCCTTTATGTCCAGCGGTTTGGTGTGTGCGTTGTCTGTCAGTTAGTCAGTCAGTTACGGAACTGTATTATATAGATAGATTATGAGAGTGTCTGATGCAAAAGTCTTATTTCCGTTTTCAAGAATAACGAAGTATCATCAACATGTTTTCTCCCCATCGTGCTACTCATTGATGCTGGTTTCTAAAATATTTCACTTCGCATTTTTCCCTGCTGGGCGGGAGACGAAGCGACGTATATGCTTCTTCTGCAGTTCTTTGGCTATTACCTTTTTTATCTCTCCCTTTTATCTTTTTTATGGCTGATAATTCTTACTGGCACTTAGGCTACCATTGAAATACAGGACCCATCTGCCTCTACGACGTGGCCCAGAAGGTATATATTTTCTTTTAGATCAGTGATACTCTGGCGCACGGAGCAATCCCTAACTGAGGGCATTATTATTTCAATAGATGTGATTCCAACTTCAATAAAGACTACAATTTGATTTAAAATTGAAAAAAAACAGTGTTCGTAGTCAGTATGTTATGTAGTAGAATATTTTTTTGCCTAGTCTCGTTAAATTTACATAAACGCTGCCGAATCTCGAAAGCGTCTAGAACAGTTGTGTACTTTATGGTATGGCGTCCACACTCGAAGCAAACTTTTCGCTGTCGGGTATGCTAAAATGTAATAGGCTGAACATTCCAAAATACGAAGATGACTTAGTAAAATCTGTGGTAGTCGTTTAAATAAAATTGGTGAAACTTCCATGCTTGAAATCAGTTGTATGTGTGATTCACCCTTTTGAAGAAACATTTCAAAATTGAGCTAAATTGGGGATTATTAGAATTAAGTAATTACACATTTTATACGAGGAAAACTCTTCGTTAATTTTTTATAAAATTTCTAATGCAGCTGGCAATGTCTTTTCGCTATTCGCCTATTCGTACCGCGTATTAGTCGACTGCTTTACAGTGGGAAGTCTGTACAGAACGATCTTGAATATAGAAGAGCATACGTGTGTAAAGCTTTATTTGAATGTGCATCACACAACCTGAACCTAACCCCTCTGACCGAAGCTCTACGATGATTCACAGAAGTAATGACACCTTTCTTGCCAGATAACTTACTCCTTTGTCTCGTTGTTGATTATTTACTTTAATGTCTTAGTCATTTTCGTTTGAAAGTGATGTGATTTTTCCAATTAAAATAAATTACACCTGTTACTAGCATCTGTTTTTGCTTGATTCGTATTTAATCAGTTCTCCTTGTACTCATTTGTTATGTTCCTCTTTGATTTTTTACTTCATTGTGGTACTCCTTTTCCGTAGAAAATTTTCATATTTCTGTAATACTTACATTTATATAGTACTTATCTTTCATATTTAATGATTTAAAAAAGCTTTTTAAGGTACTAAGAAAAGCAGAACTGTTGTTTTATTTTTCATCTTATAATTAATTGTCTCCTATGGTATAATTCTCAAAGGTACAAAGTAATCGAGAATTATATATACCTGAAATTTTGAAATAACAGCATAGAAATTCCTTGTGATGCATTGGTGTTTTTTCTGCAATATATAGTGCTATATTCATACCATGAACTTAAGATAAGGATAAACATCTGGTAAAAATGTCTCTTTTCAAAAATTACACAAGAAAGCTACGAATAGATCATTTAAAATTTGTGCTTCTGATGGAATGAAAATTTCCCCTCTTTCCTCTTCCTTCCTAAAAAGTAGACAAAGCATTTTGGGAAGTGTGCTAAATTACCCTCACTTTGGTTGAAAAACTATATCAAATATCAGCAAATATGCATTCAGACTGTGATTGGTTGTTCTTCAAATATTTACCTTTTGAGATTTTACATTCGTGAAGTTCAGGGAGCCAAGAGCATGTTTTGTAGGATCAATATAGCATTCATATTTAACTGGTTATGCCAGTTTTACAAATAAAAATTGTAGAAACAAAAGAATCAATTTAAATATACTGGATATTTCTAAAAAAGGACTAATATGTAGCTTTTCAAACATGAAAACAATCTTTGTGAATATAGTTATGGTCCTAAATGGGAAATTAAGTCAGAATGATTCAATATCCACTGCTGTAAAATGTGAAGCATATTTCAATGCTTCTCATTTCGTTCGTAAGTATCCTAAAATGAAATTGAATTCTTTAGGAAGATTGTAATTTTAAAATTTCCTTTTTATCTGTTATTAATGATCATTTTTATTTATTTGAGAGGTCATTTCTTCTATTAATTTTGTATTCTACCGAATTCTAAATCTACTTCCAAGCAAATATTTGTCTAAAAGAATAAAAAAATAGTTCCCAATCAATAAAAACACATGTTAATCAAGATTTATTAAATATAACATGTGCCTTTTGGTTGATGTTTTGCTTTAATTTTAACAACTTGACATAAATTGGGTGATCTTCTTGTTTATAATCATTCCATATGCATATGTAACAAAGTCTTAAAGCATAAAGAAAGAAATCCGAACAAAATCTTCACATGCATGGCATTTTCTTTAACACAAATCAGTCACTATATATGTACGATTTAACACGTTAGCAAAAGTGTATTTATTGCATCGGGAAACGTCAAAACTTCTGAGCTCCCGATTTCTTTCCTATCTCATTTTGATGTAACTATTGAATAGAAGTTTTTGTTGATTTAGACAATAAGAGTAAATACAGAATCGAACTTTATCCTGTTTTTCCCCCCGAAAAGTATTTTTCTTCCACCATCCCCTTACATATGTGTGTGTGTGTGTGTATGTACCAACTCATCTAATAATGCCTTGAGGAAACAAGAAAAGTTGTCAACAAAACAATATCTCCTGTATTTATTCGAAGCTCGTGATTACAATACAGTCCTGCAGGCTTAAGGGACGACAACATATATGAAGTTTGACAAAGTAAATGGTTTATAGGACAACGGACTGTGTACCTACGAATGTAATATCTCTCGATTATAACTTAACATGGAATCTCACTTGTTTATTTAGAAAGAGAATTTAGAGAAAAAAGTAGGAGGTATTATTATGTGTAGCTCTTTGGCAATCCGATAGTGTATTTCCAATGGATTATTTTCCGGAAAAACTCGTTGCGGTAGGATTCTTCGGATCTTTTTAAAGAGTTACCTCAAACCACGATCTAAAGTAGACTCTATCATATTTTGCGAAGTAGATGTTCTTACTTAAAGTATTAAACATTAGATGCAGGAGAGCTAAGATGTAAGGATCAAATAGAGATAAGGAGAATAAGGTTTTTACTCTGAGGAATGATATTTCTATTTCAGGAGAGGAAATATCTTTGAATAATTACACAATAATAGACAAACGTCTTCCATTTTTTAACGAGTTTAACAGTCAATATCTCGGAGATCTAATACGTGATTGAAATTAATAATCAAAATATTACAGTATAATAAGTTATACTGTGAATTGAAAAAAGTAATAACTTTAAAATTTCCTCATATATATATATATATATATATATATATATATATATATATATATATATACATAGTAAAACCTTGTATATCCGGCCTTCGTTGATCGGATAATCCGGATCAGATTTGTAGACATTATTTTTATTTAATTTTCACATTAGAAGAAATTTTTTAACTGTGATAGGAACAACGTAACTACAAGTACGCCTAATATTAGATCTTTAGTTTGATTCAACGTACAGTTCCTTCATAGAATGTACAATAAATTATGTTAATAAAATGCTTTTGTTGAGTTAGATAAAGCTTTACTAGATTTATCATTTCTTTGTTAAGAAATGATGTGAAAGTTAATTTTATGGTTTTTATGTCTTGTAGACAATACTATGTCATTTTGCTACAAAAAGTAGTTTTTTATCGTAATAAACGATAAGTCTGCTTAGTTAAGAATTTTATTTTGCTTATTAGCCATATTATTCTAATTATCCGGATTTTGAATTGTCCGGATTACCTATGGTCCCGGTTAGTCCGTATAAACGAGGTTTTACTGTGCGTATATATATATATATATATATATATATATATATATATATATATATATATATATATATATATATATATATATATGAAATGTCCGGATGGACATCTCATGAAAATGTAGCTTACATCATGGCCGGAAAATAATAAAATCAGCTTCAGGAACAAACTAATTTATTAAACAGTAAAGCAACACATCTTACTCGCTTCGAGTGATTCCAGCGTCTCCCGCAAAGAGCGCCAAAATAGAATTAGGTCAGAGAGGTTGCCAGAATTCGCGTTGGAAGCTAGTATGTGGGAAGGCGAAGCGTTTACGCCAAGACAAGAATTACGGGTTACCAAGACAGAGATGAAGTACAGGATGGGCGATTATAGGTAGTTAGTAATATGATCACACACACACACACATATATATATATATATATATATATATATATATATATATATGAATAATTTTAAAAGACTAAAACTTCTTTATAACCTACTGATAACCTTTTTTCTCTAAGCAAAAGAAAGAACTTCTATAAAGAATTCAAACCCTATTATATTTTTATGTATTTGTTTTTTAGTACGTACGTAGTAAATAGATATGTCTGCTGGAAAATATAAGTGTTTGAAGCAAATATATCTTTCTACGTCAACTGCGCATATTGTATATTATTAAATCAAACATTGAGTAACATAATCAATTTAAAACCATTACCACAGATTTAAAAATTTGATGGGTATTTCCCCCCATCAGTGAGTCAAAACAAAGCTCAAAATTATATCAAACACACGAATTAATTTACAGATCTTTGATTACAGTTCCATTATAAATCGTCGAGTGCACTAAGGAGACATTACCCCCGTACGACCTCTTCCATTCATAAACTCACGGATATTCTTTTATGAATGAATATCACGTTTGCCTGTCATTCAGCAGCACTTTACATGATTACTGTCCATAAAAGCTTATCACACGAGTATAAGATGTCTGGCATTGCTCGCAGTTCTTGTGGTATTTCACTCAAAGGAGTCACAGGAAAGCCATAAAACTTTCTGACATATCTTTAAATAAAGCTATAAAAGTATCGGAATCAAATTTTTTAAATGTCCTGTACAATTTTGAATATGTCTTTTGATGTATGGCAATAGCGGATATAC